>JAPDOI010000493.1:0-474644 GCA_029168955.1 Aplectana chamaeleonis | reverse complement strand
AGTTTGATCGCACATGTTTTTGCGGGCTAGCTGGCATTGGGTCACAGCCGTAGCGTCTTTCTTGTGCCTAATACATACTCTAGACTCGCTTGTAAAGATCGAGTAACGGTCAGTCCGACTGCAGCGGGCTGAGATAAATGAGCGATCGGTCAGGTAGGCTTATGGTAATCCGTGATCTGTGCCGGGCGCTCCGCCGTTTCCGTGAGCTTGTTTAGTGCAGAAAGACGCATTATATTGCAGACCTGGTTGTGCTAGCAGTGGCGGTGAGGAGTGTGCGTGTTGCCGGTGTAGTGAACATCGTCTGGTGGTTGATGGTTGATGGTTGCAGGTTTGATAATGCAGTGATCTCGTTTTGCACATATGTAAATACTTGTTATTATTATTGGTGTTGTTGATGGTTTATTCTTGTTTCGTTTTTGTTTTCCCTTTGCTTGTTGTTGCATTATTGCTCACATTCTTACCTGCTGCATATGCTCATTCAATCACATTTACGCGTAATCCATTAATCATCCGGTATATTAACCTCATATGATTTTAATATGGTTGATCTCACATTAGCCTTTGTAGACGCGGAAGCAGTAGGTCATAGGGTTCGGACCAGGTTATTACAGTACGGAGAAAGCCACCTAAATTACCCTTTTTCTCTACCATCTATTATTCAAAACTTCAGGCTGGTAGCCGTGCATCAATTCGGCACTCGCGACCCAGCTGTATCTAGGGGCACTAGTCCCAATAGGTCCAGGGCAGCACCGACTGCACGGGCAGCAGGCTCCTCCCCTGCCGCTACCTTGTTATGCCCATTCGGGTCCTCGTTTATACCTTCATTGTTTTTGGGGGCGGGAGTGTTTGCGAAAGCGCGATGCTTCGCTCCTACGAGGGCCCGGGCGCGGTCGGTCCCACAGCGAAATGCCGGCAGTACAGTACGCGAGCGCTGCCCACGCCGGATTGGTTCGAGGGCTTCAAAATATTGATTCGACTCTCCTGCCACGGGCCCTGCGCGGCTGCTCTTCCTTTTGTTGATTACCTTCTTCTCCGTCACTAGTACAGAGTATCGCTGTGGGGCCTTAGGGCCTTTAAAACATTACCATTCATCTTTTTTAATGCAGCTGCTCGCGATGAGCGAGGTTGATGAACCCAAGTTAATCGGCCGTATTCCCTGTTCTGTCTTCTTTCTGCTAATTCAGTGGTTTTCCTTCCGGTCATGTGTGTGGTCCTTACTATGAACTATTGTTGTTTTATCTTATCACATATTTCTTCTCCTCTCATCGTAATATATATATATATATATATATATATATATATATATATATATATATATATATATATATATATATATATATATATATATATATATATATATATATATATATATGATAGTATATATATATATATATATATATATATATATATATATATATATATAGTATATATAGTAGTATATATATATATATATATATATATATATATATATATATATATATATATATATATATATATATATATATATATATATATATATATATATAGAGTATAAATTATTCTAATTTAGCGGTGTAACTGTTGTGTAAGCAAGTAGGGGTACATTTTGCTCTCATAATACTACAGTCTGAGTGCATATTGATTTTAGTACAGTGAGTCCTAAGTTGGGGGATATCGGGTGTCCATTCTGAATGCGGTAATGTTGCAGTAACATCCGCGTATTGCAGCATGTCATTTGCTAGGTATTTAGTTCAGGTCGCATTATCCTAGTTGTTAGTCCACTGGACGTTTCCCACGGGAATGACGTCATTATGACGTCGGACCCGGGGTAAACAACCACCGATTCGGCAACAGGGTTTCTGATAACGTCATGGGGACGCCGAGAAAAGTGCTTCGGGTTTCTGATAACGTCATGGGGACGCCGGTGAAAAGTGCTTCGGGCTTCTGATAACGTCATCGGGACGTCGTGAAAAGTGCTTCGGGCTTTGATGACGTCATCGGGACGTCATGAAAAGTGCTTCTGGTCTTCTGATGACGTCATCGGGACGTCGGCGTGCTTCGGCTTCTGATGACGTCATCGGGACGTCGTAAAGTGCATCGGGTTTCTGATAACGTCATGGAACGTTGTAAAGTGCCTCAGACTTCCTGATGACGTCATCGGGACGTCGAAAAGTGCTTGGGCTTCTGATGACGTCATCGGACGTCGTGAAAAGTGCTTCGGGCTTTGATGACGTCATCGGGACGTCGAAAAGTGTATCGGGTTTCTGGTAACGTCATGGGGACGCCGTGAAAAGTGCTTGGTTTATGATGACGCCGCGGGGACGCCGTGAAAAGTGCTTCGGGCTTCTGATGACGTCATGGGGACGCGGTGAAAAGTGCTTCGGGCTTCTGATAACGTCATGGGGACGTCCTGAAAAGTGCTCCGGGCTTCTGATGACGTCGTGGGGACTTAGTGGGAACCCGGAGAGAGCTGCGTTCGGGACCCGTAATTGGTCATCCGGAAAGTTGTGCAGGACACCCCGGGAGTGAGCAGGAGCCCAGACTGATGCTAGCCATCCGAGAAATCATGCAGGATACCCACACAGAATGAGCAGGAGTCTTGAGCTTTGCGCTAGTCGTCTGAGATAGTGTGCTGGATGCATCGGAATTAGCGCAGGAGTCTGAGAACACCTTGCAGAACTTTTTTTAAAAGTATAAAGATGACAAGCATGGCGTGCAGAAAGCTTGAGATGTTATGTAGGTCATGTTGTCAGGCTGCTTTTCAGTTTCGTAACGCGCTGAGGCCATTTCCCACAACCCCATTTTGAATGCTCCCTCATTCTTCTTCACCAGCCTACTGATTTTTTCTGCAATAAATGGTACTTGCTTATCAGCATCCAAATTCAAAAACAAATTGTTAGAATTATCTCCAGAGCATTTTCATATCAAATTCATGGAATAGAGGCGGCTGTTCTGCGAAGGAATGGGGCGGCGGAAACGAAATAATGAGTATGGAAAACCGCTCCGCTCCACTGATGTGGAAGTGCCCAGGTGGAATGGAAGGTAGTTTCTGACTGTGCAGGTTTTGAGTTAGTCTCATTTGAAAGCGAAGAACTGCGAGCAGAGTCTGCATCCGGCTGTTGGCCAGTAGGCTTTCATGATTGTCGAGCGGGCTGGATACATTTGAGCGACCAACTGTAACCGGGGCCCAAGGCCCCTGTCAGAGTTGGTTTAGAAAATCAGCGTGGCCGACCCGTATAAGAACGTAAAGGCCAACAGAACATTACTCGACACGACGCGGTTGCGTCGCGGCTTTATAATTTTCTAAGTTTGTACTCCTGCTTTGTTATATCTTGACTACCAGTGGTGCTGTTTTCCTACTACACATCTACTCTAGAGAGATTCTGAACTGCTGACCCCTGGAGAATTACGGTAGGTGAATGAAGACACACCGCTCTCCACTTCTTTTATACCCTACCCTTTATCAACTTGCTATCATAAGTTTTGTTTACAAGAGCCGTGACGCTAGCGCTTCGTGTCAAGCAATGTTCGGTTGGCCTTTACGTTCTTATCCGACCCGTTCGATACGTATGGTTGCAGAAAACACGCGGTGTAGCCAGCTGTGGCTGACGCGATCAATATGAATGAATTATGTGGAACGATATCATGTATATCATTCATTTCTTAGCTAATAGCATGTGAACATCGGTCTTGTCAGCCACATCGGGTGATTTCTCTGAAATAGTTTCATAACAGTTTGGGTCAATGATTCTTTTGACCACAGAAAGAGGACTGATCCAGCGGGGAGATGAAGAGGTCTTCGTTCAAAATGCTTGCATATGATATTACTGTGTAATATCAAGAAAAAGTGAACAATTTTGTAAAAAAGGGGTCTTTCAAGCAAAAGAGGTTTGGTTCGCGTTACAAATATTCCAACAAAAGGGGTACAATAGGAAGGTGGAATGAGGAGAGTCTACAAAAATGAGCAATATCATCTAAAAGCTCTTTTCTTTGTCAAAACTTCTAAACAGCGAAAACAACCGTTGTGGTACTTAACGAGGAGGAATTGAATGGTTTCCTGAAACTATTTGACATCATCTCCTCTTTTGATGATAGCTATTAGGTACACATGCATATATACATATTTTATCGGCACTCTTATAATCATGGTCCTTTATGGAGCCAAAAGTGCTTCCTCATAGAGAACCGGAACGGTTTGTTTTCGCTGTTTAGAAGTTTCGACAAAGAAAAGAGTTTTTAGATGATATTGCCTATTTTTGTAGACTCTCCTCATTCCACTTGTTTATGATTGATTCCGTAGGCTTACTGATACGGATCTACTGAATACAATTCCGGATAAAAATAGAGAACCGACCAACCGAACCGAAAGCTTTAAATTGGAGTTTTTTGTGTACTGTTATCATTTTGATGACGGTATATTTTTACAACTATTTTCTTTCAAGATTTGCTAGCTCGTTGATTTTTGGAGGAAGGATGCGCTTTCGTCTTATACTGTCGTATTGATTGGGTACTAATTGTGCTGCATTGAATGACGGTCGCTAAGAAATAGTTTAACAGGAAAAAACAGCGAAGGACTCACATATCCGTGGCTGAACCCCGTGAATAGGTACGGATATTCCTTGGAACGAGTGGAGGAAATCCCAAAACTGGGAGGAGGCGAAGGAAAACCCTTCGCAGCAGAACGATAAGGGAACTCCCACAACAGGTGTTCCCTCTTTCCTCACGCCAGGTCTTCCCCATGTTCTTGCAAATCAACACCCAATATTCATTGGATTGTTAATGTAGAGAGCAACCTCAACCCGTTTACCCCGCCAACTCCTATTAGTATAGGTGATAGTGCTGGCTTCTTATCAGCTCCCTATATAAAGAAGCTTAGGGGCTGATAGAGTGCCGCCGCGGCGCGGCGCGGTCTGATGATGGAGAGCTGTATTCATAGATCGCCGCGATTCATCAATACGGCTCTCAATCATCAGGCCGCGCCGCGCCGCGGCACTCTGCTCAGCCCTTAGTGAGGTTGTGAGTTATTTTGTTGTGTCGGCTAGTTGAGCCGTTGGCAATAAAGCTTATTGCCTACAGGTTGGTTTCACAGCGCAAGCGGACAAGCGGCTCTTGGGAACAGGAGTCGTTTGCGAGCAACTCAGTCGGAATAGAGCACGCCCGCACACAACCGGAGAAAATCCGACTGGATGATTAGAAATTGAGTTGCCTAACCTCGCTGCTTTAGACAGTCCACTGTCGTTAGAATCAGGGGTGTGCGGAAATTTCTGTTTTCTGTTTTCTGATTTCTGTTTTCTGGCCGTTTTGGGCTTTCTGTTTTCTGATTTCTGAAAAATCTGCGAAAAACAGAAAAAAAATCAGAAAAAATCAACGAAATCCGGATCTGTGGAACAGCGCAGCTTATATAGTCCTTTACAAGGTACTACTTGTGAGAATTGATCTGTCACGAAGTCTCATGTTTGTTCTGAAATGTTTATTACAAGAGTGTGAAAAATGAGGCTCCAAAAGTTTCAATTTATTTAATTATTGAATTTCAGGTCTGACGAAGGTGTTAAGCACCGAAAGCTAGCCGACGAGTTTTTTTTCGCATTCGTTTGAAACTTTTGGAGCCTCATTTTTCACACTATTGTAATAAACATTTAGGTACTACTTGTGTTCAATGGTGCGATTGCTGCTAAAGGTAGGGCTTGCCATAAGAAACGGTTGTTATGGTATCCTCATGAGAAGGTAGACATGATCATCACAAAAGTAAAAATAGGTGAAAACTCAGAGGGAAAACGCTCAGGAACAAAATATGGCTGGTTGTTACCTTACCCACAATTAACTTAATTTCTATGTATGTTTGTTTTGCCGTCTTCCGCCTTTCTGTTACACCCTATTCATACATTTGCGAGGCGGCAAATGCCGCGGATAATCACTAGAAAAATGAGAAATCAGATGCTCGGTAACGGTATCAAACATCTGATTTCTAATTTTTCTACTGATATTGCGCGGCATTTGCCGCTTCCGGAAAAAGCATGAATAGGTTGCTAAACGAAAAACCAGCACTCATATGAATCTTGTTAGTTGGGGCCTGCGAACACCCACCAAATAGCTGTTGTAAGCTGTTTTTGTGCGTTTCTCCTGCAACTTTTCATTTTTCTCACTTTTTTGATGGCGAAACCTGCATTCTAATGAAGGAGAACTCAGCAACTGATTTTATCGCGAACCCTGTTCACCTACTCAGTACTTCGGCATAGTAGGGTTGCATCCCAGGGCAAAGATCGAGTGTAAACCTTCGCTGTCAACAGCGGCTGCTGCTGACAGCGGTATATGATTCCAACAATTGCTGGGGTTAAACCCTCGATATCAATAACAACTGCTGCTGTTAGCTGTCAGCCGCAGCTGCTGACTACGAGGGATGCAACCCCTACTGTGCTGACGTACTGGCGTTCTCTGGGAAATTCACCTGATCAATAGACAATAAATAGCCAAGAAATGCCTGCTTCCTGCGTGATAGCCGGAAAATGGTCGGGAAGTTGCTGCGCCGCGTAATAGCCTAGAAATGACCGCCAAAAATGTTCGCCCCGAATTGACGCCAAATAATGCTCTCAATCGGATGCATAGTTCAACTTCGCATTGACAGCGTTCAATCCGCAAACTGCATGTTGATTCCGAAAGCGTGCTGCGGGGCGGTTTCAAGTATCTCAGACAGGGATGGCGGATCACCTGGGCACCAAAGGCAAAAACCGCCCGAGCAACCCCTACATTTCTGTCTGGGGATACTTCGCAACCGCGCTGCAGCACGCTTCCGCAATCAGCTTGCACTTTGCGGACTGAACGGCAATACGGAGTTGAACTGTACACGACGCATTCCTGAGGCATGATTTGATGTCAACACCGCTGTCGGTCCAATCCACCCAAGTTGGCGGTATACTTCTGACCCCGCCTAGCATCAGGAGGCCCGCCGAGCTGCAGGAGGCCAAGACGGCTGCTCGGCGAGCCGGGAAACGCCGCGTCGCGTGCGTTGGTGTGCCTGTCACGTCTTGGTTATTTCTCCGTTATTGCTCGGCTACTTCTAGGCTAATTCGTGAACAACATGATCTTACGCCTAATAATCCAGAAACAATCAAGAAATACTGAGAAATAGCACATCAAGAACCGCTTTGGAGCCTAGTGGGCTATTTCTCTGCTAAAACTCTCAAAGAGACCTGTCATTGACGGGCCATCGCTAATATCAATGTCTTATTAGTTAATTGTCCAGTCTCGTAGATATTGTATTACAGGTATAGCAAAGATGGTCAGAATCACACTCTCCTTCCTCTTGAAAAAAAGTCAGAATGCAATGAGTATTTTTTCTGAAAATTTTCTGTTTTCTGATTTCTGTTTTCTGTTTTCTGGCCGTTTTGGCCTTTCTGTTTTCTGATTTCTGTTTTCTGACAAACTCGATTTTCTGTTTTCTGTTTTCTGAAATTTTTTGAAATTTTTCCGCGCACCCCTGGTTAGAATGTTGGTCTAGAGCCAAAAGTCATGATTAGTCTGGCATCAGATTACAGAGGAGCTTCTCATCTTCCACAACATCCGGCCAGAGCACTTCACCGCACCGTAATCATTGCGGTTTCGACAGTTTCTTGGAGAGCGTGAGGAAGCACCCGTGTAGGGAATTTTCCGTGTTCTAATTCCTGATCGGCCGTTTCAAACGTGCTTCGTGGTAAATCATTTAGAGACAGAAAAACGGCGACAACCCTTCAATCGAGCACATCTCCTTAAAGGCAGTGTCCACGATAAAAGTCGTATTTCTCTTTTTCCGCCTATCTTGAGAACGGTCCCATGCTAACTCCAATGATGTCCCTGGAATCGCGCAAGACCCCCTGAAAACGGAGTTATGGCCCCACAAAGTTCATCTAGGGAAGCATTGTGGACGAGTTGTCCGGAGGCTTGTTACTCCTGTTTATTGCAGCCGATGTGTGCGAGCTGACCTGAGTAAAGAGAGACGCTGAGAAATGAAGGGAAGAACGGGGCTTTTGATCAGAAACCATCGCTCATCTCACCACGAACTCAGGGAAACTGTTATAGGACGTGGGCGGAGTGGCCCAATGGGTTGACTGGCCCAGGAGATTTTCACCCACTTACCGGCCGTTTTTTGTCGCACTTCCGTTCTTAATCTTCTTAGAGGGACCCAAAGCTTACGTTTTGGCCAAAAAAAACGTGCGACTTTTTCTTCGTGAACACTGCCTTCAATCGGGGGAGGGCGTACACCCAGCAATTAGCCGCTCTAACTTTTTTTTGCGTTTTTCCTGCAGCTTCTCACTTATTTTCACTTTGGTGATGGCCAGACCTACCTTTTCATGAGCAGAACTCAAGAACCGTTCTCATCGCGAACCCTGCCTTTAAAGATTTGAGCCTCCATTTTGGCTATCTTAGAACATTTTTGCTGTTCAAAAAAATCTTCTTGTCATTCATTCAATCTTTTTCATTCTCCTCCACTCGCGCGAACCGATCCAAAGCGCTCTATTTTCTTGGAAAAATCATTGCTGCTTTCACCATGAGCAGTGCCTTTAGGAAACCTCTCAGGCAAACTGGGGCGTCGACAGCAGGTTTCCCGCCCACCATGAGTCACCGCTGGCCAACGCGCCGATATTCGGCGGGGCCGTGGCCGCGAGTTATGATCTGGTCGATGTCGAGCTGTTGCTCAGCTAGCGCTCTAGAAACAAGGGGAGCATACGACGCATTTTTCAGGCGTGCTGCGAATGAAGAGAGCGAAGCCGGTTCATTTACCCAAGTTTGCGGGTACATTGGTCCCGCCCAGCATCTAGGAGGTCCTGCCAATCCGGTGGTGATTCCAGAGGAGTCTGGGCGACCTCGCGGCGCATAAAATGGTGTGCCGACTGCGATGCGTGTCGGTGTACAGTAGTTCCTAAGCTAGATGAAACAGTTCTGTAGGATGAGCGGCTGCTGAATAGGCTGCTAAACACGACACATCGAGTTGTTAACAGCAGGGGTGTGCGGAAAAATCTTTTCGGTAAATTTTTACTGAAACTCTTTACCGAATTTTTTTCCGGTAAATACGGTAAAACGGAAAATTCGATAAAAATTCTGACTTCAGTTTTTGGTGCCCACTGTCGTTCTCTAAGCCGAAATGCGGTCCTCAATTGCGGACTACGGCTGTTGCATCATGGGACGCGCGATAATCGTAGTGGGAGAATGGTGAATCGTGCCGGGACCAAGTGGTCCCAGCAGGATTAACACGTGTCGCATGATGCAAAAGTCTTAGTTCGCAAATGCGGCCCGGAATTCAGCCCCAGAGAACGACAGTATCCCATACGATAGCACAAACGACCGACAATATTTATGTATCATTTTCAATAGTGCATGAGGATAGAGCAAATAATGAGTGAGTTTACATATTAAACTGAGCTCAACTGCTGAACCTGATCAGCAGAACCTTGATTTTGAGGAAAAGTTACATTTCAAAATTTTATGGTGTCAAGGCCTTTCTGTAGTCACTCAAAATCAGGCCAGCTGAGAAAAACATCCTTCCCACCTCAACTGTGACAGCAGGCGCGCAAAAGTACTTATTGGTCAGTGAGGAAAGGTGCGGGTACGATGATTTCACAATGGAGTTGTTCCTGAACTGCAGTGTATTCCGTGTTGTGTCGGGGTCTTCGAAAAAGATGCTTTCAAGTTACTGGAAATATCTGCCTCAGAACTCTACTGCCTTGAAAATCTGTTGACATTTTTGAAAAAATATGCATTTCTCGGAGTAGTATTTCGCTAAGAAAAGCACGTGACACAAAAGGTGAAGAGATCGTTTGAGCATTCAAAAGTGGACCAAAGGGTTGGAAGGCACAGGACACCTGGAAAATTAATTTTTAGATTTTACTCTTATCTTGGAGAGAGTCACACGCTGATCCCAGCAATATCTCTAAAATCGTTCAAGACCCCCTTTGAACAGAGTTATGGCTCTTCAAAGATGCCTAGATTTTCAGGGTGAAAAATTGGTGGACGAGTTGTCTCCAGGGCTCTAATTCCTCTTTATTCCGCAATCGTTGCGCGAGAGTGAGCCAGGATAAGGAGATAGCTCCAGCAATGGACAGAAGAACGACGAATTATTAGAATTCATCCATTCATCAAGCCACTATCGAGTCCGAAAATCTGTTAGGGGGTCGGGCCTCTGGTGGTGAGCGAAGGGGGTCGGGCCTGTGGTGGTCGCTTATATCTCGCTTATTTGGAGGAATTGAGATCTCGCCATTTGGCACGTGTTATACAGGAGGGGTCTTCTACACAATTACATGAAAATCTCAGAATTCATATCTGAGAGTGTACTGTGCCTTTAAAAGATTAACAATAACAAGGATGAAGAAGGATATCGCGCCAAATGCATGCCTTAACAGTAGCACACCCGTGAAATACGAGTAAGATGTAGGCCGGTTAGGCGAAACATCCAATTTTTTCTGTAAATGTCGAGAAAAACTCGGTAAATCGGTAAATCAAAATTTACTGAAAAACACCGTTAAATCCGGAAAATTGGTAAATCGGTAAACGGAAAATGCACACCCCTCGGTTAACAGCCCAACAACAGGCGGATGTCCCTGGGCAACGGGCAGGTCTCAGGCTGACAATACGTGCGATTTGGACTCTCTCAACAGGAGCGGTTTATGAGATGACACCTTTTCTCGACGCCCCAGTTTGCCTGAGCTTTAATGGTAGAATGGCAGTCTTGAATAGTAGAACTTGTTGTCGTAGGGCTTCCTCACCCTCGGATTCAGCAGTAGTTGAGAGAACGCCCAATTTAGTGTGGTTATGGTTGTTTCTTGACCGGCAGCCCACAGATCGAGTAGCGTCATCAACAGCATTTCATCTCTAAAAATAAAGATGGAAAATTTGGTCGAGAGGTTGAGAAGGAAGGGACTCGAACAACCCACTCGAAACTGGTCGGTTCACCGCTTTGTTTGTCTTTTTCATTTGAATCAGGAAGGCGTCAACGAAATCATCGCCTTCTCCTTGCAGAATATGAGTCCCATTAGCTATTTCTCGCTTTCTGTAATCTTATATCTTCGTTACTTTCTACTTGTTCCTCTCACCGCTACTGTTTTTGCGCCGTGTACTTGCCTTTGTTCCACCTGATGTCGGATAAAATCCAATATGGACTCAAGTGGTTTCAGTATGAATTTTGTTCTTTGTTTTAGAATTGGCCAATTCGTATTCCATTCATCAATTAGCATATCGAATATGGAGAACTTTTTCCATTATGTCATCGAATTCCTTCTTTAGACCGGAAGAACTTCTCTTCATCATTCTAAAAAAGGTTTCCTATATTTGTTCAATTCACAGGTGTCACTGCTATCGCATTGTTTGGATTCTCTTTCGAAACATGCTAACCTTTTCGATCCTTTCAGTGAACAGCATTCTGTTGATAATGTTTCCAATCATCAAGTCGAAGATCTTGTGCGGATTGAAGGTGTTCTCCCCGTTTTCTATACGCTTATCAATCTTCTCACATCTGAAAAATTTATATTACTAATCTGACCTTTCACTAATGCGAACGCATACGTCTTCGTATTGAATTCCATGCTCTCAGACAATGGGGTGGACCGACGGCGGACAAGTTGCGTACCGACAGCGGGATGGGCGACGTTTGGAACGCAATCTGCACGCGGTCGGCACGCAAATTAGTGCGGTCGATACGCACTGCCACGCGGTCAGCACGGAATGCCACGCGGTCGGTACGCGTTGTCTCGCGGTTAGTACGCATTGCCACGCGATCAGTACGCAATGTCACGCTGTCGATACGCATTTTCGCGCGGACGGTACGCGCTTCCACGCAATCAGTACGCATTGCCACGCGGTCGGTAGGCTTCGCCACGCGGTTGGTACGCACTGTCACGCAGTCGGTACTTCTTGTCACGCCGTCGGTACGCATTTTCACGGGGTCGGTACGCATTGTCACGCTGTCGGTACGCATGAACACGCTGTCGGTACGCATTGCCACCCGGCCGGTACAAATGTTGCGCGTAGGATTGGCTCCGCTTAGTACGCGCTCACCCGCGGTAAGCCCAATTTTATCCCGCTGTTAGTACGGAACTTTTTTGAAGACTTGAGCGCTATGAGTACGTATCTGGTCCCAAAAAAAATTAAAAATAAGCAAAAGTTGGGAGTGGGGTGGGGCTCAGGGCAACGCACAAACAACTTGAAACAGCCCAACATGGCTGGCTTTCCAATCGCAAATGACGAGCTTTTTGATAACAACATCTAAAGTCTGGTTTGCTCAGGTGAATCCGGGCGGAGCAAGCAGAGGAGCGGTCGGTCATAACAAAATAAAGGTATCTTGACATGATAAACCCGATTTGCCCTACTTCGACCGGCTCAAAATGAGGGAGCTTAGGCCCCTGTCAGGGTTGGAGGAAAAATCGCCGTAACCTGCGGCGGCCAACCCGGTGGAAAACGCATGAAAAAACAAGGACGATGGAGGTTGTAAAAGACTCCGGTGTGGCCAGCTGGGGCTGGCACAGTCAATATGTATGAATTGGGTGGAACGATGGTATGGATGTCATTCATTTCTTATCTTATATCATGTGAATATCGGTCGGGTCAGCCACATGGGGTGTTTTTTCACCCCACCTCATTCATGTCCTCCATGGTTATCGACCGGCTGGCGACGGCGATCGGCCAGCTATCACCGATGCCTTACCAAGCCTACCGCGTGCTTAGCTCAAAGTCGCCCCATCCACGTTCTAGCTGGAGAGGTTTGGTCTTTTTAATTCAATGTTGATGGAAGATAACTCATATTTAGCGTTGGCAGGCCAGCCGCTTTAAATCGTTTTCCTTGCTTACACGATTTCTTTCTCGTAAATTTCACTTATTTTTTGCTCCATTGGTGGCCACATGCACACCTTCATGATGAAAACTCAGGAACATTTTTATCACGATTGTTTCTTTTAGTCATTAATGAACGCCATTATGATGGGAGCAATGCATACCTGCTGCGTGCGCTTGCTTACCAACCACTGTCACTTTTCAATTAAAAGTTTCTGGGTATTAAGAGGCATTTCACTACATTTTCTCAGCTTATGATTGGCATTTCTTGTATTTTACAATCTTCCATTTCTGCTCTTGCATTTCCTTCCTTCGCCTTCTTCCTTACCCTTCTATAAGAAAATCAGGGTGTTCGTGTTGTGAAATTAGTACCCGTGTGTTTTATTTAACGAATCCTTGTGGGATCGAATGTCCTCGTTGATAGTGTCAGCTGTTGAAACTGATTGTACTGTCGTTATCGTGCTGAAATTCTGCTCTGCGATGGCGGTGGGTCGCTGTTTTAGCGCGCTGCACAATTATAATCGTGCTGGGAGAAAGGATAATTGTGTCGGGACCCGGTAGTCTAGCACGATTGTCGTTGTGCTGCGTGCTGCAGCTGCGTCTGTCCGCAACTGCGGCGAGGAACTCCACCCCGATAACGGCAGTACACATAGTTCCAGTGTCTATTTGTTGTAAGCAAATATTCATATTTCTTCCACAGAGATAAACTGGCTCTTTTTCGCAAAGAAAATTTTCATTCGAGTCTACGTGAACAGTTATTTGTCGATGAGTTCTGCAAAATTCGAAAACATCAATTTTGAATATTAATACTGAATCATTCGTAAGCATAATTACACCAAGAAAAAAGAGAAGATGAAGAACAGTATAAGTAAGAAAGGAAAGACGATCGAGATCAAGGGAAAGATGGCAAAAGAGAAAGAAGAAGAGAATCCTAAACTCTCCCACGGCGCGCTGTTGACTTTCTTCCACGTGGGCGCGCTATTAGTTTGCTAGGACTCATGGCACCGAGTACAGTAGTCGTTGGGACAAGAGTCAGACTTTCCCATTCATGCCTCAACCTTCGAGTCGGAGCTGCAGTTCTAGCTCGACTGAGCGTAGGAATAAGCTCGACGACCGGGAGTCTCGCTCAAATATCGCCTTGACAGCCAAATAAATAGATACCCAAATAAATTAATAAATAAGTAAATTAATAAATAAATAAATTGATAATTAAATAAGTGAGCAAATAGATAAATAAATAAACAAATAAAAATAAATAAAGAAATGAAAAAATAAATAAATGAGTAATTGAATAAATAAATAAATAAATAAAGAAGTGAATAAATAAATGAACAAACAAATAAAAGATAAATGAATAAATAAATAAATGAATTTTTAAATAAATAAATTAAAAAGTAATTAACTAAATAAGTAAATAAGTGTATAAATAAATAAGTAAATAAATAAATAATTAGTCGAACTGAAGAAAAGTATCACATTCTACGAAAAGATAAAAACGAGGAGAGAGAAAAGTTGTTGGAATTGTAGAAAATGAGAAGAAAGTGGAGAAGATAAAGAAAGAGAGCAGTAGGAGAGATTGGAATCTATGAAGAAAAACCCAGGCGGTTTCAATGAAATCGCCAATTTTAAGTTAACTTTGTGGGGAACGCCGGTGGAAACGGGAGAAAAAGTTGATGGAGTGGCCACTGGCGTGTTCGATAGCGGGGTGATCAAGGAGGTCATAGAGGTTTTCGCGGTGATACTGCGCTTTTGAGGGAATGGATTGTTTTGAAGAGCAAAACAGCATGTTCTTGAGTGAAATGGAATGATGTATAGTCTACTTGACTTAATCGGTTGGCTTTCGCCTGACGCGGTCATTCCGCATCTTCACCGAGGTGTGCCGTCCTAGTAGTCAGCCGTGTCCATTTTTCACGGTCTTCAGCCACAATTTGAACACATTCCATCCAGCTGTCACTATTCCATTTCCTGCGAAACGAAACATCGCGCCTGAACTGTCTTTCGATGCCGAGTGACTTTAAATCCTCTTTAACCACATCCGTCCAGAACTTTCGCCTACGCCCAGGTGGCCGTTTCCAGACAGGATTTGGAAGCATTTTTAAAGCGTGTTGTACGAGACGATCCGGCGTTCTTCTTAGTATATGCCCGAGCAGCCGAAGTCGACTTTCCATTGCTGCTTGAGATGGCGTTAGGAGATGCTGGCACCTCCCTCGTGTCAAGCGTTGATGTACTGCGTCGATTTCCTTGTAAAGGTCTTCGTTATGGCATACACGCGGCCAGAAATATCCAAGCAAACGCCTAAAAAGCTTCCTCTCCGTGCAATCCAACCTTTCCATCTGCTTATCACTCAAGTTTTTCGAAATAACTGCGATTGGGTTTTTGTTTCCACTCTCCTAATTTCATTGCTTCCGCAGATGCAGTCGTTTCGGTAAAAACACAGACTCACCGATCTATCACAGCTGTTTCGGAAAAATGAGTGATACGACTAACAAACTACCGTATGACAGGACGAGTCCGCAACTTCACCAGGTCCTACTTCCATTGCTGTAGACCGCACGGACTGACAAACTGACCTCATCCACGAGTTTGCTTGCGTACTGAATGCGGGTGATTGCGTACTGAATGCAAACACTTGCGTACCAAACGCGCAGACCGACAAACTGATCTTCCTCACCAGTTTGCCTGCGTACTGAACGCAGGCGATTGCGTACTGAACGCGAACGATTGCGTTTCGACGATGCAAACTGACACAACGAGCTCACCGACCAGTTTTCTTGCGTGCTGAACGCGGGTGGTAACGTACCGAACGTGAGCACATACGTACTGACCGCGTGTGCTCACGTACCGACCGCAGCGAAAAGTCATATTTCGTACTGAACGCGCGCGAAGATGAATGCTCGCGGTCAGTACGCCTTTATGGAATTTCGCCAGCGGTTGGTACGCAGCACAGGCGTATCGACCGCGTGCACTATTTCGTTAGCGCGGTCAGTACGCAAATGCGCGTGTTTGGCACGAAATGTAATTTTTGCTCGCGGTCAGTACGATAGTGGCACGCGGTCGGTACGAAACGCAATTTTTCGCCCGCGGTCGGTCCACCCCATTGTCTGAGCTTAGGCTCAAATATACGAGTATCATGCGATTATAAATAACTTCTGAAATAATCTCAATAACCGAAAATTGGTCGAAAAAAGTCGTTACCGCCCTTAAAGGCACAGGGCACCCAAAAATTAATTCTCAGATTTCATGCTTATCTTGGAGAGAGTCACACGCTGATCACAATGGTATCGGTGAAATCGCCCAAAACCCCTTTGAACAGAGTTATGGCTCTTCAAAGAAGCCTAGATTTTGAGGGTGAAAAATTTGTGGACGAGTTGTCTCAGGCCCGTATTTCTCTTCATTCGCGATCGTTGCGCGAGAGCGAGTCAGGATAAGGAGATGGCCCTGCGATGGACTGAAGAACGACGACTTATTGGAATTCATCCATCCATCGAGCAGCTATCGGGTTCGAAAATCTGGTAGGGGTCGGGCCTGTGGTGGTGAGCGAAGGGGGTCGGGCCTGTGGTGGTCGCTTATATCTCGCCTATTTGAAGGAATTGAGATCTCGCGTTCGGCACGTGTTATACAGGAGGGGTATTCTACACAATTACATGAAAATCTCAGAATTCATATCTGAGGGTGCACTGTGCCTTTAAAGGCAGAGTCCACGATAAAAATCGTTTTTCTGTTTCTCAGCCTATCTTGAAAACGGTCCCATGGCGATTCCAACGATGTCTCTGAAATCGTACACGACCTTCTGAGAACGGAGTTATGGTCTCTCCAAAATTGAGCTAGAGAAGCATTGTGGACGAGTTTTCCAGTCTTGTAGCTTCCGTCTTTTGCAGCCGATGTATGCGAGCTGACCTGAGTAAAGAGAGAAGTCGAGAATGAAGGGAAGAACGGGGCTTTTGATCGAAAACCATCGCTCATTTCGCGATTTCGAGTGTTCCTTCGTTCACGTCGAGAAACTCGACCGCGAGCGAAAGGGCTAGCGCGAGCGGACTTCGGAGCCGTATGGAGCTCTTTCTGGCTCGTTTTCATTTGTTCTTTCGACCCCAGTGCTCCAATGAGACTGTGAACTTTCGATTTCCGGCCAAAAACCGAGGACAAAATTTATCGTGGACCCCTCAGAGGTAATTTTTGATATTTTGGTCCGGTCGCCGTCTTTAGCAACCCTGCCAAGCGCGAAATCTTAGTTCGCTCAGATAAGCGAGAAAAAGCTAGGAAAAAGTCGGCCACGCCCCCTTGAAAGAAACAATGGGCAACGCCCACTGGCAGGTTTCCGATCTCAATTGGGAAGAGACGCGCGAATGATTTTGTTCAAAATCTATGTTCTTCCTTTTGTTTTCGGTCTGGCTTTATACTGTGACCTGCTTCAGAATGATGGCTGCAAATAACGAGAAAATACAGGCTCGAAACAACTCGTCCACGAACTTCTAATAGTTCAAATTCAAAATTTTTGAGGAGCCGTAACTCAGTTTGTAGTGAGTTCTGAGCGATTCTGAAAACACCATTGTGATCAGCGTGAAATTTTCTACAAGATAGGCTAAAATACGAAAAATCAAATCTGAGCTTGGACTGTGGCTTTAACGTTTTTTTTTTCACTGTTTTGATCTGTATGCTGAGTTTGCCTTGGTTTCAAATATGGCGAAACAAAACGTCAGGTGTAAGAGTATGCGGATTTCCGCATTCCTCATTTTACCGAAAAGCAAGTTTCTCAAAACGGAAAGGCCAAAACTGCCAAAAAGCAAAAGATCTCCAGGATCCACTGACTTGCGCCGCTGACTTGGTTCTAACAACATTCTGCTTATGCTACCATTTCGGGTTTATTGAGAAATACTGTTATGTGAGCATCTCCTCACTTTGTATTAATTTGCTCGAGTAAAAGAAAGCACCTCATTTGAACACATAAAAGACTTTTTCGAAACATCGTAGAGAAAGCATCGCCATTGTAAAAACCGAATCGATTAACCTTTTTTCGAAAATTATCATCTGGACCGCAGTTTTCATTTTCAGAAAGCAACAATCGGTTGCCTAATACCCTTGCTGACCTCTCATCAAAAACTTCTAAGGTTGGCTCGATCGCGCAGAATTTTTTTTTGATTTTCCGCAGTTCGAGTGTGAATGATTGAGTCAGTGTGAATGAGTGAGTCATATGGCGAAAAATTCGAAAAGAAAATTCGCCCATATTGATTCAAAGAAAACAGATTGAGGTACAGAGATGTGTGTGAAATGTAGTGGTCAGCCGATTTTCGCTACTGAAAAACCAGAAGCACAGCCATGGTGGCCGCTTGAAGAGAATGGGCCCACTGATTTTTCTTCTTTTTCCAACTTTTTGCTCTATCGGATGGTCCTTAGGGAAAACCCAAACTCTCGAAAAAATTTTTTTTGAGGACGTCTCTTACCTCGGAGGGTCCTCCCTTGTAAGGTTCATCCAGAAAATTGCGTTTTATTTTTTCTTCTCAATCTAATTTTTGAAGGAAGTAGAGATAGTTGACGAAGCTTGAGACCTCAATCTTACGTTTCCACAATACAATATCCCAGTGAAAACTGTTCCGTAATGTGGAAAGACGCTTTCTCAGAAGTTTCAAACCAAGTTACTCGCGGATTATCTCGGGGTTCGTATATTACTTGCAACTTATTTTCGGCCTAGTATGTCACTTGCGACTAATTTTCGCTGTAGTAAATTACTTGCTAACGTTGGCATGGATCCTGAAGAGACTTTGCGTTCCTCATTGAAGGTTGGCGCAAACTCGGTGCACCTATGTTATAGCATATGACACCGAATTAGCGTCAACCTTCAACGGTGAACGTAAAGTCTCTTCCGGATCCACGCCGACGTTACGTATTTTGGGAATGGCAAAATACTTGCGACTATTCTTGGGCTCAGTATATTACTTGCGAACTTCAAGTATGTTACTTGTGACTGACTCCGAGGCTCGTACTATTATACTTGCGACTAACTTGTGAACAAGTAATTTACTTGCGACTTATTTTGGGTGTGTAAATTACTCGCGAATAATCTTGGGCCTCGTTTATTACTTGCAAGTCCACGTCCCCCCCCCCTCGTCGTCCTATTGATCGCCATCAGCCATTTTAATGGCTGATAGTCCGAGGCGCTTCGTTCTGGAATGCGACTCTGTTAAGTTTTTCATTTTTTCTTTCCTGATTTCCTTTGTCTCACACTATTCCTTCTATTTTGCTATTTTTTTGATCAAATCGCTTGAACACGTTGCAGGCGCACTTTTGCCGGTAGAGTGGTACATGGTATTGGCCAACAAGTAACTTGCTGTTTACCATATCGATCAACAATATTGATTTTTCGCACGAATCGCCAAAACATGTAGGCTGCGCTTTTTCCGATGGGGTGGAACAGGGGTACTGGCCAACGAGTAACTTACTGTTCACCATACCTTGAAAAATCTTATGTCCACCCCGTTGTTCTGCCGGACAACACCCGCCTGACTCTGATAGGGATTGAAGTCGCGTACCAAGAGATTAGCAGCATCCTCGCTGTGGCTACTGCTGACAGCAGGAGCTGCTGCTAATTAGCAGCATTTCCTGCTGCCTTTTGTCGGTCTCAACCCCTTTGTTTATCCTGGCACACGTGAGGTCGGCAACCCTCTCTCTTATTGTCTGTTGGCACTCCCCTCCATTCATTTGTTTAACACAAGTGAACATTGTAGCATCCTCTTCTACGACGGCGGCTGGCATATTAGGCGGCCAATCTCGCTGAGAGTCAGTTGGACGTTTGAGGACGGTCTGAGAAGAAGACCTTGCGTCACTTTCTGGACGCCAATTTGGACGTTGAGGGAATCGCCCATATGCCCTATCGCAAGGGAAGCCTCCTATTTGTGGACCACCACGAAAATTATGTCCTTGCTGATGGACCTTGACAAGGATCATACCCAACACCGCTAGAAAGAGTGCTATTCCGAATTCTCGCTTCATTTGCAGAACATGCTGCCGATGAGGAGGGGTTGAACCTTAGCATGCGTTGGCAGCACTTGCTGCTGTTAGCAGCGTCTGCTGCTAACGGTACGGTATCCGAAGTTCGCCCTGGGATTGTAGATCATGGTAGATCAACCTACGCAGTTCTAACGTCTGAATTTAACGCAACCTTTCCTCGATCTCCTTCAGGAGCACTTCGGACCATCAGGTCCATCGATATTCAACTTTTCCTCAACAGAGAACATCACATATAGACAAACCAGCGGCGTCGGCCGGCTGACGCCGGCCTCTGCCGCTGGGGTCCGGCTACGCCGGCCCATTTGCCGGCTTCGCCGGCATCTTGAGTATAATCGACATCCGCTGATTCTATGTGAGTTTGCGTTCAGAAGTTCTCACGCTTGCCGGCTATCGCCGGCCTCTGTTGCTGGAGTCCGGTTGCGCCGGCCCATGAGCTGGTTTCGACGACAACGCTCGAGCAGTCAGAAGTTACTAAGCATTTCAAACCTTGCAAACCTTGCTAACCTACTTTCTTTTGCAGTTGCTCACCGACCCTTCTCTAGTTTTAAGAGGTCCTAAAATGGTAGCTCATTTATATCCATTCCTGTCATGATAAAGACAACCGCTGTTTCAGATTTAGTAAAGGCCTCCATGACCAATCGACACCCTGCTACTTTTATTGCCAAATGAAGTATAATGATGTTTGTGTTTTCTGGATGCATATTTTGATTCCTGAAAGTTTAGGTTCCTGGCAAAAGTAAAGATTTGGCATGGCCATAGAAATATACTCAGTTAAAGAGGGAAAATAAAGAAAAATGAAAAAAGGTTTTGAAATATTCCTGAGAACGATTTGGCGTAGAATATATTGTTTTTCGGGAAATGAAGTGAAATAGTTGAAAGTATGATTTGGCAGTCGAGTTTGAACCAACTATTGATAAGAGTTGTGCAAAACGAGAGATCGCCTTGTCTGTGCTTATCCGTAGAAAATATCAGAGCAAAATCACGCGTGAAATGGGAAGCATCAAAACTTTTTCAGGGCAAATGCGGCGGTCTTCACGTATTAGGTGAAGTAAAATTAACACGCGTGATTTCGCTTTGATATGTTCTACGGATAAGCACAGACAAGGCAATCTCTCGTTTTGCACAACTCTTATCAATAGTTGGTTCAAACTCGACTGCCAAATCATACTTTCAACTATTCCACTTCATTTCCCGAAAAACAATATATTCTACGCCAAATCGTTCTCAGGAATATTTCAAAACCTTTTTTCATTTTTCTTTATTTTCCCTCTTTAACTGAGTATATTTCTATGGCCATGCCAAATCTTTACTTTTGCCAGGAACCTAAACTTTCAGGAATTTCATTTATTTTTCCGAAAGGTTCCCTTTCTAACATGATTTATGCCTGATGGTGTTAGGTGAAAGTAAACCCACTGATGTCCTGCCCCCCCCTTCCATGACGTCCTGCGCACTCCAGCTGATGGCCTGCACACTTTCTTTGATGTCCTTCACACGCCCACTGATGTCCTGCTTATCCTTCTGATGTCCTGCACACTTTCTATGTTGTCCTGCGCACTCACACTAATGTCCTGCGCACATTCTGTTACATCTTGCACACTCCCACTTCGGTCCCGCACGCTTTCTACGGCGTCTGGCGCACTCTCACTTGAGTCCTGCACACTTTCTACGGCGTCCGGCGCACTCCCACTCGGGTCTCGCACACTTTCTACGGCGCCTGACGCTCTCTCATTTGGGTCCCGCTCACTTTCTACGGCGTCTTGCGCACTTTCACTTTGTCACCGCACACTTTCTACGGCGTCCGGCGCACTCTCATTTAGGTCCCGCACACTTTATACGGCGTCCGGCGCACTCCCACGTGGGTCCCGCACACTTTCTACGGCGTCCGGCGCACTCTCATTGGGGTCCCGCACACTTTCGATGGCGTCCGGCGCACTCTCATTTGGGTTCCACACACTTTCTAGGGCGTTCTGGGCACACCCATTTGGGTCCCGCACACTTTCTATGGCGTCCGGCGCACTCTCATTTGGGTCCCACACACTTTCTAGGGCGTTCTGCGCACTCCCACTAGGGTCGCGCACACTTTCTACGGCGTCGGCGTACTCTCATTTGGGTCCCGCACACTTTCTACGGCGTCCGGCGCCTTCTCATTGGGTCCCGCACACTTTCTACGGCGTCCGGCGCACTCTCATTTGAGTTCCACACACTTTCTAGAGCGTTTTGTGCACACCCATTTGGGTCCCGCACACTTTCTACGGCGTCCGGCGCACTCCCACTTGGGTCCCGCACACTTTCTACGGCGTCCGACGCTCTCTCATTTGGGTCCCGCTCACTTTCTACGGCGTCTTGCGCACTTTCACTTTGTCACCGCACACTTTCTGCGGCGTCCGGCGCACTCTCATTTGGGTACCGCACACTTTATACGGCGTCCGGCGCACTCCCACGTGGGTCCCGCACACTTTCTACGGCGTCCGGCGCACTCGCATTTGGGTCCCGCACACTTTCGACGGCGTCCGGCGCACTCTCATTTGGGTCCCACACACTTTCTAGAGCGTTCTTCGCACTCCCACTAGGGTCGCGCACACTTTCTACGGCGTCCGGCGCACTCTCATTTGGGTCCCGCACACTTTCTGCGGCGTCCGGCGCACTCTCATTGGGTCCCGCACACTTTCTACGGCGTACGACGCACTCTCATTTGGGTTCCACACACTTTCTAGAGCGTTTTGTGCACACCCATTTGGGTCCCGCACACTTTCGACGGCGTCCGGCGCACTCTCATTTGGGTTCCACACACTTCTAGGGCGTTCTGCGCACACCCATTTGGGTCCCGCACACTTTCTACGGCGTCCGGCGCACTCCCACTTGGGTCCCGCACACTTTCTACGGCGTTCTGCGCCCACCCATTTGGGTCCCGTACATTTTCTACGGCGTCTTGCGCACTCTCATTTGGGTCCCGCACACTTTCGACGGCGTCCGGCGCACTCTCATTTGGGTTCCACACACTTTCTAGGGCGTTCTGCGCACACCCATTTGGGTTCCGCACACTTTCTATGGCGTCCGGCGCACTCTCATTTGGGTCCCACACACTTTCTAGGGCGTTCTGCGCACTCCCACTAGGGTCGCGCACACTTTCTACGGCGTCCGGCGCACTCTCATTTGGGTCCCGCACACTTTCTACGGCATCCGGCGCACTCTTATTGGGTCCCGCACACTTTCTACGGCGTCCGGCGCACTCTCATTTGGGTTCCACACACTTTCTAGAGCGTTTTGTGCACACCCATTTGGGTCCCGCACACTTTCTACGGCGTCCGGCGCACTCTCATTGGGTCCCGCACACTTTCTACGGCGTCCGGCGCACTCGTCCCGCACTTTCTACGGCGTCGGCACTCTCATTTGGGTTCCACACACATTCTAGAGCGTTTTGTGCACACCCATTTGGGTCCCGCACACTTTCGACGGCGTCCGGCGCACTTTCATTTGGGTTCCACACACTTTCTAGGGCGTTCTGCGCACACCCATTTGGGTCCCGCACACTTTCTACGGCGTCCGGCGCACTCTCATTTCGGTCCCACACACTTTCTACGGCGTTCTGTGCACGCCCATTCGGGTCGCGCACACTTTCTACGGCGTCCGGCGCACTCTCATTGGGTCCCGCACACTTTCTACGGCGTCCGGCGCACTCTCATTTGGGTTCCACACACATTCTAGAGCGTTTTGTGCACACCCATTTGTGTCCCGCAAACTTTCGACGGCGTCCGGCGCACTCTCATTTGGGTTCCACACTTTCTAGGGCGTTCTGCGCACACCCATTTGGGTCCCGCACATTTTTTTACGGCGTCCGGCGCACTCTCATTTGGGTCCCACACACTTTCTAGGGCGTTCTGCGCACTCCCACCAGGGTCGCGCACACTTTCTACGGCGTCCGGCGCACTCTCATTTGGGTCCCGCACACTTTCTACGGCGTCCGGCGCACTCTCACTTGGGTCACCGCACACTTTCTACGGCGTCCGGCGCACTCTCATTTGGGTTCCGCACACTTTCTAGACGGCGTTTTGTGCACTCTCATTTGGGTCCCGCACACTTTCTATGGCGTCCGGCGCACCCTCATTTGGGTCCCGCACACTTTCTACGGCGTCCGGCGCACTCTCATTTGGGTTCCACACACTTTCTAGAGCGTTTTGTGCACACCCATTTGGGTCCCGCACACTTTCGACGGCGTCCGGCGCACTCTCACTTGGGTTCCACACACTTTCTAGGGCGTTCTGCGCACACCCATTTGGGTCCCGCACACTTTCTACGGCGTCCGGCGCACCCTCATTTGGGTCCCGCACACTTTCTACGGCGTCCGGCGCACTCTTATTGGGTCCCGCACACTTTCTACGGCGTCCGGCGCACTCTCATCGGGTCCCGCACACTTTATACGGCGTCTTGCGCACTTTCACTTTGGGTCCCGCACACTTTCTACGGCGTCCGGCGCACTCCCATTTGGGTCCCGCACACTTTCTACGGCGTCCGACGCATTTGGGTCCCGCACACTTTCTACGGCGTCCGGCGCACTTTCATTTGGGTTACCGCACACTTTCTACGGCGTCCGGCGCACTCTCATTTGGGTACCGCACACTTTCTACGGCGTCCGGCGCACTCATTTGGGTCCCGCACACTTTCACGAGCGTCCGGCGCACTCCCACTTTGGGTCACCGCACACTTTCTACGGCGTCCGGCGCACTCTCATTTGGGTCCCGCACACTTTCTACGGCGTCCGGCGCACTCTCATTGGGTCCCGCACACTTTCTACGGCGTACGGCGCACTCTCATTTGGGTTCCACACACTTTCTAGAGCGTTTTGTGCACACCCATTTGGGTCCCGCACACTTTCGACGGCGTCCGGCGCACTCTCATTTGGGTTCCACACACTTTCTAGGGCGTTCTGCGCACACCCATTTGGGTCCCGCACACTTTCTACGGCGTCCGGCGCACTCCCATTCTGGGTCCCGCACACTTTCTACGGCGTTCTGCGCACTCCCACCCATTTGGGTCCCGCACACTTTCTACGGCGTCTTGCGCACTCTCATTTGGGTCCCGCACACTTTCGCCGGCGTCCGGGGCCCTCTCATGTGGGGTCCACACACTTTCTAGGGCGTTCTGCGCACACCCATTTGGGTCCCGCACACTTTCTAGAGCGTCCGGCGCACTCCCATTTGGGTCCCGCACACTTTCTACGGCGTCCGGCGCACTCTCATTTGGGTCCCGCACACTTTCTACGGCGTCCGGCGCACTCTCATTTGGGTCCCGCACACTTTCTACGGCGTCCGGCGCACTCTCATTTGGGTCCTGCACACTTTCTACGGCGTTTTGCGCACTCTCATTTGGGTCCCGCACACTTTCTACGGCGTCCGGCGCACTCTCATTTGGGTCCCGCACACTTTCTACGGCGTCCGGCGCACTCTCATTTGGGTCCCGCACACTTTCTACGGCGTCCGGCGCACTCTCACTTGGGTCCCGCACACTTTCTACGGCGTCCGGTGCACTCTCATTTGGGTCCCACACACATTCTACGGCATGTTGCGCACACCCATTTGGGTCCCGCACACTTTCTACGGCGTCCGGCGCACTCTCATTTGGGTCCCATACACTTTCTACGGCGTTCTGCGCACTCCCACTTGGGTTCCGCACACTTTGTACGGCGTCCGGCGCACTCTCATTTGGGTCCCACACACTTTCTACGGCGTCTTGTGCACTTTCGCTTGGTCACCGCACACTTTGTACCTCGTCCGGCGCACTCTCATTTGGGTCCCGCACACTTTCTACGGCGTCCGGCGCACTCTCATTTGGGTCCCGCACACTTTCTACGGCGTCCGGCGCACTCTCATTTGGGTCCCGCACACTTTCTACCGCGTCCGGCGCCCTCTCATTTGGGTTCCACACACTTTCTAGGCAGTTCTGCGCACACCAATTTGGGTCCCGCACACTTTCTACGGCGTCCGGCGCACTCTCATTTGGGTCCCACACACTTTCTAGGGCGTTCTGCGCACTCTCTTTTGGGTCCCGCACACTTTCTACGGCGTCTGGCGCACTCTCATTTGGGTCCCACACACTTTCTAGGGCGTCCGGCGCACTCCCAGTTGGGTCCCGCACACTTTCTACGGCGTCCGGCGCACTCTCATTTGGGTCCCGCACACTTTCTACGGCGTCTGGCGCACTCTCACTTGGTCACCGCACACTTTGTACGGCGTTCGGCGCACTCTCATTTGGGTCCCACACACTTTCTACGGCGTCCGGCGCACTCCCACTTGGGTCCCGCACACTTTCTACGGCGTCCGGCGCACTCTCATTTGGGTCCCGCTCACTTTCTACGGCGTCTTGCGCACTTTCACTTTGGGTCACCGCACACTTTCTTCGGCGTCCGGCGTACTCCCATTTGGGACCCACACACTTACTACGGCGTCCGGCGCACTCTCATTTGGGTCCCGCACACTTTCTACGGCGTCCGGCGCACTCTCATTTGGGTTCCACACACTTTCTAGGGCGTTCTGCGCACTACCACTAGGGTCCCGCACACTTTCTACGGCGTCCGGCGCACTCTCATTTGGGTTCCACACACATTCTACGGCGTTCTGCGCACACCCCTTTGGTTCCCGCACACTTTCTACGGCGGCCGGCGCACTGTTATTTGGGTCCCACACACTTTCTAGGGCGTTCTGCGCACTCCCATTTGGGTCCCGCACCCTTCCCACGGCGTCCGGCGCACTCTCATTGGGTCCCGCACACTTTCTACGGCGTCCGGCGCACTCTCATTTGGGTTCCACACACTTTCTAGAGCGTTTTGTGCACACCCATTTGGGTCCCGCACACTTTCTACGGCGTCCGGCGCACTCTCATTGGGTCCCGCACACTTTCTACGGCGTCCGGCGCACTCTCATTTGGGTTCCACACACTTTCTAGAGCGTTTTGTGCACACCCATTTGGGTCCCGCACACTTTCTACGGCGTCCGGCGCACTCCCTTTTGGGTCCCGCACACTTTCTACGGCGTTCTGCGCACACCCATTTGGGTCCCGCACACTTTCTACGGCGTCCGGCGCACTCTCATTTGGGTCCCGCACACTTTCTACGGCGTCTTGCGCACTTTCACTTTGTCACCGCACACTTTCTACGGCGTCCGGCGCACTCTCATTTGGGTCCCGCACACTTTCTACGGCGTCCGGCGCACTCTCATTTGGGTCCCGCACACTTTCTACGGCGTCCGGCGCACTCTCATTTGGGTCCCGCACACTTTCTACGGCGTCCGGCGCACTCTCATTTGAGTTCCACACACTTTCTAGGGCGTTCTGCGCACACCCATTTGGGTCCCGCCACTTTCTACGGAGTCCGGCGCACTCTCATTTGGGTCCCACACACTTTCTAGGGCGTTCTGCGTACATCCATTTGGGTCGCGCACACTTTCTACGGCGTCCGGCGCACTCTCATTTGGGTCCCGCACACTTTCTACGTCGTCCGGCGCACTCCCACTTGGGTCCCGCAGAATTTCTACGGCGTCCGACGCACTCTCTCATTTGGGTCCCGCTCCCTTTCTAGGGCGTCTTGCGCACTTTCACTTTGCCACCGCACACTTTCTACGGCGTCCGGCGCACTCCCATTTGGGTCCCGCACACTTTATACGGCGTCCGGCGCACTCCCACGTGGGTCCCGCACACTTTCTACGGCGTCCGGCGCACTCTAATTTGCCACACACTCGGCGTTCTGCGCACACCCATTTGGGTCCTGCACACTTTCTACGGCGTCCGGCGCACTCACTCTGGGTCCCGCACACTTTCTACGGCGTCCGGCGCACTCCCACTTGGGTCTCGCACACTTTCTACGGCGCCCGGCGCACTCTCATTGGGTCCCGCACACTTTCTACGGCGTCCGGCGCACTCTCATTTGGGTTCCACACACATTCTAGAGCGTTTTCTGCACACCCATTTGGGTCCCGCACACTTTCGACGGCGTCCGGCGCACTCTCATTTGGGTTCCACACACTTTCTAGGGCGTTCTGCGCACACCCATTTGGGTCCCGCACACTTTCTACGGCGTCCGGCGCACTCTCATTTGGGTCCCACACACTTTCTAGGGCGTTCTGCGCACTCCCACTAGGGTCGCGCACACTTTCTACGGCGTCCGGCGCACTCTCCTTTGGGTCCCGCACACTTTCTACGGCGTCCGGCGCACTCTCATTGGGTCCCGCACACTTTCTACGGCGTCCGGCGCACTCTCATTTGGGTTCCACACACTTTCTAGAGCGTTTTGTGCACACCCATTTGGGTCCCGCACACTTTCTACGGCGTCCGGCGCACTCTCATTTGGGTCCCGCACACTTTCCACGGCGTCCGGCGCACTCTCATTTGGGTTCCACACACTTTCTAGAGCGTTTTGTGCACACCCATTTGGGTCCCACACACTTTCGACGGCGTCCGGCGCACTCTCATTTGGGTTCCACACACTTTCTAGGGCGTTTTGTGCACACCCATTTGGGTCCCGCACACTTTCTACGGCGTCCGACGCACTCTCATTGGGGTCCCGCACACTTTCTACGGCGTCTTGCGCACTTTCACTTTGTCACCGCACACTTTCTACGGCGTCCGGCGCACTCTCATTTGGGTCCCGCACACTTTATACGGCGTCCGGCGCACTCCCACGTGGGTCCCGCACACTTTCTACGGCGTCCGGCGCACTCTCATTTGGGTCCCGCACACTTTCGACGGCGTCCGGCGCACTCTCATTTGGGTTCCACACACTTTCTAGGGCGTTCTGCGCACACCCATTTGGGTCCCGCACACTTTCTACGGCGTCCGGCGCACTCTCATTTGGGTCCCACACACTTTCTAGGGCGTTCTGCGCACTCCCACTAGGGTCGCGCACACTTTCTACGGCGTCCGGCGCACTCTCGTTTGGGTCCCGCACACTTTCTACGGCGTCCGGCGCACTCTCATTGGGTCCCGCACACTTTCTACGGCGTCCGGCGCACTCTCATTTGGGTTCCACACACTTTCTAGAGCGTTTTGTGCACACCCATTTGGGTCCCGCACACTTTCTACGGCGTCCGGCGCACTCTCATTTGGGTCCCGCACACTTTCTACGGCGTCCGACGCTCTCTCTCATTTGGGTCCCGCTCACTTTCTACGGCGTCTTGCGCACTTTCACTTTGTCACCGCACACTTTTTGCGACGTCCGGCGCACTCTCATTTGGGTACCGCACACTTTATACGGAGTCCGGCGCACTCCCACGTGGGTCCCGCACACTTTCTAGGGCGTTCTGCGCACACCCATTTGGGTCACGCACACTTTCTATGGCGTCCGGCGCACTCTCATTTGGGTCCCACACACTTTCTAGGGCGTTCTGCGCACTCCCACTAGGGTCGCGCACACTTTCTACGGCGTCCGGCGCACTCTCATTTGGGTCCCGCACACTTTCGACGGCGCCCGACGCTCTCTCATTTGGGTCCCGCTCACTTTCTACGGCGTCTTGCGCACTTTCACTTTATCACCGCACACTTTCTACGGCGTCCGGCGCACTCCCACTTGGGTCTCGCACACTTTCTACGGCGCCCGGCGCACTCTCATTGGGTCCCGCACACTTTCTACGGCGTCCGGCGCACTCTCATTTGGGTTCCACACACATTCTAGAGCGTTTTTTGCACACCCATTTGGGTCCCGCACACTTTCGACGGCGTCCGGCGCACTCTCATTTGGGTTCCACACACTTTCTAGGGCGTTCTGCGCACACCCATTTGGGTCCCGCACACTTTCTACGGCGTCCGGCGCACTCTCATTTGGGTCCCACACACTTTCTAGGGCGTTCTGCGCACTCCCACCAGGGTCGCGCACACTTTCTACGGCGTCCGGCGCACTCTCATTGGGTCCCGCACACTTTCCACGGCGTCCGGCGCACTCTCATTTGGGTTCCACACACTTTCTAGAGCGTTTTGTGCACACCCATTTGGGTCCCGCACACTTTCTACGGCGTCCGGCGCACTCTCATTGGGTCCCGCACACTTTCTACGGCGTCCGGCGCACTCTCATTTGGGTTCCACACACAGTCTAGAGCGTTTTGTGCACACTCATTTGGGTCCCGCACACGTTCGACGGCGTCTGGCGCACTCTGATTTGGGTTCCACACTTTCTAGGGCGTTCTGCGCACACCCATTTGGGTCCTGCACACCTTTCTACGGCGTCCGGCGCACTCTCTCATTTGGGTTCCGCTCACTTTCTACGAGCGTCTTGCGCACACCCATTTGGGTCACCGCACACTTTCTACGGCGTCCGGCGCACTCTCATTTGGGTCCCACACACTTTCTACGGCGTCCGGCGCACACCCATTTGGGTCCTGCACACTTTCTACGGCGTCCGGCGCACTCTCATTTGGGTCCCGCTCACTTTCTACGGCGTTCTGCGCACTTTCACTTTGTCACCGCACACTTTCTACGGCGTCCGGCGCACTCTCATTTGGGTCCTGCACACTTTCTACGGCATCCGGCGCACTCCCACGTGGGTCCCGCACACTTTCTACGGCGTCCGGCGCACTCTCATTTGGGTCCCGCACACTTTCTACGGCGTCCGGCGCACTCTCATTTGGGTCCCGCACACTTTCTACGGCGTCCGGCGCACTCTCATTTGGGTTCCACACACATTCTAGAGCGTTTTGCGCACACCCATTTGGGTCCCGCACACTTTCTACGGCGTCCGGCGCACTCTCATTTGGGTCCCACACACTTTCTACGGCGTTCTGCGCACCCTCACTTGGGTCCCGCACACTTTCTACGGCGCCCGGCGCACTCTCATTGGGTCCCGCACACTTTCTACGGCGTCCGGCGCACTCCCACTTGGGTCTCGCACACTTTCTACGGCGCCCGGCGCACTCTCATTGGGTCCCGCACACTTTCTACGGCGTCCGGCGCACTCTCATTTGGGTTCCACACACTTTCTAGGGCGTTCTGCGCACACCCATTTGGGTCCCGCACACTTTCGACGGCGTCCGGCGCACTCTCATTTGGGTTCCACACACTTTCTAGGGCGTTCTGCGCACACCCATTTGGGTCCCGCACACTTTCTACGGCGTCCGGCGCACTCTCATTTGGGTCCCACACACTTTCTAGGGCGTTCTGCGCACTCCCACTAGGGTCGCGCACACTTTCTACGGCGTCCGGCGCACTCTCATTGGGTCCCGCACACTTTCCACGGCGTCCGGCGCACTCTCATTTGGGTTCCACACACTTTCTAGAGCGTTTTGTGCACACCCATTTGGGTCCCGCACACTTTCTACGGCGTCCGGCGCACTCTCATTGGGTCCCGCACACTTTCTACGGCGTCCGGCGCACTCTCATTTGGGTTCCACACACATTCTAGAGCGTTTTGTGCACACCCATTTGGGTCCCACACACGTTCGACGGCGTCTGGCGCACTCTGATTTGGGTTCCACACACTTTCTAGGGCGTTCTGCGCACACCCATTTGGGTCCTGCACACTTTCTACGGCGTCCGACGCTCTCTCATTTGGGTCCCGCTCACTTTCTACGGCGTCTTGCGCACTTTCACTTTGTCACCGCACACTTTCTACGGCGTCCGGCGCACTCTCATTTGGGTCCCGCACACTTTATACGGCGTCCGGCGCACTCCCACGTGGGTCCCGCACACTTTCTACGGCGTCCGGCGCACTCTCATTTGGGTCCCGCACACTTTCGACGGCGTCCGGCGCACTCTCATTTGGGTTCCACACACTTTCTAGGGCGTTCTGCGCACACCCATTTGGGTCCCGCACACTTTCTATGGCGTCCGGCGCACTCTCATTTGGGTCCCACACACTTTCTAGGGCGTTCTGCGCACTCCCACTAGGGTCGCGCACACTTTCTACGGCGTCCGGCGTACTCTCATTTGGGTCCCGCACACTTTCTACGGCGTCCGGCGCACTCTCATTGGGTCCCGTACACTTTCTACGGCGTCCGGCGCACTCTCATTTGGGTTCCACACACTTTCTAGAGCGTTTTGTGCACACCCATTTGGGTCCCGCACACTTTCTACGGCGTCCGGCGCACTCCCACTTGGGTCCCGCACACTTTCTACGGCGTCCGACGCTCTCTCATTTGGGTCCCGCTCACTTTCTACGGCGTCTTGCGCACTTTCACTTTGTCACCGCACACTTTTTGCGACGTCCGGCGCACTCTCATTTGGGTACCGCACACTTTATACGGAGTCCGGCGCACTCCCACGTGGGTCCCGCACACTTTCTACGGCGTCCGGCGCACTCTCATTTGGGTCCCGCACACTTTCGACGGCGTCCGGCGCACTCTCATTTGGGTTCCACACACTTTCTAGGGCGTTCTGCGCACACCCATTTGGGTCCCGCACACTTTCTATGGCGTCCGGCGCACTCTCATTTGGGTCCCACACACTTTCTAGGGCGTTCTGCGCACACCCATTTGGGTCCCGCACACTTTCTACGGCGTCCGGCGCACTCTCATTTGGGTCCCACACACTTTCTAGGGCGTCCAGCGCAGTCCCACTTGGGTCCCGTGCACTTTCTACGGCGTCCGGCGCACTCTCATTTGGGTCCCACACACTTTCTACACACTTTCTACGGCGTCCGGCGCACTCTCATTTGGGTCCCGCACACTTTATACGGCGTCCGGCGCACTCCCACGTGGGTCCCGCACACTTTCTACGGCGTCCGGCGCACTCTCATTTGGGTTCCACACACTTTCTAGGGCGTTCTGCGCACACGCATTTGGGTCCTGCACACTTTCTACGGCGTCCGGCGCACTCCCATTTGGGTCCCGCACACTTTCTACGGCGTCCGGCGCACTCCCACTTGGGTCTCGCACACTTTCTACGGCGCCCGACGCTCTCTCATTTGGGTCCCGCTCACTCTCTACGGCGTCTTGCGCACTTTCACTTTGTCACCGCACACTTTCTACGGCGTTCGGCGCACTCCCATTTGGGTCCCGCACACTTTTTACGGCGTCCGGCGCACTCCCACTTGGGTCTCGCACACTTTCTACGGCGCCCGACGCTCTCTCATTTGGGTCCCGCTCACTTTCTACGGCGTCTTGCGCACTTTCACTTTATCACCGCACACTTTCTACGGCGTCCGGCGCACTCCCACTTGGGTCTCGCACACTTTCTACGGCGCCCGGCGCACTCTCATTGGGTCCCGCACACTTTCTACGGCGTCCGGCGCACTCTCATTTGGGTTCCACACACATTCTAGAGCGTTTTTTGCACACCCATTTGGGTCCCGCACACTTTCGACGGCGTCCGGCGCACTCTCATTTGGGTTCCACACACTTTCTAGGGCGTTCTGCGCACACCCATTTGGGTCCCGCACACTTTCTACGGCGTCCGGCGCACTCTCATTTGGGTCCCACACACTTTCTAGGGCGTTCTGCGCACTCCCACTAGGGTCGCGCACACTTTCTACGGCGTCCGGCGCACTCTCATTGGGTCCCGCACACTTTCCACGGCGTCCGGCGCACTCTCATTTGGGTTCCACACACTTTCTAGAGCGTTTTGTGCACACCCATTTGGGTCCCGCACACTTTCTACGGCGTCCGGCGCACTCTCATTGGGTCCCGCACACTTTCTACGGCGTCCGGCGCACTCTCATTTGGGTTCCACACACTTTCTAGGGCGTTCTGCGCACACCCATTTGGGTCCTGCACACTTTCTACGGCGTCCGGCGCACTCTCACTGGGGCCCGCACACTTTCTACGGCGTCCCGCGCACTCTCATTGGGTCCCGTACACTTTCTACGGCGTCCGGCGCACTCTCATTTGGGTCGCGCACACTTTCTACGGCGTCCGGCGCACTCTGATTTGGGTCCCGCACACTTTCTACGGCGTCCGGCGCACTCTCATTTGCGTTCCACACACTTTCTACGGCGTCCGGCGCACACCCATTTGGGTCCCACGTACTTTCTATGGCGTCCGGCGCACTCTCATTCGGGTTCCACACCCTTTCTAGGGCGTTCTGCGCACACCCATTTGGGTTCCGCACACTTTCTACGGCGTCCGGCGCACTCTCATTTGGGTCCCGCACACTTTCCACGGCGTCCGGCGCACTCTCATTTGGGTTCCACACACTTTCTAGAGCGTTTTGTGCACACCCATTTGGGTCCCGCACACTTTCTACGGCGTCCGGCGCACTCTCATTGGGTCCCGCACACTTTCTACGGCGTCAGGCGCACTCTCATTTGGGTTCCACACACATTCTAGAGCGTTTTGTGCACACTCATTTGGGTCCCGCACACGTTCGACGGCGTCTGGCGCACTCTGATTTGGGTTCCACACACTTTCTAGGGCGTTCTGCGCACACCCATTTGGGTCCTGCACACTTTCTACGGCGTCCGACGCTCTCTCATTTGGGTCCCGCTCACTTTCTACGGCGTCTTGCGCACTTTCACTTTGTCACCGCACACTTTCTACGGCGTCCGGCGCACTCTCATTTGGGTCCCGCACACTTTATACGGCGTCCGGCGCACTCCCACGTGGGTCCCGCACACTTTCTACGGCGTCCGGCGCACTCTCATTTGGGTCCCGCACACTTTCGACGGCGTCCGGCGCACTCTCATTTGGGTTCCACACACTTTCTAGGGCGTTCTGCGCACACCCATTTGGGTCCCGCACACTTTCTATGGCGTCCGGCGCACTCTCATTTGGGTCCCACACACTTTCTAGGGCGTTCTGCGCACTCCCACCAGGGTCGCGCACACTTTCTACGGCGTCCGGCGTACTCTCATTTGGGTCCCGCACACTTTCTACGGCGTCCGGCGCACTCTCATTGGGTCCCGTACACTTTCTACGGCGTCCGGCGCACTCTCATTTGGGTTCCACACACTTTCTAGAGCGTTTTGTGCACACCCATTTGGGTCCCGCACACTTTCTACGGCGTCCGGCGCACTCCCACTTGGGTCCCGCACACTTTCTACGGCGTCCGACGCTCTCTCATTTGGGTCCCGCTCACTTTCTACGGCGTCTTGCGCACTTTCACTTTGTCACCGCACACTTTTTGCGGCGTCCGGCGCACTCCCACGTGGGTCCCGCACACTTTCTACGGCGTCCGGCGCACTCTCATTTGGGTCCCGCACACTTTCGACGGCGTCCGGCGCACTCTTATTTGGGTTCCACACACTTTCTAGGGCGTTCTGCGCACACCCATTTGGGTCCCGCACACTTTCTATGGCGTCCGGCGCACTCTCATTTGGGTCCCACACACTTTCTAGGGCGTTCTGCGCACTCCCACTAGGGTCGGGCACACTTTCTACGGCGTCCGACGCTCTCTCATTTGGGTCCCGCTCACTTTCTACGGCGTCTTGCGCACTTTCACTTTGTCACCGCACACTTTCTACGGCGTCCGGCGCACTCTCATTTGGGTCCCGCACACTTTATACGGCGTCCGGCGCACTCCCACGTGGGTCCCGCACACTTTCTACGGCGTCCGGCGCACTCTCATTTGGGTCCCGCACACTTTATACGGCGTCCGGCGCACTCCCACGTGGGTCCCGCACACTTTCTACGGCGTCCGGCGCACTCTCATTTGGGTTCCACACACATTCTAGAGCGTTTTGTGCACACCCATTTGGGTCCCGCACACTTTCGACGGCGTCCGGCGCACTCTCATTTGGGTCCCGCACACTTTCTACGGCGTCCGGCGCACTCCCACTTGGGTCTCGCACACTTTCTACGGCGCCCGACGCTCTCTCATTTGGGTCCCGCACACTTTCTACGGCGTCCGGCGGACTCCCATGTGGGTCCCGCACACTTTCTACGGCGTCCGGCGCACACCCATTTGGGTCCCGCACACTTTCTACGGCGTCCGGCGCACTCCCATTTGGGTTCCGCACACTTTCTACGGCGCCCGGCGCACTCTCATTTGGGTTCCACACACATTCTAGAGCGTTTTGTGCACTTTCACTTTGTCACCGCACACTTTCTACGGCGTCCGGCGCACTCCCATTTGGGTCCCGCACACTTTCTACGGCGTCCGGCGCACTCTCATTTGGGTCCCGCACACTTTCCACGGCGTCTGGCGCACTCTGATTTGGGTTCCACACACTTTCTAGGGCGTTCTGCGCACACCCATTTGGGTCCTGCACACTTTCTACGGCGTCCGGCGCACTCTCATTGGGTCCCGCACACTTTCCACGGCGTCCGGCGCACTCTCATTTGGGTTCCACACACTTTCTAGAGCGTTTTGTGCACACCCATTTGGGTCCCGCACACTTTCTACGGCGTCCGGCGCACTCTCATTGGGTCCCGCACACTTTCTACGGCGTCCGGCGCACTCTCATTTGGGTTCCACACACATTCTAGAGCGTTTTGTGCACACCCATTTGGGTCCCGCACACTTTCGACGGCGTCCGGCGCACTCTCATTTGGGTTCCACACACTTTCTAGGGCGTTCTGCGCACACCCATTTGGGTCCTGCACACTTTCTACGGCGTCCGACGCTCTCTCATTTGGGTCCCGCTCACTTTCTACGGCGTCTTGCGCACTTTCACTTTGTCACCGCACACTTTCTACGGCGTCCGGCGCACTCTCATTTGGGTCCCGCACACTTTATACGGCGTCCGGCGCACTCCCACGTGGGTCCCGCACACTTTCTACGGCGTCCGGCGCACTCTCATTTGGGTCCCGCACACTTTCGACGGCGTCCGGCGCACTCTCATTTGGGTTCCACACACTTTCTAGGGCGTTCTGCGCACACCCATTTGGGTCCCGCACACTTTCTATGGCGTCCGGCGCACTCTCATTTGGGTCCCACACACTTTCTAGGGCGTTCTGCGCACTCCCACTAGGGTCGCGCACACTTTCTACGGCGTCCGGCGTACTCTCATTTGGGTCCCGCACACTTTCTACGGCGTCCGGCGCACTCTCATTGGGTCCCGCACACTTTCTACGGCGTCCGGCGCACTCTCATTTGGGTTCCACACACTTTCTAGAGCGTTTTGTGCACACCCATTTGGGTCCCGCACACTTTCTACGGCGTCCGACGCTCTCTCATTTGGGTCCCGCTCACTTTCTACGGCGTCTTGCGCACTTTCACTTTGTCACCGCACACTTTTTGCGGCGTCCGGCGCACTCTCATTTGGGTACCGCACACTTTTTGCGGCGTCCGGCGCACTCTCATTTGGGTACCGCACACTTTATACGGCGTCCGGCGCACTCCCACGTGGGTCCCGCACACTTTCGACGGCGTCCGGCGCACTCTCATTTGGGTTCCACACACTTTCTAGGGCGTTCTGCGCACACCCATTTGGGTCCCGCACACTTTCTATGGCGTCCGGCGCACTCTCATTTGGGTCCCACACACTTTCTAGGGCGTTCTGCGCACTCCCACTAGGGTCGCGCACACTTTCTACGGCGTCCGGCGTACTCTCATTTGGGTCCCGCACACTTTCTACGGCGTCCGGCGCACTCTCATTGGGTCCCGTACACTTTCTACGGCGTCCGGCGCACTCTCATTTGGGTTCCACACACTTTCTAGAGCGTTTTGTGCACACCCATTTGGGTCCCGCACACTTTCTACGGCGTCCGGCGCACTCCCACTTGGGTCCCGCACACTTTCTACGGCGTCCGACGCTCTCTCATTTGGGTCCCGCTCACTTTCTACGGCGTCTTGCGCACTTTCACTTTGTCACCGCACACTTTTTGCGGCGTCCGGCGCACTCTCATTTGGGTACCGCACACTTTATACGGCGTCCGGCGCACTCCCACGTGGGTCCCGCACACTTTCTGCGGCGTTCGGCGCACTCTCATTTGGGTCCCGCACACTTTCGACGGCGTCCGGCGCACTCTCATTTGGGTTCCACACACTTTCTAGGGCGTTCTGCGCACACCCATTTGGGTCCCGCACACTTTCTATGGCGTCCGGCGCACTCTCATTTGGGTCCCACACACTTTCTAGGGCGTTCTGCGCACTCCCACTAGGGTCGCGCACACTTTCCAGAGCGTTTTGTGCACACCCATTTGGGTCCCGCACACTTTCTACGGCGTCCGGCGCACTCTCATTGGGTCCCGCACACTTTCTACGGCGTCCGGCGCACTCTCATTTGGGTTCCACACACATTCTAGAGCGTTTTGTGCACACCCATTTGGGTCCCGCACACTTTCGACGGCGTCCGGCGCACTCTCATTTGGGTTCCACACACTTTCTAGGGCGTTCTGCGCACACCCATTTGGGTCCCGCACACTTTCTACGGCGTCCGGCGCACTCTCATTTGGGTTCCACACACTTTCTAGGGCGTTCTGCGCACACCCATTTGGGTCCCGCACACTTTCTACGGCGTCCGGCGCACTCTCATTGGGTCCCGCACACTTTCTACGGCGTCCGGCGCACTCTCATTTGGGTTCCACACACTTTCTAGAGCGTTTTGTGCACACCCATTTGGGTCCCGCACACTTTCTACGGCGTCCGGCGCACTCCCACTTGGGTCCCGCACACTTTATACGGCGTCCGACGCTCTCTCATTTGGGTCCCGCTCACTTTCTACGGCGTCTTGCGCACTTTCACTTTGTCACCGCACACTTTTTGCGGCGTCCGGCGCACTCTCATTTGGGTACCGCACACTTTATACGGCGTCCGGCGCACTCCCACGTGGGTCCCGCACACTTTCTACGGCGTCCGGCGCACTCTCATTTGGGTCCCGCACACTTTCGACGGCGTCCGGCGCACTCTCATTTGGGTTCCACACACTTTCTAGGGCGTTCTGCGCACACCCATTTGGGTCCCGCACACTTTCTATGGCGTCCGGCGCACTCTCATTTGGGTCCCACACACTTTCTAGGGCGTTCTGCGCACTCCCACTAGGGTCGCGCATACTTTCCAGAGCGTTTTGTGCACACCCATTTGGGTCCCGCACACTTTCTACGGCGTCCGGCGCACTCTCATTGGGTCCCGCACACTTTCTACGGCGTCCGGCGCACTCTCATTTGGGTTCCACACACATTCTAGAGCGTTTTGTGCACACCCATTTGGGTCCCGCACACTTTCGACGGCGTCCGGCGCACTTTCATTTGGGTTCCACACACTTTCTAGGGCGTTTTGCGCACACCCATTTGGGTCCCGCACACTTTCTACGGCGTCCGGCGCACTCTCATTTGGGTCCCGCACACTTTCTAGGGCGTTCTGCGCACTCCCACTAGGGTCGCGCACACTTTCTACGGCGTCCGGCGCACTCTCATTTGGGTTCCACACACTTTCTAGAGCGTTTTGTGCACACCCATTTGGGTCCCGCACACTTTCTACGGCGTCCGGCGCACTCCCACTTGGGTCCCGCACACTTTCTACGGCGTCCGACGCTCTCTCATTTGGGTCCCGCTCACTTTCTACGGCGTCTTGCGCACTTTCACTTTGTCACCGCACACTTTTTGCGGCGTCCGGCGCACTCTCATTTGGGTACCGCACACTTTATACGGCGTCCGGCGCACTCCCACGTGGGTCCCGCACACTTTCTACGGCGTCCGGCGCACTCTCATTTGGGTCCCGCACACTTTCGACGGCGTCCGGCGCACTCTCATTTGGGTTCCACACACTTTCTAGGGCGTTCTGCGCACACCCATTTGGGTCCCGCACACTTTCTATGGCGTCCGGCGCACTCTCATTTGGGTCCCACACACTTTCTAGGGCGTCCGGCGCACTCTCATTGGGTCCCGCACACTTTCTACGGCGTCCGGCGCACTCTCATTTGGGTTCCACACACTTTCTAGAGCGTTTTGTGCACACCCATTTGGGTCCCGCACACTTTCTACGGCGTCCGGCGCACTCCCACTTGGGTCCCGCACACTTTCTACGGCGTCCGACGCTCTCTCATTTGGGTCCCGCTCACTTTCTACGGCGTCTTGCGCACTTTCACTTTGTCACCGCACACTTTTGCGGCGTCCGGCGCACTCTCATTTGGGTACCGCACACTTTATACGGCGTCCGGCGCACTCCACGTGGGTCCCGGGCACACTTTCTGCGGCGTTCGGCGCACTCTCATTTGGGTCCCGCACACTTTCGACGGCGTCCGGCGCACTCTCATTTGGGTTCCACACACTTTCTAGGGCGTTCTGCGCACACCCATTTGGGTCCCGCACACTTTCTATGGCGTCCGGCGCACTCTCATTTGGGTCCCACACACTTTCTAGGGCGTTCTGCGCACTCCCACTAGGGTCGCGCACACTTTCCAGAGCGTTTTGTGCACACCCATTTGGGTCCCACACACTTTCTACGGCGTCACGCGCACTCCCACTTGGGTCCCGCACACTTTCTACGGCGTTCTGCGCACACCCATTTGGGTCCCGCCACTTTCTACGGAGTCCGGCGCACTCTCGTTTGGGTCCCACACACTTTCTAGGGCGTTCTGCGCACATCCATTTTGGTCCAGCGCGCACTTTCTACCATGTCCGGCGCACTCTCATTGGGTCCCGCACACTTTCTACGGCGTCCGGCGCACTCCCACTTGGGTCCCGCACACTTTCTAGAGCGTTTTGTGCACACCCATTTGGGTCCCGCACACTTTCTACGACGTCTTGCGCACTTTCGCTTTATCACCGCACACTTTCTACGGCGTCCGGCGCACTCTCATTTGGGTCCCGCACACTTTATACGGCGTCCGGCGCACTCCCACGTGGGTCCCGCACACTTTCTACGGCGTCCGGCGCGCTCTAATTTGGGTTCCACACTTTTTCTAGGGCGTTCTGCGCTCACCCATTTGGGTCCCGCACACTTTCTACGGCGTCCGGCGCACTCTCATTTGGGTCCCACACACTTTCTAGGGCGTTCTGCGCACTCCCACTAGGGTCGCGCACACTTTCTACGGCGTCCGGCGTACTCTCATTTGGGTCCCGCACACTTTCTACGGCGTCCGGCGCACTCTCATTGGGTCCCGTACACTTTCTACGGCGTCCGGCGCACTCTCATTTGGGTTCCACACACTTTCTAGAGCGTTTTGTGCACACCCATTTGGGTCCCGCACACTTTCTACGGCTTCCGGCGCACTCCCACTTGGGTCGCGCACACTTTCTACGGCGTCCGGCGCACTCTCATTTGGGTTCCACACACATTCTAGAGCGTTTTGTGCACACCCATTTGGGTCCCGCACACTTTCGACGGCGTCCGGCGCACTCTCATTTGGGTTCCACACACTTTCTAGGGCGTTCTGCGCACACCCATTTGGGTCCTGCACACTTTCTACGGCGTCCGGCGCACTCCCATTTGGGTCCCGCACACTTTCTACGGCGTCCGGCGCACTCCCACTTGGGTTCCACACACTTTCTAGGGCGTTCTGCGCACACCCATTTGGGTCCTGCGCACTTTCTACGGCGCCCGACGCTCTCTCATTTGGGTCCCGCTCACTTTCTACGGCGTCTTGCGCACTTTCACTTTGTCACCGCACACTTTCTACGGCGTCCGGCACACTCCCATTTGGGTCCCGCACACTTTCTACGGCGTCCGGCGCACTCCCACTTGGGTCTCGCACACTTTCTACGGCGCCCGACGCTCTCTCATTTGGGTCCCGCTCACTTTCTACGGCGTCCGGCGCACTCTCATTTGGGTTCCACACACATTGTAGAGCGTTTTTTGCACACCCATTTGGGTCCCGCACACTTTCGACGGCGTCCGGCGCACACCCATTTGGGTCCCACACACTTTCTTCGGCGTTCGACGCTCTCTCATTTGGGTCCCGCACACTTTCTACGATGTCCGGCGCACCCTCACTTGGGTCCCGCACACTTTCTACGGCGCCCGGCGCACTCTCATTGGGTCCCGCACACTTTCTACGGCCTCCGGCGCACTCACCTGGGTCCCGCACACTTTCTTACGGCGCCCGGCGCACTCTCATTGGGTCCCGCCCACTTTCCACGGCGTCCGGCGCACTCTCATTTGGGTTCCACACACATTGTAGAGCGTTTTTTGCACACCCATTTGGGTCCCGCACACTTTCGACGGCGTCCGGCGCACACCCATTTGGGTCCCACACACTTTCTTCGGCGTTCGACGCTCTCTCATTTGGGTCCCGCACACTTTCTACGATGTCCGGCGCACCCTCACTTGGGTCCCGCACACTTTCTACGGCGCCCGGCGCACTCTCATTGGGTCCCGCACACTTTCTACGGCGTCCGGCGCACTCTCATTTGGGTTCCACACACTTTCTAGGGCGTTCTGCGCACACCCATTTGGGTCCTGCACACTTTCTACGGCGCCCGACGCTCTCTCATTTGGGTCCCGCTCACTTTCTACGGCGTCTTGCGCACTTTCACTTTGTCACCGCACACTTTCTACGGCGTCCGGCGCACTCCCATTTGGGTCCCGCACACTTTCTGCGGCGTCCGGCGCACTCCCACTTGGGTCTCGCACACTTTCTACGGCGCCCGACGCTCTCTCATTTGGGTCCCGCTCACTTTCTACGGCGTCTTGCGCACTTTCACTTTATCACCGCACACTTTCTACGGCGTCCGGCGCACTCCCACTTGGGTCTCGCACACTTTCTACGGCGCCCGGCGCACTCTCATTGGGTCCCGCACACTTTCTACGGCGTCCGGCGCACTCTCATTTGGGTTCCACACACATTGTAGAGCGTTTTTTGCACACCCATTTGGGTCCCGCACACTTTCGACGGCGTCCGGCGCACACCCATTTGGGTCCCACACACTTTCTTCGGCGTTCGACGCTCTCTCATTTGGGTCCCGCACACTTTCTACGATGTCCGGCGCACCCTCACTTGGGTCCCGCACTTTTTATACTGCGTTCTGCGCACACCGATTTGAGTCCCGCACACTTTCTACGGCGTCCGGCGCACTCCCAGCTGGTTCCCGCACACTTTCTACGGCGTCTTTCGCACTTCTGCTGGGGTCCCGCACACTATCTACTGCGTTCTGTGGCGCACTTCTGAGTCACACGGCGCGGCGTTCCAAAAAGTACTTCCGAGATCCCGCCGTATTGATTGAAGCGTTGCCGTTCGTCAAACTCCTGAGCAAAGTATCTCAGTAACGGTGTTTATTTCACTAGTTCATTTTCGAATAAGTAAACGTCGGATGGTTTATAATAACATGTTTACGTGTTTTTGTCTTTCTTGACCTCAATTTGATGTTCCGCAAAAATTGAGCTACCAACTCCAAATTTTGACAGGAGCTAGGTGCAAACAAAGCCAGCTTCCTGGCCAATAATGAGCTCTCTAGCTCAACGATAAGTGTTCCAACAAGATCGTGAACGCCAACTGAAAAAAGAAAAGGAGATGAACATTTTTTTCGACCAAAATGACGTGGTTTTGACACTTTTTTTCGAATCTCAGGTTACCATTCCGGACCATTTTTTGAACAGTTATTCACTTTCTAAAGTAACAAATGCAAAGAACGGTCTTCCTACGTTTACTCTGACCCTGATACTGAGATCAGGGCGTTGCGCGATGGCGAATCAAAGTTACCTGGTGAGCGCTTCGCGCTCACCACAATAAGAGTTGTGCAAAACGAGAGATCGCAGTGAATGAGCTTATCCGTAGAACATATCAAAGCAAAATCACGCGTGATGTGGAACAAACAGTTGCTTTCACTTCACTTAATACGTGAAGATAGCGGCACTCCAGCTCACAAACGAGCTTTTACTGCTTGCCTTATCACGCGTGATTTTGCTTTGATATGTTCTACGGATAAGCTCATTCACTGCGATCTCTCGTTTTGCACAACTCTTATTGTGGTGAGCGCGAAGCGCTCACCAGATTTGGCTTTGATTCGCCATCGCGCAACGCCCTGATCTCAGTATCAGGGTCCAGAGTAAACGTAGGAAGACCGTTCTTTTTGCATTTGATTTACTTTAGAAAGGTGAATAACTGTTGAGAAAATGGTCCGGAATGGTAACCTGAGATTCGAGAAAAAGTGTCAAAACCACGTCATTTTGGTCGAAAAAATGTTCATCTCCTTTTCTTTTTTCAGTTGGCGTTCACGATCTTGTTGAAACACTTATCGTTGAGCTAGAGAGCTAATTTTTGGCCAGGAAGCTGGTTTTGTTTGCACCTACCTCTTGTCAAATTTTGGAGTTGGTAGCTCAGTTTTTGCGGAACCTCAAAATTGAGGGTCAAGAAAGACAAAAACACGTAAACATGTTATTATAAACCATCCGACGTTTACTTATTCGTAAAAATGAACTAGTGAAATAAACACCGTTACTGAGAGACTTTTGCTCAGGATTTGACGGGGCAACGCTTCAATCAATACGGCGGGATCTCGGAAGTACTTTTTGGAACGCCGCACCGTGTGACTCAGAAGTGCGCCACAGAACGCCGTAGATAGTGTGCGGGACCCCAGCAGAAGTGCGAAAGACGCCGTAGAAAGTGTGCGGGACCCAGCTGGGAGTGCGCCGGACGCCGTAGAAAGTGTGCGGGACTCAAATGGGTGTGCGCAGAACGCAGTATAAAAAGTGCGGGACCCAAGTGAGGGTGCGCCGAACGTCGTAGAAAGTGTGCGGGACCCAAATGAGAGAGCGTCGGACGCCGAAGAAAGTGTGTGGGACCCAAATGGGTGTGCGCGGAAAGCCGTAGAAAGTGTGCGGGACCCAAGTGGGAATGCGCCGGACGCCGTAGAAAGTGTGCGGGACCCAAATTGGTGTGAGCAGAACGCCCTAGAAAGTATGTGGGACCCAAATGAGAGTGAGCCGGACGCCGTAGAAAGTGTGCGGGACCCAAATGGGTGTGCGCAGAACGCCCTAGAAAGTGTGTGGAACCCAAATGAGAGTGCGCCGGACGCCGTCGAAAGTGTGCGGGACCCAAATGAGAGTGCGCCGGACGCCGTAGAAAGTGTGCGCGACCCTAGTGGGAGTGCGCCGGACGCCGTAGAAAGTGTACGGGACCCAAATGGGTGGGCGCAGAACGCCGTAGAAAGTGTGCGGGACCCAAGTGGGAGTGCGCCGGACGCCGTAGAAAGTGTGCGGGACCCAAATGGGTGTGCGCAGAACGCCCTAGAAAGTGCGTGGAACCCAAATGAGAGGGCGCCGGACGCCGTCGAAAGTGTGCGGGACCCAAATGAGTGTGCACAAACGCTCTAGAATGTGTGGAACCCAAATGAGAGTGCGCCGGACGCCGTAGAAAGTGTGCGGGACCCAATGAGAGTGCGCCGGACGCCGTAGAAAGTGTGCGGGACCCAAATGGGTGTGCACAAAACGCCCTAGAAAGTGTGTGGAACCCAAATGAGAGTGCGCCGGACGCCGTCGAAAGTGTGCGGGACCCAAATGGGTGTGCACAAAACGCTCTAGAATGTGTGTGGAACCCAAATGAGAGTGCGCCGGACGCCGTAGAAAGTGTGCGGGACCCAATGAGAGTGCGCCGGACGCCGTAGAAAGTGTGCGGGACCCAAATGGGTGTGCGCCGGACGCCGTAGAAAGTGTGCGCGACCCTAGTGGGAGTGCGCCGGACGCCGTAGAAAGTGTACGGGACCCAAATGGGTGCGCCGGACGCCCTAGAAAGTGTACGGGACCCAAATGGGTGGGCGCAGAACGCCGTAGAAAGTGTGCGGGACCCAAGTGGAGAGTGCGCCGGACGCCGTAGAAAGTGTGCGGACCCCAAATGAGAGTGCGCAGAACGCCCTAGAAAGTGTGTGGAACCCAAATGAGAGGCGCCGGACGCCGTCGAAAGTGTGCGGGACCCAAATGGGTGTGCACAAACGCTCTAGAATGTGTGCGAACCCAAATGAGAGCGCCGGACGCCGAAGAAAGTGTGCGGGACCCAATGAGAGTGCGCCGGACGCCGTAGAAAGTGTGCGGGACCCAAATGGGTGTGCACAAAACGCCCTAGAAAGTGTGTGGAACCCAAATGAGAGTGCGCCGGACGCCGTCGAAAGTGTGCGGGACCCAAATGGGTGTGCACAAACGCTCTAGAATGTGTGTGGAACCCAAATGAGAGTGCGCCGGACGCCGTAGAAAGTGTGCGGGACCCAATGAGAGTGCGCCGGACGCCGTAGAAAGTGTGCGGGACCCAAATGGGTGTGCACAAAACGCTCTAGAAAGTGTGTGGAACCCAAATGAGAGTGCGCCGGACGCCGTAGAAAGTGTGCGGGACCCAATGAGAGTGCGCCGGACGCCGTAGAAAGTGTGCGGGACCCAAATGAGAGTGCGCCGGACGCCGTAGAAAGTGTGCGGGACCCAAGTGAGAGTACGCCGGACGCCGTAGAAAGTGTGCGCGACCCAAATGAGAGTGCGCCGGACGCCATAGAAAGTGTGCGGGACCCAAATGGGTGTGCGCAGAACGCCCTAGAAAGTGTGTGGAACCCAAATGAGAGTGCGCCGGACGCCGTCGAAAGTGTGCGGGACCCAAATGAGAGTGCGCCGAACGCCGTAGAAAGTGTGCGGGACCCACGTGGGAGTGCGCCGGACGCCGTATAAAGTGTGCGGTACCCAAATGAGAGTGCGCCGGGCGCCGCAAAAAGTGTGCGGTGACAAAGTGAAAGTGCGCAAGACGCTGTAGAAAGTGAGCGGGACCCAAATGAGAGAGCGTCGGACGCCGTAGAAAGTGTGCGGGACCCAAGTGGGAGTGCGCCGGACGCCGTAGAAAGTGTGCGGGACCCAAATGGGTGTGCACAAAACGCTCTTAGAAAGTGTGTGGAACCCAAATGAGAGTGCGCCGGCCGCCGTAGAAAGTGTACGGGACCCAATGAGAGTGCGCCGGACGCCGTAGAAAGTGTGCGGGACCCAAATGAGAGTACGCCGGACGCCGTAGAAAGTGTGCGCGACCCTAGTGGGAGTGCGCAGAACGCCCTAGAAAGTGTGTGGGACCCAAATGAGAGTGCGCCGGACGCCATAGAAAGTGTGCGGGACCCAAATGGGTGTGCGCAGGACGCCGGCGAAAGTGTGCGGGACCCAAATGAGAGTGCGCCGGACGCCGTAGAAAGTGTGCGGGACCCACGTGGGAGTGCGCCGGACTCCGTATAAAGTGTGCGGTACCCAAATGAGAGTGCGCCGGACGTCGCAAAAAGTGTGCGGTGACAAAGTGAAAGTGCGCAAGACGCCGTAGAAAGTGAGCGGGACCCAAATGAGAGAGCGTCGGACGCCGTAGAAAGTGTGCGGGACCCAAGTGGGAGTGCGCCGGACGCCGTAGAAAGTGTGCGGGACCCAAATGGGTGTGCACAAAACGCTCTAGAAAGTGTGTGGAACCCAAATGAGAGTGCGCCGGACGCCGTAGAAAGTGTACGGGACCCAATGAGAGTGCGCCGGACGCCGTAGAAAGTGTGCGGGACCCAAATGAGAGTACGCCGGACGCCGTAGAAAGTGTGCGCGACCCTAGTGGGAGTGCGCAGAACGCCTAGAAAGTGTGTGGGACCCAAATGAGAGTGCGCCGGACGCCATAGAAAGTGTGCGGGACCCAAATGGGTGTGCGCAGAACGCCCTAGAAAGTGTGTGGAACCCAAATGAGAGTGCGCCGGACGCCGTCGAAAGTGTGCGGGACCCAAATGAGAGTGCGCCGGACGCCGTAGAAAGTGTGCGGGACCCACGTGGGAGTGCGCCGGACTCCGTATAAAGTGTGCGGTACCCAAATGAGAGTGCGCCGGACGTCGCAAAAAGTGTGCGGTGACAAAGTGAAAGTGCGCAAGACGCCGTAGAAAGTGAGCGGGACCCAAATGAGAGTGCGCAGAACGCCCTAGAAAGTGTGTGGGACCCAAATGAGAGTGCGCCGGACGCCATAGAAAGTGTGCGGGACCCAAATGGGTGTGCGCAGAACGCCCTAGAAAGTGTGTGGAACCCAAATGAGAGTGCGCCGGACGCCGTAGAAAGTGTACGGGACCCAATGAGAGTGCGCCGGACGCCGTAGAAAGTGTGCGGGACCCAAATGAGAGTACGCCGGACGCCGTAGAAAGTGTGCGCGACCCTAGTGGGAGTGCGCAGAACGCCCTAGAAAGTGTGTGGGACCCAAATGAGAGTGCGCCGGACGCCATAGAAAGTGTGCGGGACCCAAATGGGTGTGCGCAGAACGCCCTAGAAAGTGTGTGGAACCCAAATGAGAGTGCGCCGGACGCCGTAGAAAGTGTGCGGGACCCAATGAGAGTGCGCCGGACGCCGTAGAAAGTGTGCGGGACCCAAACGAGAGTGCGCCGGACGCCGTAGAAAGTGTGCGCGACCCTAGTGGGAGTGCGCAGAACGCCCTAGAAAGTGTGTGGGACCCAAATGAGAGTGCGCCGGACGCCGTAGAAAGTGTGCGGGACCCAAATGGGTGTGCGCAGAACGCCCTAGAAAGTGTGTGGGACCCAAACGAGAGTGCGCCGGACTCCGTAGAAAGTGTGCGGGACCCAAATGGGTGTGCGCAGAACGCCCTAGAAAGTGTGTGGAACTCAAATGAGAGTGCGCCGGACGCCGTAGAAAGTGTGCGGGACCCAAATGAGAGTGCGCCGGACGCCGTAGAAAGTGTGCGGGACCCACGTGGGAGTGCGCCGGACGCCGTATAAAGTGTGCGGGACCCAAATGGGAGTGCGCCGGACGCCGTAGAAAGTGTGCGGGACCCAAATGGGTGTGCGCAGAACGCCGTAGAAAGTGTGCGCGACCCAAATGAGAGTGCGCCGGACGCCGTAGAAAGTGTGCGGGACCCACGTGAGAGTGCGCAGAACGCCGTAGTAAGTGTGTGGGACCCAAATAACAGTGCGCCGGATGCCGTAGAAAGTGTGCGGGACCCAAATGAGAGTGCGCAGAACGCCCTAGAAAGTGTGTGGGACCTAAACGAGAGTACGCCGGACTCCGTAGAAAGTGGCGGGACCCGAATGAGAGTGTGCGCGGACGCCGTAGAAAGTGTGTGGGACTCAAATGAGAGAGCGCCAGACGCCGTAGAAAGCGTGCGGGACCCAAACGAGAGTGCGCTGGACGCCGTAGAAAGTGTGCGGTACCTACGTGGGAGTGCGCAGAACGCCGTAGAAAGTGTGCGGGACCCAAATGAGAGTGCGTCGGACGCCGTAGAGGGTGTGTGGGACCCAAATGATAGTGCGCCAGACGCCGTAGAAAGTGTGCGGGACCCAAATGAGAGTGCGCCGGACGCCGTAGAGGGTGTGTGGGACCCAAATGAGAGTGCGCCGGACGCCGTAGAGGGTGTGCGGGACCCAAGTGGGAGTGCGCCGGACGCCGTAGAAAGTCTGTGGTACCCAAATGAGAGTGCGCCGGACGCCGTAGAAAGTGTGCGGTGACCAAGTGAAAGTGCGCAAGGCTCCGTAGAAAGTGTGTGGGACCCAAATGAGAGTGCGCCGGACGCCGTAGAAAGTGTGCGGGACCCAATGAGAGTGCGCCGGACGCCGTAGAAAGTGTGCGGGACCCAAATGGGTGTGCACAAACGCTCTAGAAAGTGTGTGGAACCCAAATGAGAGTGCGCCGGACGCCGTAGAAAGTGTGCGGGACCCACGAGAGTGCGCCGGACGCCGTAGAAAGTGTGCGGGACCCAAGTGAGAGTACGCTGGACGCCGTAGAAAGTGTGCGCGACCCTAGTGAGAGTGCGCAGAACGCCCTAGAAAGTGTGTGGGACCCAAATCAGAGTGCGCCAGACGCCGTCGAAAGTGTGCGGGACCCAAATGGGTGTGCACAAAACGCCCTAGAAAGTGTGTGGAACCCAAATGAGAGTGCGCCGGACGCCGTCGAAAGTGTGCGGGACCCAAATGGGTGTGCACAAAACGCTCTAGAATGTGTGTGGAACCCAAATGAGAGTGCGCCGGACGCCGTCGAAAGTGTGCGGGACCCAATGAGAGTGCGCCGGACGCCGTAGAAAGTGTGCGGGACCCAAAGTAGGAGTGCGCCGGACGCCGTAGAAAGTGTGTGGGACCCAAATGAGAGTGCGCCGGACGCCGTAGAAAGTGTGCGGGACCCAAATGGGTGTGCGCAGAACGCCCTAGAAAGTGTGTGGAAACCAAATGAGAGTGCGCCGGACGCCGTAGAAAATGTGCGGGACCCAAATGAGAGAGCGCCGGACGCCGTAGAAAGTGTGCGGGACCCAAATGAGAGTGCGCCGGACGCCGTAGAAAGTGTGCGGACCCAATGAGAGTGCGCCGGACGCCGGAAAAAGTGTGTGGGACACAAATGAGAGTGCGCCGGACGCCACATAAAGTGTGCGAACCAAAATGAGAGTGCGCCGGATGCCATAGAAAGTGTGAGGACCAAAATGAGAGTGCGCCGGATGCCATAGAAAGTGTGAGGACCAAAATGAGAGTGCGCCGGAGGCCATAGAAAGTGTGCGTGGACCCAAATGAGAGTGCGCCGGACGCCGTAGAAAGTGTGCGGACCCAAATGAGAGTGCGCCGGACGCCGTAGAAAGTGTGCGGGACCCAAATGAGAGTGTGCGCCGGACGCCCTAGAAAGTGTGTGGGAACCCAAATGAGAGTGCGCCGGACGCCGTAGAAAGTGTGCGGGACCCAAATGAGAGTGCGCCGGACGCCGTAGAAAGTGTGCGGTGACCCAAAGTGAAAGTGCGCCGGACGCCGTAGAAAGTGTGCGGGACCCAAATGAGAGCGCCGGACGCCGTAGAAAGTGTGCGGGACCCAAATGGGTGTGCGCAGAACGCCCTAGAAAAAGTGTGGAACCCAAATGAGAGTGCGCCGGACGCCGTCGAAAGTGTGCGGGACCCAAATCGGTGTGCACAAAACGCTCTAGAATGTGTGTGGACCCCAAATGAGAGTGCGCCGGACGCCGTAGAAAGTGTGCGGGACCCAAATGAGAGTGCGCCGGACGCCGTAGAAAGTGTGCGGGACCCAAATGGGTGTGCGCAGAACGCCCTAGAAAGTGTGTGGAACCCAAATGAGAGTGCGCCGGACGCCGTAGAAAGTGTGCGGGACCCAAATGAGAGTGCGCCGGACGCCGTAGAAAGTGTGCGGGACCCACGTGGGAGTGCGCCGGACGCCGTAGAAAGTGTGCGAACCCAAATGAGAGTGCGCCGGACGCCGTAGAAAGTGTGCGGGACCCAAATGAGAGTGCGCCGACGCCGTAGAAAGTGTGCGGGACCCAAATGAGAGTGCGCAGAACGCCGTAGAAAGTGTGTGGGACCCAAATGAGAGTCCGCCGGCCGCCGTAGAAAGTGTGCGGGACCCAAGTGGGTGTGCACAAAACGCTCTAGAAAGTGTGTGGAACCCACATGATAGTGCGCCGGACGCCGTAGAAAGTGTGCGGGATCCAAATGAGAGTGCGCCGGACGCCGTAGAAAGTGTGCGGGACCCACCCGGGAGTGCGCCGGACGCCGTAGAAAGTGTGCGGATAAAGTGAGAGTGCGCTGGACGCCGTAGAAAGTGTGTGGGACCCAAATGAGAGTGCGCCGGACGCCGTAGAAAGTGTGCGGGACCCAAGTGGGAGTGCGCCGGACGCCGTAGAAAGTGTGTAGGACCCAAATGAGAGTGCGCCGTACGTCGTAGAAAGTGTGCAGGACCCAAATGGGTGTGCGCAGAACGCCGTAGAAAGTGCGTGGGACCCAAATGAGAGTGCGCCGGACGCCGTCGAAAGTGTGCGGGACCCAAATGGGTGTGCGCAGAATGCTCTAGAAAGTGTGTGGAACCCAAATGAGAGTGCGCCGGACGCCGTAGAAAGTGAGCGGGACCCAAATGAGAGTGCGTTGGACACCGTAGAAAGTGCCGGAATCAAATGGGTGTGCGCAGAACGCTCTAGAAAGTGTGTGGAACCCAAATGAGAGTGCCGGACGCCGTAGAAAGTGTGCGGGACCCAATGAGTGCGCCGGACGCCGTAGAAAGTGTGCGGGACCCAAATGAGAGTGCGCCGGACGCCGTAGAAAGTGTGCTGGACCCAAATGAGAGTGCGCAGAAGAACGCCCTAGAAAGTTTGTGGGACCCAAGTGGTAGTGCCCGGACGCCGTAGAAGGTGTGCGGGACCCAATTGAGAGTGCGCCGGAATCTTCAGAAAGTGTGTGGAATTCGAATGAGAGTGCGCCGGACTGTTCAGAAAGTGTGAGGATCAAAATGAGAGCGCGCCGGACGCCGTAGAAAGTGTGCGGAACATAAATGGGAGTGCCCGGACGCCGAAAAAAGTGTGTGGGACCCAAATGAGAGTGCGCCGGACGCCGTAGAAAGTGTGCGGAACCAAAATGAGAGTGCGCCGGATGCCACAGAAAGTGTGAGGACCAACATGAGAGTGCGCCGGACGCCGTAGAAAGTGTGCGGGACCCAAATGGGTGTGCGCAGAACGCCCTAGAAAGTGTGTGGAACCCAAATGAGAGTGCGCGCCGGACGCCGTAGAAAGTGTGTGGGACCCAAATGGGTGTGCGCAGAACGCCCTAGAAAGTGTGTGGGACCCAAATGAGAGTGCGCCGGACGCCGTAGAAAGTGTGCGGACCCAAATGAGAGAGCGTCGGACGCCGTAGAAAGTGTGCGGACCCAAATGGGTGTGCGCAGAACGCCCTAGAAAGTGTGTGGAACCCAAATGAGAGTGCGCCGGACGCCGTAGAAAGTGTGCGGGACCCAAATGAGAGTGCGTAGAGCCCCGTAGAAAGTGTGCGGAACCCAAATGAGAGTGCGCCGGACGCCGTAGAAAGTGTGCGGGACCCAATGAGAGTGCGCCGGACGCCGTAGAAAGTGTGCGGAACCCAAATGAGAGTGCGCCGGACGCCGTAGAAAGTGTGTGGACCCAAATGAGAGTGCGCCGGACGCCGTAGAAAGTGTGCGGGACCCAAGTGGAAGTGCACCGGACGCCGTAGAAAGTGTGCGAGACCCAAGTGGGAGTGCGCCGGACGCCGTAGAAAGTGTGCGGGACCCAAATGGGTGTGCACAGAACGGCGTAGAAAGTGTGTGGAACTCAAATGAGAGTGCGCCGGACGCCGTAGAAAGTGTGCGGGACCCAAATCAGAGTGCGCCGGACGCCGTAGAAAGTGTGCGGGACCCAATGAGAGTGCGCGGACGCCGTAGAAAGTGTGCGCGACCCAAATGAGAGTGCGCAGAACGCCCTAGAAAGTGTGTGGGACCCAAATGAGAGTGCGCCGGACGCCGTAGAAAGTGTGCGGGACCCAAATGGGTGTGCGCAGAACGCCGTAGAAAGTGTGTGGGACCCAATGAGAGTGCGCCGGACGCCGTAGAAAGTGTGCGGTGACCCAAATGAGAGTGCGCCGGACGCCGTAGAAAGTGTGCGGGACCCAAATGAGAGTGCGCCGGACGCCGTAGAAAGTGTGCGAGACCCAAGTGAGTGCGCCGGACGCCGTAGAAAGTGTGCGGGACCCAAATGAGAGTGCGCCGGACGCCGTAGAAAGTGTGCGGGACCCAAATGGGTGTGCGCAGAACGCCCTAGAAAGTGTGTGGAACCCAAATGAGAGTGCGCCGGACGCCGTCGAAAGTGTGCGGGACCCAAATGGGTGTGCACAAACGCTCTAGAATGTGTGTGGAACCCAAATGAGAGTGCGCCGGACGCCGTAGAAAGTGTGCGGACCCAAAGTGGGTCGAGTGTGGACCCAAATGGGTGTGCACAAAACGCTCTAGAAAGTGTGTGGAACCCAAATGAGAGTAGCGCCGGACGCCGTAGAAAGTGTGCGGGACCCAATGAGAGTGCGCCGGACGCCGTAGAAAGTGTGCGGGACCCAAATGAGAGTGCGCCGGACGCCGTAGAAAGTGTGCGCGACCCAAGTGAGAGTGCGCCGGACGCCGTAGAAAGTGTGCGGGACCCAAATGAGAGTGCGCCGGACGCCGTAGAAAGTGTGCAGGACCCAAATGGGAGTGCGCAGAACGCCCTAGAAAGTGTGCGGAACCCAAATGAGAGTGCGCCGGACGCCGTCGAAAGTGTGCGGTGACCCAAAGTGGGTGTGCGCAGAACGCTCTAGAAAGTGTGTGGAACCCAAATGAGAGTGCGCCGGACCCCGTAGAAAGTGTGCGGGACCCAATGAGAGTGCGCCGGACGCCGTAGAAAGTGTGCGGGACCCAAATGGGTGTGCACAAAACGCTCTAGAAAGTGTGGGAACCCAAATGAGAGTGCGCCGGACGCCGTAGAAAGTGTGCGGACCCAAATGAGAGTGCGCCGGACGCCGTAGAAAGTGTGTGGACCCAAATGAGAGTGCCGGACGCCGTAGAAAGTGTGCGCGACCCAAATGGGAGTGCGCAGAACGCCCTAGAAAGTGTGTGGGACCCAAATGAGAGTGCGCCGGACGCCGTAGAAAGTGTGCGGGACCCAAATGGGTGTGCGCAGAACGCCCTAGAATGTGTGTGGAACCCAAATGAGAGTGCGCCGGACGCCGTATAAAGTGTGCGGGACCCAAATTAGAGTGCGCCGGACGCCGAGGAAAGTGTGCGGGACCCAAATGAGAGGGGGCCGGACGCCGTAGAAAGTGTGCGGGACCCAAGTGGGAGTGCGCCGGACGCCGTAGAAAGTGTGCGGACCCAAATGAGAGTGCGCCGGACGCCGTAGAAAGTGTGCAGGACCCAAATGGGTGTGCGCAGAACGCCCTAGAAAGTGTGTGGAACCCAAATGAGAGTGCGCCGGACGCCGTCGAAAGTGTGCGGGACCCAAATGGGGGTGCACAAAACGGTCTAGAATGGGTGTGGAAGCCAAAAGAGAGTGCCGGACGCCGTAGAAAGTGTACGGGACCCAATGAGAGTGCGCCGGACGCCGTAGAAAGTGTGCGGGACCCAAACGGGTGTGCACAAAACGCTCTAGAAAGTGTGTGGAACCCAAATGAGAGTGCGCCGGACGCCGTAGAAAGTGTGCGGGACCCAATCAGGGTGCGCCGGACGCCGTAGAAAGTCTGCGGGACCCAAATGAGAGTGCGCCGGACGCCGTAGAAGGTGTGCGAGACCCAAGTGGGAGTGCCCGGACGCCGTAGAAAGTGTGCGGGACCCAAATGAGAGTGCGCCGGACGCCGTAGAAAGTGTGCAGGACCCAAATGGGTGTGCGCAGAACGCCGTAGAAAGTGTGTGGAACCCAATGAGAGTGCGCCGGACGCCGTCGAAAGTGTGCGGGACCCAAGTGGGAGTGCACAAAACGCTCTAGAAAGTGTGTGGAACCCAAATGAGAGTGCGCCGGACGCCGTAGAAAGTGTGCGGGACCCAATGAGAGTGCGCCGGACGCCGTCGAAAGTGTGCGGGACCCAAATGGGTGTGCACAAAACGCTCTAGAATGTGGGTGGAACCCAAATGAGAGGGCGCCGGACGCCGTCGAAAGGGGGCGGGGCCCAAATGAGAGTGCGCCAGACGCCGTAGAAAGTGTGCGGGACCCAAATGGGTGTGCGCAGAACGCCCTAGAAAGTGTGTGGGACCCAAATGAGAGTACGCCGGACGCCGTAGAAAGTGTGCGGGACCCAAATGGGTGTGCGCAGAACGCCCTAGAAAGTGTGTGGGACCCAAATGAGAGGCGCCGGACGCCGTCGAAAGTGTGCGGGACCCAAATGAGAGTGCGCCGGACGCCGTAGAAAGTGTGCGGGACCCAAATGAGAGTGCGCCGGACGCCGTAGAAAGTGTGCGGGACCCAAATGGTGTGCGCAGAACGCCCTAGAAAGTGTGTGGAACCCAAATGAGAATGCGCCGGACGCCGTAGAAAGTGTGCGGGACCCAAATGAGAGTGCGCCGGACGCCATAGAAAGTGTACGGGACCCAAGTTGGAGTGCGCGGACGCCGTAGAAAGTGTGCGGGACCCAAATGAGAGTGCGCCGGACGCCGTAGAAAGTGTGCGAGACCCAAGTGGGAGTGCCCGGACGCCGTAGAAAGTGTGCGGGACCCAAATGAGAGTGCGCCGGACGCCGTAGAAAGTGTGCGGGACCCAAATGGGTGTGCGCAGAACGCCCTAGAAAGTGTGTGGAACCCAAATGAGAGTGCGCCGGACGCCGTCGAAAGTGTGCGGGACCCAAATGGGTGTGCACAAACGCTCTAGAAACTGTGCGGTGATAAAGTGAAAGTGCGCAAGACGCCGTAGAAAGTGAGCGGGACCCAAATGAGAGAGCGTCGGGCGCCGTAGAAAGTGTGCGGGACCCAAATGGGTGTGCGCAGAACGCTCTAGAAAGTGTGTGTGGAACCCAATGAGAGTGCGCCGGACGCCGTAGAGAGTGCGGGACCCAAATGGGTGTGCGAAGAACGCCGTAGAAAGTGTGTGGGACCCAAATGAGAGTGAGCCGGACGCCGTAGAAAGTGTGCGGGACCCAAATGAGAGTGCGCCGGACGCCGTAGAAAGTGTGCGGACCCAAATGAGAGCGCGCCGGACGCCGTAGAAAGTGTGCGGGACCCACGTGGGAGTGCGCCGGACGCCGTAGAAAGTGTGCGGGACCCAAATGGGTGCGCGCGCAGAACGCCGTAGAAAGTGTGCGGGACCCAAATGAGAGTGCGCCGGACGCCGTAGAAAGTGTGCGGGACCCAAATGGGAGTGCGCAGAACGCCCTAGAAAGTGTGCGGGACCCAAATGAGAGTGCGCCGGACGCCGTAGAAAGTGTGCGGGACCCAAATGGGTGTGCGCAGAACGCCGTAGAAAGTGTGTGGAACCCAAATGAGAGTGCGCGCCGGACGCCGTAGAAAGTGTGCGGACCCAAATGAGAGTGCCGGACGCCGTAGAAAGTGTGCGGGACCCAAATGGGTGTGCACAAAACGCTCTAGAAAGTGTGCGGAACCCAAATGAGAGTGCGCCGGACGCCGTAGAAAGTGTGCGGACCCAATGAGAGTGCGCCGGACGCCGTAGAAAGTGTGCGGGACCCAAATGAGTGTGCGCAGAACGCCGTAGAAAGTGTGCGGGACCCAAATGAGAGTGCGCCGGACGCCGTAGAAAGTGTGCGGACCCAAATGAGAGTGCGCCGGACGCCGTAGAAAGTGTGTGGAACCCAATGAGAGTGCGCCGGACGCCGTAGAAAGTGTGCGGGACCCAAATGGGAGTGCGCAAAACGCCCTAGAAAGTGTGTGGGACCCAAATGAGAGTGCGCCGGACGCCGTAGAAAGTGTGCGGGACCCAAATGAGAGTGCGCAGAACGCCCTAGAAAGTGTGTGGACCCAAATGAGAGTGCGCCGGACGCCGTAGAAAGTGTGCGGGACCCAAATGGGGGTGCACAAAACGCTCTAGAAAGTGTGTGGAACCCAAATGAGAGGGCGCCGGACGCCGGAGAAAGGAAGCGGGACCGAATGAGAGGGCGCCGGACGCCGTAGAAATTGTGCGGGACCCAAATGAGAGTGCGCCGGTCGCCGTAGAAAGTGTGCGGGACCCAATGAGAGTGCGCCGGGCGCGGAAGAAAGTGTGCGGGGCCCAAGTGGGAGTGCGCCGGACGCCGTAAAAAATGTGCGGGACCCAAATGGGTGTGCGCAGAACGCCCTAGAAAGTGTGTGGAACCCAAATGAGAGTGCGCCAGACGCCGTAGAAAGTGTGCGGGGCCCAAATGGGTGTGCGCAGAACGCCCTAGAAAGTGTGTGGAACCCAAATGAGAGTGCGCCAGACGCCGTAGAAAGTGTGCGGGGCCCAAATGGGTGTGCGCAGAACGCCCTAGAAAGTGTGTGGGACCCAAATGAGAGTGCGCCGGGCGCCGTAGAAAGTGTGCGGACCCAATGAGAGTGCGCCGGACGCCGTAGAAAGTGTGCGGGACCCAAATGAGAGTGCGCAGAACGCCGTAGAAAGTGTGCGGGACCCACGTGGGAGTGCGCCGGACGCCGTATAAAGTGTGCGGGACCCAAGTGGGAGTGCGCGTGACGCCGTAGAAAGTGTGCTGGACCCAAATGGGTGTACGAAGAACGCCCTAGAAAGTGTGTGGGACCCAAACGAGAGTGCGCCGGACTCCGTAGAAAGTGTGCGGGACCCAAATGGGTGTGCGCAGAACGCCCTAGAAAGTGTGTGGAACTCAAATGAGAGTGCGCCGGACGCCGTAGAAAGTGTGCGGACCCAAATGAGAGTGCGCCGGACGCCGTAGAAAGTGTGCGGACCCAAATGAGAGTGCGCCGGACGCCGTAGAAAGTGTGCGCGACCCAAATGAGAGTGCGCCGGACGCCGTAGAAAGTGTGCGGGACCCACGTGAGAGTGCGCAGAACGCCGTAGTAAGTGTGTGGGACCCAAATAACAGTGCACCGGACGCCGTAGAAAGTGTGCGGGACCCAAATGGGTGTGCACAAAACGCTCTAGAAAGTGTGTGGGACCCAAATGAGTGCGCCGGACGCCGTAGAAAGAGTGCGGGACCCAAATGAGAGTGCGTCGGACGCCGTAGAAAGTGTGCGGGACCCAAATGGGTGTGCGCAGAACGCTCTAGAAAGTGTGTGGAACCCAAATGAGAGTGCGCCGGACGCCGTAGAAAGTGTGCGGGACCCAAATGAGAGTGCGCCGGACGCCGTAGAAAGTGTGCGGGACCCACGTGGGAGTGCGCAGAACGCCGTAGAAAGTGTGCGAGACCCAACTGAGTGCGCCGGACGCCGTAGAAAGTGTGCGGGACCCAAATGGGTGTGCGCAGAACGCCCTAGAAAGTGTGTGGAACCCGAATGAGAGTGCGCCGGACGCCGTCGAAAGTGTGCGGGACCCAAATGGGTGTGCACAAAACGCTCTAGAAAGTGTGTGGAACCCAAATGAGAGTGCGCCGGACGCCGTAGAAAGTGTGCGGGACCCAATGAGAGTGCGCCGGACGCCGTAGAAAGTGTGCGGGACCCAAATGGGTGTGCGCAGAACGCTCTAGAAAGTGTGTGGAACCCAAATGAGAGTGCCGGACGCCGTAGAAAGTGTGCGGGACCCAAATGAGAGTGCGCCGGACGCCGTAGAAAGTGTGCGGGACCCAAATGAGAGTGCGCCGGACGCCGTAGAAAGTGTGCGCGACCCAAATGGGAGTGCGCAGAACGCCCTAGAAAGTGTGCGGGCCCCAAATGAGAGGGCGCCGGACGCCGTAGAAAGTGTGTGGGACCAAAATGTGTGTGCGCAGAACGCCCTAGAAAGTGTGTGGAACCCAAATGAGAGTGCGCCGGACGCCGTAGAAAGTGTGTGGGACCCAAATGGGAGTGCAGAACGCCGTAGAAAGTGTGTGGAACCCAAATGAGAGTGCGCCGGACGCCGTAGAAAGTGTGCGGGACCCAAATGAGAGTGCGCAAGACGCCGTAGAAAGTGTGCGGGACCCAAATGAAAGTGCGCAAGACGCCGTAGAAAGTGTGCGGACCCAAATGAGAGTGCGCCGGACGCCGTAGAAAGTGTGCGGGACCCAAATGAGAGTGCGCCGGACGCCGTAGAAAGTGTGCAGGACCCAAATGGGTGTGCGCAGAACGCCCTAGAAAGTGTGTGGAACCCAATGAGAGTGCGCCGGACGCCGTCGAAAGTGTGCGGGACCCAAATGGGTGTGCACAAAACGCTCTAGAAAGTGTGTGGAACCCAAATGAGAGTGCGCCGGACGCCGTAGAAAGTGTGCGGGACCCACGAGAGTGCGCCGGACGCCGTAGAAAGTGTGCGGGACCCAAATGGGTGTGCACAAAACGCTCTAGAAAGTGTGTGGAACCCAAATGAGAGTGCGCCGGACGCCGTAGAAAGTGTGCGGGACCCAATGAGAGTGCGCCGGACGCCGTAGAAAGTGTGCGGGACCCAAATGAGAGTACGCCGGACGCCGTAGAAAGTGTGCGCGACCCTAGTGGGAGTGCGCAGAACGCCCTAGAAAGTGTGTGGGACCCAAATGAGAGTGCGCCGGACGCCATAGAAAGTGTGCGGGACCCAAATGGGTGTGCGCAGAACGCCCTAGAAAGTGTGTGGAACCCAAATGAGAGTGCGCCGGACGCCGTCGAAAGTGTGCGGGACCCAAATGAGAGTGCGCCGGACGCCGTAGAAAGTGTGCGGGGCCCACGTGGAGTGCGCCGGACGCCGTATAAAGTGTGCGGGACCCAAATGAGAGTGCGCCGGACGCCGTAGAAAGTGTGCGGTGACAAAGTGAAAGTGCGCAAGACGCCGTAGAAAGTGAGCGGGACCCAAATGAGAGAGCGTCGGACGCCGTAGAAAGTGTGCAGGACCCAAATGGGTGTGCGCAGAACGCCCTAGAAAGTGTGTGGAACCCAAATCAGAGTGCGCCGGACGCCGTCGAAAGTGTGCGGGACCCAAATGGGTGTGCACAAAACGCTCTAGAATGTGTGTGGAACCCAAATGAGAGTGCGCCGGACGCCGTAGAAAGTGTGCGGGACCCAATGAGAGTGCGCCGGACGCCGTAGAAAGTGTGCGGGACCCAAATGGGTGTGCACTAAACGCTCTAGAAAGTGTGTGGAACCCAAATGAGAGTGCGCCGGACGCCGTAGAAAGTGTGCGGGACCCAATGAGAGTGCGCCGGACGCCGTAGAAAGTGTGCGGGACCCAAACGAGAGTGCGCCGGACGCCGTAGAAAGTGTGCGCGACCCTAGTGGGAGTGCGCAGAACGCCCTGGAAAGTGTGTGGGACCCAAATGAGAGTGCGCCGGACGCCGTAGAAAGTGTGCGGGACCCAAATGGGTGTGCGCAGAACGCCCTAGAAAGTGTGTGGAACCCAAATGATAGTGCGCCAGACGCCGTCGAAAGTGTGCGGGACCCAAATGGATGTGCGCAGAACGCCGTAGTGTGTGGGACCCAAATGAGAGTGCGTCGGACGTCGTAGAAAGTGTGCGGGACCCAAATGAGAGTGCGCCGGACGCCGTAGAAAGTGTGCGGGACCCAAATGGGTGTACGCAGAACGCCGTAGGAAGAGTGTGGTACCCAAGGAGGGGGGGCCGGACGCCGTAGAAAGTGTGCGGGACCCAAATGGGTGTGCGCAGAACGCCCTAGAAAGTGTGTGGAACCCAAATGAGAGTGCGCCGGACGCCGTAGAAAGTGTGCGGGACCCAAATGAGAGTGCGCAGAACGCCGTAGAAAGTGTGTGGAACCCAAATGAGAGTGCGCCGGACGCCGTAGAAAGTGTGCGGGACCCAAATGAGAGTGCGCCGGACGCCGTAGAAAGTGTGCGGACCCAAATGGGTGTGCGCAGAACGCCGTAGAAAGTGTGCGGAACCCAAATGAGAGTGCGCCGGACGCCGTAGAAAGTGTGCGGTGACCCAAATGGGTGCGCAAGACGCCGTAGAAAGTGTGCGGGACCCAAATGAGAGTGCGCCGGACGCCGTAGAAAGTGTGCGGACCCAAATGAGAGTGCGCCGGACGCCGTAGAAAGTGTGCGGGACCCAAATGGGTGTGCACAAAACGCTCTAGAAAGTGTGTGGAAGCCAAATGAGAGTGCGCCGGACGGAGGAGGAAGGGTGGGGGACGCAATGAGAGTGCGCCGGACGTCGTAGAAAGTGTGCGGACCCAAATTAGAGTGCGCCGGACGCCGTAGAAAGTGTGCGGGACCCAAATGTGAGTGCGCAGAACGCCCTAGAAAGTGTGTGGGATCTAAATGAGAGTGCGCCGGACGCCGTAGAAAGTGTGCGGGACCCAAATGGGTGTGCGCAGAACGCCGTAGAAAGTGTGTGGGACCCAAATGAGAGTGCGCCGGACGCCGTAGAAAGTGTGCGGGACCCAAGTGAGAGTGCGCCGGACGCCGTAGAAAGTGTGCGGGACCCAAATGAGAGTGCGCCGGACGCCGTAGAAAGCGTGCAGGACCCAAGTGAGAGTGCGCCGGACGCCGTAGAAAGTGTGCGGGACCCAAATGAGAGTGCGCAAGACGCCGTAGAAAGTGTGCGGGACCCAAAAGAGAGTGCGCCACACGCCGTAGAAAGCGTGCAGGACCCAAATGGGTGTGCGCAGAACGCCCTAGAAAGTGTGTGGAACCCAAATGAGAGTGCGCCGGACGCCGTCGAAAGTGTGCGGGACCCAAATGGGTGTGCACAAAACGCTCTAGAAAGTGTGTGGAACCCAAATGAGAGTGCGCCGGACGCCATAGAAAGTGTGCGGGACCCAATGGGGGTGCGCCGGACGCCGTAGAAAATGTGCGGGACCCAAATGGGTGTGCACAAAACGCTCTAGAAAGTGTGTGGAACCCAAATGAGAGTGCGCCGGACGCCGTAGAAAGTGTGCGGGACCCAATGAGTGTGCGCCGGACGCCGTAGAAAGTGTGCGGGACCCAAGTGGGAGTGCGCCGGACGCCGTAGAAAGTGTGCGGGACCCAATGGGAGTGCGCAGAACGCCCTAGAAAGTGTGTGGGACCCAAATGAGAGTGCGCCGGACGCCGTAGAAAGTGTGCGGGACCCAAATGGGTGTGCGCAGAACGCCCTAGAAAGTGCGTGGAACCCAAATGAGAGTGCGCCGGACGCCGTCGAAAGTGTGCGGGACCCGAATGGGTGTGCACAAAACGCTCTAGAATGTGTGTGGAACCCAAATGAGAGTGCGCCGGACGCCGTAGAAAGTGTGCGGGACCCAATGAGAGTGCGCCGGACGCCGTAGAAAGTGGGCGGGACCCAAATGAGAGTGCGCCGGACGCCGGAGAAAGTGTGTGGACCCAAATGAGAGTGCGCCGGACGCCGTAGAAAGTGTGCGGTGACCCAAATGAGAGTGCGCAAGACGCCGTAGAAAGTGTGCGGGACCCAAATGAGAGTGCGCCGGACGCCGTAGAAAGTGTGCGGGACCCAATGAGAGTGCGCCGGACGCCGTAGAAAGTGTGCGGGACCCAAATGAGAGTGCGCCGGACGCCGTAGAAAGTGTGCGGGACCCGAATGAGAGGGCGCCTGACGCCGTAGAAAGTGTGCAGGACCCAAATGAGTGCGCTCCGGATGCCGTAAAAAGTGTGCAGGACCCAAATGAGTGCGCTCCGGATGCCGTAGAAAGTGTGAGGGACCCAAATGAGAGTGCGCCGGACGCCGTAGAAAGTGTGCAGGACCCAAATGGGTGTGCGCAGAACGCCCTAGAAAGTGTGTGGAACCCAAATGAGAGTGCGCCGGACGCCGTCGAAAGTGTGCGGGACCCAAATGGGTGTGCACAAAACGCTCTAGAAAGTGTGTGGAACCCAATGAGAGTGCGCCGGACGCCGTAGAAAGTGTGCGGGACCCAAATGAGAGTGCGCCGGACGCCGTAGAAAGTGTGCGGGACCCAAATGGGTGTGCGCAGAACGCCCTAGAAAGTGTGTGGGACCCAAATGAGAGTGCGCCGGACGCCGTAGAAAGTGTGTGGGACCCAATGAGAGTGCACCGGACGCCGTAGAAAGTGTGCGGGACCCAAATAAGTGTGCGCAAGACGCCGTAGAACGTGTGTGGGACCCAAGTGAGAGTGCGCCGGACGCCGTAGAAAGTGTGCGAGACCCAAATGAGAGTGCGCCGGACGCCCCCGGACGCCGTAGAAAGTGTGCGGGACCCAAATGAGAGTGCGCCGGACGCTGTAGAAAGTGTGTGGGACGCAAATGGGTGTGCGCAGAACGCCGTAGAAAGTGTGCGGGACCCAATGAGAGTGCGCCGGACGCCGTCGAAAGTGTGCGGGACCCAAATGGGTGTGCACAAAACGCTCTAGAATGTGTGTGGAACCCAAATGAGAGTGCGCCGGACGCCGTAGAAAGTGTGCGGGACCCAAACGAGAGTGCGCCGGACGCCGTAGAAAGTGTGCGGGACCCAAATGGGTGTGCACAAAACGCTCTAGAAAGTGTGTGGAACCCAAATGAGAGTGCGCCGGACGCCGTAGAAAGTGTGTGGAACCCAAATGAGTGTGCGCCGGACGCCGTAGAAAGTGTGCGGGACCCAAACGAGAGTGCGCCGGACGCCGTAGAAAGTGTGCGCGACCCTAGTGGGAGTGCGCAGAACGCCCTAGAAAGTGTGTGGGACCCAAATGAGAGTGCGCCGGACGCCGTAGAAAGTGTGCGGGACCCAAATGGGTGTGCGCAGAACGCCCTAGAAAGTGTGTGGAACCCAAATGAGAGTGCGCCGGACGCCGTCGAAAGTGTGCGGGACCCAAATGGGTGTGCACAAAACGCTCTAGAATGTGTGTGGAACCCAAATGAGAGTGCGCCGGACGCCGTAGAAAGTGTGCGGGACCCAATGAGAGTGCGCCGGACGCCGTAGAAAGTGTGCGGGACCCAAACGAGAGTGCGCCGGACGCCGTAGAAAGTGTGCGCGACCCTAGTGGGAGTGCGCCGGACGCCGTCGAAAGTGTGCGGGACCCAAATGAGAGTGCGCAAGACGCCGTAGAAAGTGTACGGGACCCAAATGAGAGTGCGCCGGACGCCGTAGAAAGTGTGCGGGACCCAATGGGAGTGCGCCGGACGCCGTAGAAAGTGTGCGGGACCCAAATGAGAGGGGGCAGGACGCCGTAAAAAGTGTGTAGGACCCAAATGAGAGTGCGCAAGACGCCGTAGAAAGTGAGCGGGACCCAAATGAGAGTGCGTCGGACGCCGTAGAGAGTGTGTGGGACCCAAATGAGAGTGCGCCGAACGCCGTAGAAACTGTGTGCGACCCAAATGGGTGTGCGCAGAACGTCGTAGAAAGTGTGCAGGACCCAAATGGGTGTGCGCAGAACGCCCTAGAAAGTGTGTGGAACCCAAATGAGAGTGCGCCGGACGCCGTCGAAAGTGTGCGGGACCCAAATGGGTGTGCACAAACGCTCTAGAAACTGTGCGGGACCCAAATGAGAGAGCGTCGGGCGCCGTAGAAAGTGTGCGGTGACCCAAAGTGAGAGTGCGCAAGACGCCGTAGAAAGTGTGCGGGACCCAAATGAGAGTGCGCCGGACGCCGTAGAAAGTGTGCGGGACCCAAATGAGAGTGCGCCGTACGCCGTAGAAAGTGTGTGGGACCCAAATGAGAGTGCGGCGGACGCCGTAGAAAGTGTGCGTGACCCAAAGTGAGAGTGCGCCGGACGCCGTAGAAAGTGTGCGGACCCAAATGAGAGTGCGCCGGACGCCGTAGAAAGTGTGCGGAGACCCAAGTGGGGAGTGCGCCGGACGCCGTAGAAAGTGTGCGGGACCCAAATGAGAGTACGCCGGACGCCGTAGAAAGTGTGCAGGACCCAAATGGGTGTGCGCAGAACGCCCTAGAAAGTGTGTGGAACCCAAATGAGAGTGCGCCGGACGCCGTCGAAAGTGTGCGGGACCCAAATGGGTGTGCACAAAACGCTCTAGAATGTGTGTGGAACCCAAATGAGAGTGCGCCGGACGCCGTAGAAAGTGTGCGGGACCCAATGAGAGTGCGCCGGACGCCGTAGAAAGTGTGCGGGACCCAAATGGGTGTGCACAAAACGCTCTAGAAAGTGTGTGGAACCCAAATGAGAGTGCGCCGGACGCCGTAGAAAGTGTGCGGGACCCAATGAGAGTGCGCCGGACGCCGTAGAAAGTGTGCGGGACCCAAATGAGAGTGCGCCGGACGCCGTAGAAAGTGTGCGCGACCCTAGTGGGAGTGCGCAGAACGCCCTAGAAAGTGTGTGGGACCCAAATGAGAGTGCGCCGGACGCCGTAGAAAGTGTGCGGGACCCAAATGGGTGTGCGCAGAACGCCCTAGAAAGTGTGTGGAACCCAAATGAGAGTGCGCCGGACGCCGTCGAAAGTGTGCGGGACCCAAATGGGTGTGCACAAAACGCTCTAGAATGTGTGTGGAACCCAAATGAGAGTGCGCCGGACGCCGTAGAAAGTGTGCGGGACCCAATGAGAGTGCGCCGGACGCCGTAGAAAGTGTGCGGGACCCAAGTGAGAGTGCCCGGACGCCGTAGAAAGTGTGCGAGACCCAAATGAGAGTGCGCCGGACGCCGAAGAAAGTGTGCGGGACCCAAATGGGTGTGCGCAGAACGCCCTAGAAAGTGTGTGGAACCCAATGAGAGTGCGCCGGACGCCGTAGAAAGTGTGCGGGACCCAAACGAGAGTGCGCCGGACGCCGTAGAAAGTGTGCGGGACCCAAATGAGAGGGCGCCGGACGCCGTAGAAAGTGTGCGGGACCCAAATGAGAGTGCGCCGGACACCGTAGAAAGTGTGCGGGACCCAAATGAGAGTGCGCCGGACGCCGTAGAAAGTGTGCGAGACCCAAATGAGAGTGCGCCAGACGCCGTAGAAAGTGTGCGGGACCCAATGAGAGTGCGCCGGACGCCGTAAAAAGTGTGCGCGACCCTAGTGGGTGTGCGCAGAACGCCCTAGAAAAAGTGTGGAACCCAAATGAGAGTGCGCCGGACGCCGTCGAAAGTGTGCGGGACCCAAATGGGTGTGCACAAAACGCTCTAGAAAGTGTGCGGGACCCAAATGGGGGTGCCCCGGACGCCGTAGAAAGTGTGCGGGACCCAAATGGGAGTGCGCCGGACGCCGTAGAAAGTGTGCGGTGACCCAAGTGAGAGTGCGCTGGACGCCGTAGAAAGTGTGCGGGACCCAAATGAGAGTGCGCCGGACGCCGTAGAAAGTGTGCGAGACCCAAATGGGAGTGCGCCGGACGCCGTAGAAAGTGTGCGGGACCCAAATGAGAGTGCCGGACGCCGTAGAAAGTGTGCGGGACCCAAATGAAAGTGCGCAAGACGCCGTAGAAAGTGTGCGGGACCCAAATGAGAGTGCGCCGGACGCCGTAGAAAGTGTGCGGGACCCAAATGAGAGTGCGCCGGACGCCGTAGAAAGTGTGCGGGACCCAAATGAGAGTGCGCGCAGAACGCCGTAGAAAGTGTGTGGAACCCAATGAGAGTGCGCCGGACGCCGTAGAAAGTGTGCGGGACCCAAATGGGTGTGCACAAAACGCTCTAGAAAGTGTGTGGAACCCAAATGAGAGTGCGCCGGACGCCGTAGAAAGTGTGCGGGACCCAATGAGAGTGCGCCGGACGCCGTAGAAAGTGTGCGGGACCCAAACGAGAGTGCGCCGGACGCCGTCGAAAGTGTGCGGGACCCAAATGGGAGTGCGCAGAACGCCCTAGAAAGTGTGTGGGACCCAAATGAGAGTGCGCCGGACGCCATAGAAAGTGTGCGGGACCCAAATGGGTGTGCGCAGAACGCCCTAGAAAGTGTGTGGAACCCAAATGAGAGTGCGCCGGACGCCGTCGAAAGTGTGCGGGACCCAAATGGGTGTGCACAAACGCTCTAGAAAGTGTGTGGGACCCAAATGAGAGTGCGCCGGACGCCGTAGAAAGTGTGTGGGACCCAAATGAGAGTGTGCCGGACGCCGTAGAAAGTGTGCGGGACCCAAATGAGAGTGCGCCGGACGCCGTAGAAAGTGTGCGAGACCCAAATGAGAGTGCGCCGGACGCCGTAGAAAGTGTGCGGGACCTAAATGGGTGTGCGCAGAACGCCGTAGAAAGTGTGTGGGACCCAAATGAGAGTGCGCCGGACGCCGTAGAAAGTGTGCGGGACCCAAATGGGTGCGCCGGAACGCCGTAGAAAGTGTGCGGGACCCAAATGAGAGTGCGCCGGACGCCGTAGAAAATGTGCGGAACCCAAGTAGGAGTGCGCAAGACGCCGTAGAACGTGTGTGGGGCCCAAATGAGAGTGCGCCGGACGCCGTAGAAAGTGTGCGAGACCCAAGTGGGAGTGCCCGGACGCCGTAGAAAGTGTGCGGGGCCCAAATGAAAGTGCGCCGGACGCCGTAGAAAGTGTGGAGGACCCAAATGGGTGTGCGCAGAACGCCCTAGAAAGTGTGTCGAACCCGAATGAGAGTGCGCCGGACGCCGTAGAAAGTGTGCGGGACCCAAATGAGAGTGCGCCGGACGCCGTAGAAAGTGTGCGGGACCCAAATGAGAGTGCGCCGGACGCCGTAGAAAGTGTACGGGACCCAAATGAGAGTGCGCCGGACGCCGTAGAAAGTGTGCGGGACCCAAGTGGGAGGTCCCGGACGCCGTAGAAAGTGTACGGGACCCAAATGAGAGTGCTCCGTATGCCGTAGAAAGTGTGCGGGACCCAAATGGGTGTGCGCAGAACGCCCTAGAAAGTGTGTGGAACCCAATGAGAGTGCGCCGGACGCCGTCGAAAGTGTGCGGGACCCAAATGGGTGTGCACAAAACGCTCTAGAATGTGTGTGGAACCCAAATGAGAGTGCGCCGGACGCCGTAGAAAGTGTGCGGGACCCGATGAGTGCGCCGGACGCTGTACAAAGTGTGCGGGACCCAAATGAGAGTGCGCCGGACGCCGTAGGAAGTGTGCGGGAAACAAATGGGTGTGCGCAGAACGCCCTAGAAAGTGTGTGGAACCCAAATGAGAGTGCGCCGGACGCTGTACAAAGTGTGCGGGACCCAAATGAGAGTGCGCCGGACGCCGTAGAAAATGTGCGGGACCCAAATGGGTGTGCGCAGAACGCCTCAGAAAGTGTGTGGGACCCAAATGAGAGTGCGCCGGACGCCGTAGAAAGTGTGCGGGACCCAATGAGAGTGCGCCGGACGCCGTAGAAAGTGTGCGCGACCCAAATGGGAGTGCGCAGAACGCCGTAGAAAGTGTGTGGGACCCAAATGAGAGTGCGCCGGACGCCGTAGAAAGTGTGCGGTGACCCAAAGTGAGAGCGCGCGGGCCGCCGAAGAAAGTGTGCGGGACCCAAATGGGTGTGCACAAAACGCCGTAGAAAGTGTGCGAGACCCAAGTGGGAGTGCGCCGGACGCCGTAGAAAGTGTGCGGGACCCAAATGGGAGTGCGCCGGACGCCGTAGAAAGTGTGCAGGACCCAAATGGGTGTGCGCAGAACGCCCTAGAAAGTGTGTGGAACCCAAATGAGAGTGCGCCGGACGCCGTCGAAAGTGTGCGGGACCCAAATGGGTGTGCACAAAACGCTCTAGAATGTGTGTGGAACCCAAATGAGAGTGCGCCGGACGCCGTAGAAAGTGTGCGGGACCCAATGAGAGTGCGCCGGACGCCGTAGAAAATGTACGGGACCCAAATGGGTGGGCGCAGAACGCCGTAGAAAGTGTGCGGGACCCAAATGAGAGTGCGCCAGACGCCGTAGAAAGTGTGCTGGACCCAATGAGAGTGCGCCGGACGCCGTAGAAAGTGTGCGCGACCCTAGTGGGAGTGCGCAGAACGCCCTAGAAAGTGTGTGGGACCCAAATGAGAGTGCGCCGGACGCCGTAGAAAGTGTGCGGTGATAAAGTGAAAGTGCGCAAGACGCCGTAGAAAGTGAGCGGGACCCAAATGAGAGAGCGTCGGGCGCCGTAGAAAGTGTGCGAGACCCAAGTGGGAGTGCGCCGGACGCCGTAGAAAGTGTGCGGGACCCAAATGGGAGTGCGCCGGACGCCGTAGAAAGTGTGCAGGACCCAAATGGGTGTGCGCAGAACGCCCTAGAAAGTGTGTGGAACCCAAATGAGAGTGCGCCGGACGCCGTCGAAAGTGTGCGGGACCCAAATGGGTGTGCACAAAACGCTCTAGAATGTGTGTGGAACCCAAATGAGAGTGCGCCGGACGCCGTAGAAAGTGTGCGGGACCCAATGAGAGTGCGCCGGACGCCGTAGAAAGTGTGCGGGACCCAAATGGGTGTGCACAAAACGCTTTAGAAAGTGTGTGGAACCCAAATGAGAGTGCGCCAGACGCCGTAGAAAGTGTGCGGGACCCAATGAGAGTGCGCCGGACGCCGTAGAAAGTGTGCGCGACCCTAGTGGGAGTGCGCAGAACGCCCTAGAAAGTGTGTGGGACCCAAATGAGAGTGCGCCGGACGCCGTAGAAAGTGTGCGGGACCCAAATGGGTGTGCGCAGAACGCCCTAGAAAGTGTGTGGAACCCAAATGAGAGTGCGCCGGACGCCGTCGAAAGTGTGCGGGACCCAAATGGGTGTGCACCAAACGCTCTAGAATGTGTGTGGAACCCAAATGAGAGTGCGCCGGACGCCGTAGAAAGTGTGCGGGACCCAATGAGAGTGCGCCGGACGCCGTAGAAAGTGTGCGGGACCCAAATGGGTGTGCACAAAACGCTCTAGAAAGTGTGTGGAACCCAAATGAGAGTGCGCCGGACGCCGTAGAAAGTGTGCGGGACCCAATAAGAGTGCGCCGGACGCCGTAGAAAGTGTGCGGGACCCAAATGAGAGTGCGCCGGACGCCGTAGAAAGTGTGCGCGACCCTAGTGGGAGTGCGCAGAACGCCCTAGAAAGTGTGTGGAACCCAAATGAGAGTGCGCCGGACGCCGTCGAAAGTGTGCGGGACCCAAATGGGTGTGCACAAAACGCTCTAGAAAGTGTGCGGGACCCAAATGGGTGTGCACAAAACGCTCTAGAAAGTGTGTGGAACCCAAATGAGAGTGCGCCGGACGCCGTAGAAAGTGTGCGGGACCCAATGAGAGTGCGCCGGACGCCGTAGAAAGTGTGCGGGACCCAAATGGGTGTGCACAAAACGCTCTAGAAAGTGTGTGGAACCCAAATGAGAGTGCGCCGGACGCCGTAGAAAGTGTGCGGGACCCAATGAGAGTGCGCCGGACGCCGTAGAAAGTGTGCGGGACCCAAACGAGAGTGCGCCGGACGCCGTAGAAAGTGTGCGCGACCCTAGTGGGAGTGCGCAGAACGCCCTAGAAAGTGTGTGGGACCCAAATGAGAGTGCGCCGGACGCCGTAGAAAGTGTGCGGGACCCAAATGGGTGTGCGCAGAACGCCCTAGAAAGTGTGTGGAACCCAAATGAGAGTGCGCCGGACGCCGTCGAAAGTGTGCGGGACCCAAATGGGTGTGCACAAAACGCTCTAGAATGTGTGTGGAACCCAAATGAGAGTGCGCCGGACGCCGTAGAAAGTGTGCGGGACCCAAGTGGGAGTGCGCCGGACGCCGTAGAAAGTGTGCGGGACCCAAATGGGTGTGCACAAAACGCTCTAGAAAGTGTGTGGAACCCAAATGAGAGTGCGCCGGACGCCGTAGAAAGTGTGCGGGACCCAAATGAGAGTACGCCGGACGCCGTAGAAAGTGTGCGCGACCCTAGTGGGAGTGCGCAGAACGCCCTAGAAAGTGTGTGGAACCCAAATGAGAGTGCGCCGGACGCCGTCGAAAGTGTGCGGGACCCAAATGGGTGTGCACAAAACGCTCTAGAATGTGTGTGGAACCCAAATGAGAGTGCGCCGGACGCCGTCGAAAGTGTGCGGGACCCAAATGAGAGTGCGCCGGACGCCGTATAAAGTGTGCGGGACCCAAATGAGAGTGCGCCAGACGCCGTAGAAAGCGTGCGGGACCCAAATGAGAGTGCGCCGGACGCCGTAGAAAGTGTGCGGTGACAAAGTGAAAGTGCGCAAGACGCCGTAGAAAGTGAGCGGGACCCAAATGAGAGAGCGTCGGACGCCGTAGAAAGTGTGCGAGACCCGAGTGGGAGTGCGCCGGACGCCGTAGAAAGTGTGCGGGACCCAAATGAGAGTGCGCCGGACGCCATAGAAAGTGTGCGGGACCCAAATGGGTGTGCGCAGAACGCCCTAGAAAGTGTGTGGAACCCAATGAGAGTGCGCCGGACGCCGTCGAAAGTGTGCGGGACCCAAATGGGTGTGCACAAAACGCTCTAGAATGTGTGTGGAACCCAAATGAGAGTGCGCCGGACGCCGTAGAAAGTGTGCGGGACCCAATGAGAGTGCGCCGGACGCCGTAGAAAGTGTGCGGGACCCAAATGGGTGTGCACAAAACGCTCTAGAAAGTGTGTGGAACCCAAATGAGAGTGCGCCGGACGCCGTAGAAAGTGTGCGGGACCCAATGAGAGTGCGCCGGACGCCGTAGAAAGTGTGCGCGACCCTAGTGGGAGTGCGCAGAACGCCCTAGAAAGTGTGTGGGACCCAAATGAGAGTGCGCCGGACGCCGTAGAAAGTGTGCGGGACCCAATGAGAGTGCGCCGGACGCCGTAGAAAGTGTGCGGGACCCAATGAGAGTGCGCCGGATGCCGTGGAAAGTGTGCGCGACCCTAGTGGGAGTGCGCAGAACGCCCTAGAAAGTGTGTGGGACCCAAATGAGAGTGCGCCGGACGCCATAGAAAGTGTGCGGGACCCAAATGGGTGTGCGCAGAACGCCCTAGAAAGTGTGTGGAACCCAAATGAGAGTGCGCCGGACGCCGTAGAAAGTGTGCGGGACCCAAATGGGTGTGCGCAGAACGCCCTAGAAAGTGTGTGGAACCCAAATGAGAGTGCGCCGGACGCCGTAGAAAGTGTGCTGGACCCAAATGAGAGTGCGCCAGACGCCGTAGAAAGTGTGCGGGACCCAAATGGGTGGGCGCAGAACGCCGTAGAAAGTGTGCGGGACCCAAGTGGGAGTGCGCCGGACGCCGTAGAAAGTGTGCGGGACCCAAATGGGTGTGCGCAGAACGCCCTAGAAAGTGTGTGGAACCCAAATGAGAGTGCGCCGGACGCCGTCGAAAGTGTGCGGGACCCAAATGGGTGTGCACAAAACGCTCTAGAATGTGTGTGGAACCCAAATGAGAGTGCGCCGGACGCCGTAGAAAGTGTGCGGGACCCAATGAGAGTGCGCCGGACGCCGTAGAAAGTGTGCGGGACCCAAATGGGTGTGCACAAAACGCTCTAGAAAGTGTGTGGAACCCAAATGAGAGTGCGCCGGACGCCGTAGAAAGTGTGCGGGACCCAATGAGAGTGCGCCGGACGCCGTAGAAAGTGTGCGGGACCCAAATGGGTGTGCTTAAAACGCTCTAGAAAGTGTGTGGAACCCAAATGAGTGTGCGCCGGACGCCGTAGAAAGTGTGCGGGACCCAAACGAGAGTGCGCCGGACGCCGTAGAAAGTGTGCGCGACCCTAGTGGGAGTGCGCAGAACGCCCTAGAAAGTGTGTGGGACCCAAATGAGAGTGCGCCGGACGCCGTAGAAAGTGTGCGGGACCCAAATGGGTGTGCGCAGAACGCCCTAGAAAGTGTGTGGAACCCAAGTGAAAGTGCGCCGGACGCCGTCGAAAGTGTGCGGGACCCAAATGGGTGTGCACAAAACGCTCTAGAATGTGTGTGGAACCCAAATGAGAGTGCGCCGGACGCCGTAGAAAGTGTGCGGGACCCAATGAGAGTGCGCCGGACGCCGTAGAAAGTGTGCGGGACCCAAATGGGTGTGCACAAAACGCTCTAGAAAGTGTGTGGAACCCAAATGAGAGTGCGCCGGACGCCGTATAAAGTGTGCGGGACCCGATGAGAGTGCGCCGGACGCCGTAGAAAGTGTGCGGGACCCAAATGGGTGTGCACAAAACGCTCTAGAAAGTGTGTGGAACCCAAATGAGAGGGCGCCGGACGCCGTAGAAAGTATGCGGGACCCAAATGAGAGTGCGCCGGACGCCGTAGAAGGTGTGCGGGACCCACGTGGGAGTGCGCCGGACGCCGTAGAAAGTGTGCGCGACCCAAGTGGGAGTGCGCAGAACGCCCTAGAAAGTGTGGTACCCAAATGAGAGTGCGCCGGACGCCGTAGAAAGTGTGCGGGACCCAAATGAGAGTGCGCCGGACGCCGTAGAAAGTATGCGGGACCCAAATGAGAGTGCGCCGGACGCCGTAGAAGGTGTGTGGGACCCAAATGAGAGTGCGCTGGACGCCGTAGAAAGTGTGCGGTGACAAATGAGAGTGCGCAAGACGCCGTAGAAAGTGTGCGGGACCCAAGTGGGAGTGCGCCGGACGCCGTAGAAAGTGTGCGGGACCCAAATGAGAGTGCGCCGGACGCCGTAGAAAGTGTGCGGGACCCAAATGGGTGTGCACAAAACGCTCTAGAAAGTGTGTGGAACCCAAATGAGAGTGCGCCAGACGCCGTAGAAAGTGTGTGGGACCCAAATGAGAGTGCGCCGGACGCCGTAGAAAGTGTGCGGGACCCAAATGGGTGTGCGCAGAACGCCCTAGAAAGTGTGTGGGACCCAAATGAGAGTGCGCCGGACGCCGTAGAAAGTGTGCGGGACCCAAATGGGTGTGCGCAGAACGCCCTAGAAAGTGTGTGGAACCCAAGTGAAAGTGCGCCGGACGCCGTCGAAAGTGTGCGGGACCCAAATGGGTGTGCACCAAACGCTCTAGAATGTGTGTGGAACCCAAATGAGAGTGCGCCGGACGCCGTAGAAAGTGTGCGGGACCCAATGAGAGTGCGCCGGACGCCGTAGAAAGTGTGCGGGACCCAAATGGGTGTGCACAAACGCTCTAGAAAGTGTGTGGAACCCAAATGAGAGTGCGCCGGACGCCGTAGAAAGTGTGCGGGACCCAATAAGAGTGCGCCGGACGCCGTAGAAAGTGTGCGGGACCCAAATGAGAGTGCGCCGGACGCCGTAGAAAGTGTGCGCGACCCTAGTGGGAGTGCGCAGAACGCCCTAGAAAGTGTGTGGGACCCAAATGAGAGTGCGCCGGACGCCGTAGAAAGTGTGCGGGACCCAAATGGGTGTGCGCAGAACGCCGTAGAAAGTGTGCGGGACCCAATGAGAGTGCCCCGGACGCCGTAGAAAGTGTGCGGGACCCAAATGGGTGTACACAAAACGCTCTAGAAAGTGTGTGGAACCCAAATGAGAGTGCGCCAGACGCCGTAGAAAGTGTGCGGGACCCAATGAGAGTGCGCCGGACGCCGTAAAAAGTGTGCGCGACCCTAGTGGGAGTGCGCAGAACGCCCTAGAAAGTGTGTGGGACCCAAATGAGAGTGCGCCGGACGCCGTAGAAAGTGTGCGGGACCCAAATGGGTGTGCGCAGAACGCCCTAGAAAGTGTGTGGAACCCAAGTGAGAGTGCGCCGGACGCCGTCGAAAGTGTGCGGGACCCGATGAGAGTGCGCCGGACGCCGTAGAAAGTGTGCGGGACCCAAATGGGTGTGCACAAAACGCTCTAGAAAGTGTGTGGAACCCAAATGAGAGTGCGCCAGACGCCGTAGAAAGTGTGTGGGACCCAAATGAGAGTGCGCCGGACGCCGTAGAAAGTGTGCGGGACCCAAATGGGTGTGCGCAGAACGCCCTAGAAAGTGTGTGGAACCCAAATGAGAGTGCGCCGGACGCCGTCGAAAGTGTGCGGGACCCAAATGAGAGTGCGCAAGACGCCGTAGAAAGTGTACGGGACCCAAATGGGTGGGCGCAGAACGCCGTAGAAAGTGTGCGGGACCCAAGTGGGAGTGCGCCGGACGCCGTAGAAAGTGTGCGGGACCCAAATGGGTGTGCGCAGAACGCCCTAGAAAGTGTGTGGAACCCAAATGAGAGTGCGCCGGACGCCGTCGAAAGTGTGCGGGACCCAAATGAGAGTGCGCAAGACGCCGTAGAAAGTGTGCGGGACCCAAGTGGGAGTGCGCCGGACGCCGTCGAAAGTGTGCGGGACCCAAATGGGAGTGCGCCGGACGCCGTATAAAGTGTGCGGGACCCAAATGGGTGTGCGCAGAACGCCCTAGAAAGTGTGTGGAACCCAAATGAGAGTGCGCCGGACGCCGTCGAAAGTGTGCGGGACCCAAATGGGTGTGCACAAAACGCTCTAGAATGTGTGTGGAACCCAAATGAGAGTGCGCCGGACGCCGTAGAAAGTGTGCGGGACCCAATGAGAGTGCGTCGGACGCCGTAGAAGGTGTGCGGGACCCAAATGGGTGTGCACAAAACGCTCTAGAAAGTGTGTGGAACCCAAGTGAGAGTGCGCCGGACGCCGTAGAAAGTGTGCGGGACCCAATGAGAGTGCGCCGGACGCCGTAGAAAGTGTGCGGGACCCAAACGAGAGTGCGCCGGACGCCGTAGAAAGTGTGCGCGACCCTAGTGGGAGTGCGCAGAACGCCCTAGAAAGTGTGTGGGACCCAAATGAGAGTGCGCCGGACGCCGTAAAAAGTGTGCGGTACCCAATGAGAGTGCGCCGGACGCCGTAGAAAGTGTGCGGGACCCACGTTGAGTGCGCCGGACGCCGTATAAAGTGTGCGGTACCCAAATGAGAGTGCGCTGGACGCCGCAGAAAGTGTGCGGTGACCCAAAGTGAAAGTGCGCAAGACGCCGTAGAAAGTGAGCGGGACCCAAATGAGAGAGCGTCGGACGCCGTAGAAAGTGTGCGGGACCCAAGTGGGAGTGCGCCGGACGCCGTAGAAAGTGTGCGGGACCCAAATGGGTGTGCACAAAACGCTCTAGAAAGTGTGTGGAACCCAAATGAGAGTGCGCCAGACGCCGTAGAAAGTGTGCGGGACCCAATGAGAGTGCGCCGGACGCCGTAGAAAGTGTGCGCGACCCTAGTGGGAGTGCGCAGAACGCCCTAGAAAGTGTGTGGGACCCAAATGAGAGTGCGCCGGACGCCGTAGAAAGTGTGCGGGACCCAAATGGGTGTGCGCAGAACGCCCTAGAAAGTGTGTGGAACCCAAGTGAAAGTGCGCCGGACGCCGTCGAAAGTGTGCGGGACCCAAATGGGTGTGCACAAAACGCTCTAGAATGTGTGTGGAACCCAAATGAGAGTGCGCCGGACGCCGTAGAAAGTGTGCGGGACCCAATGAGAGTGCGCCGGACGCCGTAGAAAGTGTGCGGGACCCAAATGGGTGTGCACAAACGCTCTAGAAAGTGTGTGGAACCCAAATGAGAGTGCGCCGGACGCCGTAGAAAGTGTGCGGGACCCAAATGAGAGTGCGCCGGACGCCGTAGAAAGTGTGCGCGACCCTAGTGGGAGTGCGCAGAACGCCCTAGAAAGTGTGTGGGACCCAAATGAGAGTGCGCCGGACGCCATAGAAAGTGTGCGGGACCCAAATGGGTGTGCGCAGAACGCTGTAGAAAGTATGCGGGACCCAAATGAGAGTGCGCCGGACGCCATAGAAAGTGTGCGGGACCCAAGTGGGTGTGCACAAAACGCTCTAGAAAGTGTGTGGAACCCAAATGAGAGTGCGCCAGACGCCGTAGAAAGTGTGCGGGACCCAAATGAGAGTGCGCCGGACGCCGTAGAAAGTGTGCGCGACCCAAATGGGAGTGCGCAGAACGCCCTAGAAAGTGTGTGGGACCCAAATGAGAGTGCGCCGGACGCCGTAGAAAGTGTGCGGGACCCAAATGGGTGTGCGCAGAACGCCCTAGAAAGTGTGTGGAACCCAAATGAGAGTGCGCCGGACGCCGTAGAAAGTGTGCGGGACCCAATGAGAGTGCGCCGGACGCCGTAGAAAGTGTGCGGGACCCAAATGGGTGTGCACAAAACGCTCTAGAAAGTGTGTGGAACCCAAATGAGAGTGCGCAAAACGCCCTAGAAAGTGTGTGGGACCCAAATGAGAGTGCGCCGGACGCCATAGAAAGTGTGCGGGACCCAAATGGGTGTGCGCAGAACGCCCTAGAAAGTGTGTGGAACCCAAATGAGAGTGCGCCGGACGCCGTAGAAAGTGTGCGGGACCCAAATGAGAGTGCGCAAGACGCCGTAGAAAGTGTACGGGACCCAAATGGGTGGGCGCAGAACGCCGTAGAAAGTGTGCGGGACCCAAGTGGGAGTGCGCCGGACGCCGTAGAAAGTGTGCGGGACCCAAATGGGTGTGCGCAGAACGCCCTAGAAAGTGTGTGGAACCCAAATGAGAGTGCGCCGGACGCCGTCGAAAGTGTGCGGGACCCAAATGGGTGTGCACAAAACGCTCTAGAATGTGTGTGGAACCCAAATGAGAGTGCGCCGGACGCCGTATAAAGTGTGCGGGACCCGATGAGAGTGCGCCGGACGCCGTAGAAAGTGTGCGGGACCCAAATGGGTGTGCACAAAACGCTCTAGAAAGTGTGTGGAACCCAAATGAGAGTGCGCCGGACGCCGTAGAAAGTGTGCGGGACCCAATGAGAGTGCGCCGGACGCCGTAGAAAGTGTGCGGGACCCAAATGAGAGTGCGCCGGACGCCGTAGAAAGTGTGCGCGACCCTAGTGGGAGTGCGCAGAACGCCCTAGAAAGTGTGTGGGACCCAAATGAGAGTGCGCCGGACGCCGTCGAAAGTGTGCGGGACCCAAATGAGAGTGCGCCGGACGCCGTAGAAAGTGTGCGGGACCCACGTGGGAGTGCGCCGGACGCCGTATAAAGTGTGCGGTACCCAAATGAGAGTGCGCTGGACGCCGCAGAAAGTGTGCGGTGACAAAGTGAAAGTGCGCAAGACGCCGTAGAAAGTGAGCGGGACCCAAATGAGAGAGCGTCGGACGCCGTAGAAAGTGTGCGGGACCCAAGTGGGAGTGCGCCGGACGCCGTAGAAAGTGTGCGGGACCCAAATGGGTGTGCACAAAACGCTCTAGAAAGTGTGTGGAACCCAAATGAGAGTGCGCCAGACGCCGTAGAAAGTGTGCGGGACCCAATGAGAGTGCGCCGGACGCCGTAGAAAGTGTGCGCGACCCTAGTGGGAGTGCGCAGAACGCCCTAGAAAGTGTGTGGGACCCAAATGAGAGTGCGCCGGACGCCGTAGAAAGTGTGCGGGACCCAAATGGGTGTGCGCAGAACGCCCTAGAAAGTGTGTGGAACCCAAGTGAAAGTGCGCCGGACGCCGTCGAAAGTGTGCGGGACCCAAATGGGTGTGCACAAAACGCTCTAGAATGTGTGTGGAACCCAAATGAGAGTGCGCCGGACGCCGTAGAAAGTGTGCGGGACCCAATGAGAGTGCGCCGGACGCCGTAGAAAGTGTGCGGGACCCAAATGGGTGTGCACAAACGCTCTAGAAAGTGTGTGGAACCCAAATGAGAGTGCGCCGGACGCCGTAGAGAGTGTGCGGGACCCAATAAGAGTGATGCCGGACGCCGTAGAAAGTGTGCGGGACCCAAATGAGAGTGCGCCGGACGCCGTAGAAATTGTGCGCGACCCTAGTGGGAGTGCGCAGAACGCCCTAGAAAGTGTGTGGGACCCAAATGAGAGTGCGCAAGACGCCATAGAAAATGTACGGGACCCAAATGGGTGGGCGCAGAACGCCGTAGAAAGTGTGCGGGACCCAAGTGGGAGTGTGCCGGACGCCGTAGAAAGTGTGCGGGACCCAAATGGGTGTGCACAAAACGCTCTATAAAGTGTGTGGAACCCAAATGAGAGTGCGCCAGACGCCGTAGAAAGTGTGCGGGACCCAATGAGAGTGCGCCGGACGCCGTAGAAAGTGTGCGCGACCCTAGTGGGAGTGCGCAGAACGCCCTAGAAAGTGTGTGGGACCCAAATGAGAGTGCGCCGGACGCCGTAGAAAGTGTGCGGGACCCAAATGGGTGTGCGCAGAACGCCCTAGAAAGTGTGTGGAACCCAAGTGAGAGTGCGCCGGACGCCGTCGAAAGTGTGCGGGACCCGATGAGAGTGCGCCGGACGCCGTAGAAAGTGTGCGGGACCCAAATGGGTGTGCACAAAACGCTCTAGAAAGTGTGTGGAACCCAAATGAGAGTGCGCCGGACGCCGTAGAAAGTGTGCGGGACCCAAATGAGGGTGCGCCGGACGCCGTAGAAAGTGTGCGCGACCCTAGTGGGAGTGCGCAGAACGCCCTAGAAAGTGTGTGGGACCCAAATGAGAGTGCGCCGGACGCCATAGAAAGTGTGCGGGACCCAAATGAGAGTGCGCAAGACGCCGTAGAAAATGTACGGGACCCAAATGGGTGGGCGCAGAACGCCGTAGAAAGTGTGCGGGACCCAAGTGGGAGTGCGCCGGACGCCGTAGAAAGTGTGCGGGACCCAAATGGGTGTGCGCAGAACGCCCTAGAAAGTGTGTGGAACCCAAATGAGAGTGCGCCGGACGCCGTCGAAAGTGTGCGGGACCCAAATGGGTGTGCACAAAACGCTCTAGAATGTGTGTGGAACCCAAATGAGAGTGCGCCGGACGCCGTAGAAAGTGTGCGGGACCCGATGAGAGTGCGCCGGACGCCGTAGAAAGTGTGCGGGACCCAATAAGAGTGCGCCGGACGCCGTAGAAAGTGTGCGGGACCCAAATGAGGGTGCGCCGGACGCCGTAGAAAGTGTGCGCGACCCTAGTGGGAGTGCGCAGAACGCCCTAGAAAGTGTGTGGGACCCAAATGAGAGTGCGCCGGACGCCATAGAAAGTGTGCGGGACCCAAATGGGTGTGCGCAGAACGCCCTAGAAAGTGTGTGGAACCCAAATGAGAGTGCGCCGGACGCCGTCGAAAGTGTGCGGGACCCAAATGAGAGTGCGCAAGACGCCGTAGAAAATGTACGTGACCGAAATGGGTGGGCGCAGAACGCCGTAGAAAGTGTGCGGGACCCAAGTGGGAGTGCGCCGGACGCCGTAGAAAGTGTGCGGGACCCAAATGGGTGTGCGCAGAACGCCCTAGAAAGTGTGTGGAACCCAAATGAGAGTGCGCCGGACGCCGTCGAAAGTGTGCGGGACCCAAATGGGTGTGCACAAAACGCTCTAGAAAGTGTGGGGAACCCAAATGAGAGTGCGCCGGACGCCGTAGAAAGTGTGCGGGACCCAAGTGGGAGTGCGCCGGACGCCGTAGAAAGTGTGCGGGACCCAAATGGGTGTGCACAAAACGCTCTAGAAAGTGTGTGGAACCCAAATGAGAGTGCGCCGGACGCCGTAGAAAGTGTGCGGGACCCAATGAGAGTGCGCCGGACGCCGTAGAAAGTGTGCGCGACCCTAGTGGGAGTGCGCAGAACGCCCTAGAAAGTGTGTGGAACCCAAATGAGAGTGCGCCGGACGCCGTCGAAAGTGTGCGGGACCCAAATGGGTGTGCACAAAACGCTCTAGAATGTGTGTGGAACCCAAATGAGAGTGCGCCGGACGCCGTATAAAGTGTGCGGGACCCGATGAGAGTGCGCCGGACGCCGTAGAAAGTGTGCGGGACCCAAATGGGTGTGCACAAAACGCTCTAGAAAGTGTGTGGAACCCAAATGAGAGTGCGCCGGACGCCGTAGAAAGTGTGCGGGACCCAATGAGAGTGCGCCGGACGCCGTAGAAAGTGTGCGGGACCCAAATGAGAGTGCGCCGGACGCCGTAGAAAGTGTGCGCGACCCTAGTGGGAGTGCGCAGAACGCCCTAGAAAGTGTGTGGGACCCAAATGAGAGTGCGCCGGACGCCGTCGAAAGTGTGCGTGCAGGACCCAAATGAGAGTGCGCCGGACGCCGTAGAAAGTGTGCGGGACCCACGTGGGAGTGCGCCGGACGCCGTATAAAGTGTGCGGTACCCAAATGAGAGTGCGCTGGACGCCGCAGAAAGTGTGCGGTGACAAAGTGAAAGTGCGCAAGACGCCGTAGAAAGTGAGCGGGACCCAAATGAGAGAGCGTCGGACGCCGTAGAAAGTGTGCGGGACCCAAGTGGGAGTGCGCCGGACGCCGTAGAAAGTGTGCGGGACCCAAATGGGTGTGCACAAAACGCTCTAGAAAGTGTGTGGAACCCAAATGAGAGTGCGCCAGACGCCGTAGAAAGTGTGCGGGACCCAATGAGAGTGCGCCGGACGCCGTAGAAAGTGTGCGCGACCCTAGTGGGAGTGCGCAGAACGCCCTAGAAAGTGTGTGGGACCCAAATGAGAGTGCGCCGGACGCCGTAGAAAGTGTGCGGGACCCAAATGGGTGTGCGCAGAACGCCCTAGAAAGTGTGTGGAACCCAAATGAAAGTGCGCCGGACGCCGTCGAAAGTGTGCGGGACCCAAATGGGTGTGCACAAAACGCTCTAGAATGTGTGGAACCCAAATGAGAGTGCGCCGGACGCCGTAGAAAGTGTGCGGGACCCAATGAGAGTGCGCCGGACGCCGTATAAAGTGTGCGGGCACCAAATGGGTGTGCACAAACGCTCAAGAAGGTGTGTGGAACCCAAATGAGAGTGCGCCGGACGCCGTAGAAAGTGTGCGGGACCCAATAAGAGTGCGCCGGACGCCGTAGAAAGTGTGCGCGACCCTAGTGGGAGTGCGCCGGACGCCGTAGAAAGTGTGGGGGACCCAAATGAGAGTGCGCCGGGCGCCGCAAAAAGTGTGCAGTGACAAAGTGAAAGTGCGCAAGACGCCGTAGAAAGTGAGCGGGACCCAAATGAGAGAGCGTCGGACGCCGTAGAAAGTGTGTGGAACCCAAATGAGAGTGCGCCGGACGCCGTAGAAAGTGTGCGGGACCCAAATGGGTGTGCACAAAACGCTCTAGAAAGTGTGTGGAACCCAAATGAGAGTGCGCCGGACGCCGTAGAAAGTGTGCGGGACCCAATGAGAGTGCGCCGAACGCCGTAGAAAGTGTGCGCGACCCTAGTGGGAGTGCGCAGAACGCCCTAGAAAGTGTGTGGGACCCAAATGAGAGTGCGCCGGACGCCGTAGAAAGTGTGCGGGACCCAAATGGGTGTGCGCAGAACGCCGTAGAAAGTGTGTGGAACCCAAATGAGAGTGCGCCGGACGCCATCGAAAGTGTGCGGGACCCAAATGGGTGTGCACAAAACGCTCTAGAAGGCGGCTGGAACCCAAATGAGAGTGCGCCGGACGCCGTAGAAAGTGTGCGGGACCCAATGAGAGTGCGCCGGACGCCGTAGAAAGTGTGCGGGACCCAAATGGGTGTGCACAAACGCTCTAGAAAGTGTGTGGAACCCAAATGAGAGTGCGCCGGACGCCGTAGAAAGTGTGCGGGACCCAATAAGAGTGCGCCGGACGCCGTAGAAAGTGTGCGGGACCCAAATGAGAGTGCGCCGGACGCCGTAGAAAGTGTGCGCGACCCTAGTGGGAGTGCGCAGAACGCCCTAGAAAGTGTGTGGGACCCAAACGAGAGTGCGCCGGACGCCATAGAAAGTGTGCGGGACCCAAATGGGTGTGCGCAGAACGCCCTAGAAAGTGTGTGGAACCCAAATGAGAGTGCGCCGGACGCCGTCGAAAGTGTGCGGGACCCAAATGAGAGTGCGCAAGACGCCGTAGAAAATGTACGGGACCCAAATGGGTGGGCGCAGAACGCCGTAGAAAGTGTGCGGGACCCAAGTGGGAGTGCGCCGGACGCCGTAGAAAGTGTGCGGGACCCAAATGGGTGTGCACAAAACGCTCTATAAAGTGTGTGGAACCCAAATGAGAGTGCGCCAGACGCCGTAGAAAGTGTGCGGGACCCAATGAGAGTGCGCCGGACGCCGTAGAAAGTGTGCGCGACCCTAGTGGGAGTGCGCAGAACGCCCTAGAAAGTGTGTGGGACCCAAATGAGAGTGCGCCGGACGCCGTAGAAAGTGTGTGGGACCCAAATGGGTGTGCCCAGAACGCCCTAGAAAGTGTGTGGAACCCAAGTGAGAGTGCGCCGGACGCCGTCGAAAGTGTGCGGGACCCAAATGGGTGTGCACAAAACGCTCTAGAATGTGTGTGGAACCCAAATGAGAGTGCGCCGGACGCCGTAGAAAGTGTGCGGGACCCAATGAGAGTGCGCTGGACGCCGTAGAAAGTGTGCGGGACCCAAATGGGTGTGCACAAAACGCTCTAGAAAGTGTGTGGAACCCAAATGAGAGTGCGCCGGACGCCGTAGAAAGTGTGCGGGACCCAATAAGAGTGCGCCGGACGCCGTAGAAAGTGTGCGGGACCCAAATGAGAGTGCGCCGGACGCCGTAGAAAGTATGCGCGACCCTAGTGGGAGTGCGCAGAACGCCCTAGAAAGTGTGTGGGACCCAAATGAGAGTGCGCCGGACGCCATAGAAGGTGTGCGGGACCCAAATGGGTGTGCGCGGAACGCCCTAGAAAGTGTGTGGAACCCAAATGAGAGTGCGCCGGACGCCGTCGAAAGTGTGCGGGACCCAAATGAGAGTGCGCAAGACGCCGTAGAAAATGTACGGGACCCAAATGGGTGGGCGCAGAACGCCGTAGAAAGTGTGCGGGACCCAAGTGGGAGTGCGCCGGACGCCGTAGAAAGTGTGCGGGACCCAAATGGGTGTGCGCAGAACGCCCTAGAAAGTGTGTGGAACCCAAATGAGAGTGCGCCGGACGCCGTCGAAAGTGTGCGGGACCCAAATGGGTGTGCACAAAACGCTCTAGAATGTGTGTGGAACCCAAATGAGAGTGCGCCGGACGCCGTATAAAGTGTGCGGGACCCAATGAGAGTGCGCCGGACGCCGTAGAAAGTGTGCGGGACCCAAATGGGTGTGCACAAAACGCTCTAGAAAGTGTGTGGAACCCAAATGAGAGTGCGCCGGACGCCGTAGAAAGTGTGCGGGACCCAATGAGAGTGCGCCGCACGCCGTAGAAAGTGTGCGGGACCCAAATGAGAGTGCGCGGGACGCCGTAGAAAGTGTGCGCGACCCTAGTGGGAGTGCGCAGAACGCCCTAGAAAGTGTGTGGGACCCAAATGAGAGTGCGCCGGACGCCGTCGAAAGTGTGCGGGACCCAAATGAGAGTGCGCCGGACGCCGTAGAAAGTGTGCGGGACCCAAGTGGGAGTGCGCCGGACGCCGTAGAAAGTGTGCGGGACCCAAATGGGTGTGCACAAAACGCTCTATAAAGTGTGTGGAACCCAAATGAGAGTGCGCCAGACGCCGTAGAAAGTGTGCGGGACCCAATGAGAGTGCGCCGGACGCCGTAGAAAGTGTGCGCGACCCTAGTGGGAGTGCGCAGAACGCCCTAGAAAGTGTGTGGGACCCAAATGAGAGTGCGCCGGACGCCGTAGAAAGTGTGCGGGACCCAAATGGGTGTGCGCAGAACGCCCTAGAAAGTGTGTGGAACCCAAGTGAGAGTGCGCCGGACGCCGTCGAAAGTGTGCGGGACCCAAATGGGTGTGCACAAAACGCTCTAGAATGTGTGTGGAACCCGTATGAGAGTGCGCCGGACGCCGTAGAAAGTGTGCGGGACCCAATGAGAGTGCGCTGGACGCCGTAGAAAGTGTGCGGGACCCAAATGGGTGTGCACAAAACGCTCTAGAAAGTGTGTGGAACCCAAATGAGAGTGCGCCGGACGCCGTAGAAAGTGTGCGGGACCCAATGAGAGTGCGCCGGACGCCGTAGAAAGTGTGCGGGACCCAAATGAGAGTGCGCCGGACGCCGTAGAAAGTATGCGCGACCCTAGTGGGAGGGCGCAGAACGCCGTAGAAAGTGTGCGGGACCCAAGTGGGAGTGCGCCGGACGCCGTCGAAAGTGTGCGGGACCCAAATGAGAGTGCGCAAGACGCCGTAGAAAATGTACGGGACCCAAATGGGTGGGCGCAGAACGCCGTAGAAAGTGTGCGGGACCCAATGAGAGTGCGCCGCACGCCGTAGAAAGTGTGCGCGACCCTAGTGGGAGTGCGCAGAACGCCCTAGAAAGTGTGCGGGACCCAAATGAGAGTGCGCCGGACGCCGTAGAAAGTGTGCCCGACCCTAGTGGGAGTGCGCAGAACGCCCTAGAAAGTGTGTGGGACCCAAATGAGAGTGCGCCGGACGCCGTCGAAAGTGTGCGGGACCCAAATGAGAGTGCGCCGGACGCCGTAGAAAGTGTGCGGGACCCACGTGGGAGTGCGCCGGACGCCGTATAAAGTGTGCGGTACCCAAATGAGAGTGCGCCGGACGCCGCAGAAAGTGTGCGGTGACAAAGTGAAAGTGCGCAAGACGCCGTAGAAAGTGAGCGGGACCCAAATGAGAGAGCGTCGGACGCCGTAGAAAGTGTGCGGGACCCGAATGGGAGTGCGCCGGACGCCGTAGAAAGTGTGCGGGACCCAAATGGGTGTGCACAAAACGCTCTAGAAAGTGTGTGGAACTCAAATGAGAGTGCGCCGGACGCCGTAGAAAGTGTGCGGGACCCAATGAGAGTGCGCCGGACGCCGTAGAAAGTGTGCGGGACCCAAATGAGAGTACGCCGGACGCCGTAGAAAGTGTGCGCGACCCTAGTGGGAGTGCGCAGAACGCCCTAGAAAGTGTGTGGGACCCAAATGAGAGTGCGCCGGACGCCATAGAAAGTGTGCGGGACCCAAATGGGTGTGCGCAGAACGCCCTAGAAAGTGTGTGGAACCGAAATGAGAGTGCGCCGGACGCCATCGAAAGTGTGCGGGACCCAAATGAGAGTGCGCCGGACGCCGTAGAAAGTGTGCGGGACCCACGTGGGAGTGCGCCGGACGCCGTATAAAGTGTGCGGGACCCAAATGAGAGTGCGCCGGACGCCGTAGAAAGTGTGCGGTGACAAAGTGAAAGTGCGCAAGACGCCGTAGAAAGTGAGCGGGACCCAAATGAGAGAGCGTCGGACGCCGTAGAAAGTGTGCGAGACCCGAGTGGGAGTGCGACGGATGCCGTAGGAAGTGTGCAGGACTTAAGTGAGAGTGCGCCAGACGCCGTAGAAAGCGTGCGGGACCGAAGTGGGAGTGTGCAAGATGTAACAGAATGTGCGCAGGACATTAGTGTGAGTGCGCAGGACAACATAGAAAGTGTGCAGGACATCAGAAGGATAAGCAGGACATCAGTGGGCGTGTGAAGGACATCAAAGAAAGTGTGCAGGCCATCAGCTGGAGTGCGCAGGACGTCATGGAAGGGGGGGGGGTGTTAATTTTACTTCACCTAATACGTGAAGACCGCCGCATTTGCCCTGAAAAAAATTTGATGCTTTCCATTTCACGCGTGATTTTGCTCTGATATTTTCTACGGATAAGCACAGACAAGGCGATCTCTCGTTTTGCACAACTCTTATCAATAGTTGGTTCAAACTCGACTGCCAAATCATACTTTCACCTATTTCACTTCATTTCCCGAAAAACAATATATTCTACGCCAAATCGTTCTCAGGAATATTTCAAAACCTTTTTTCATTTTTCTTTATTTTCCCTCTTTAACTGAGTATATTTCTATGGCCATGCCAAATCTTTACTTTTGCCAGGAACCTAAACTTTCAGGAATCTCTCTTTGAGATGGTTGGTGTAAATAGGATTCGAGGAGTGCGCAGGACGCAGCAGGAAGAGACGATTATAATTTTCCTCCGGCACAAAATTCTCACTCAGGAATTATCCTGTTGAAGTTGCGCTCTGGCCTATTGAGGCAAGTTAAAACCTGTTCCGCGTGTACTAAGTCAAGACGCGTATGAACATAGACATGTTAAGACAAAGGTATTAACAATGTTGCTGGTATAAAAGGCTCCTCATCTCACCGTGTGCTTCAGTCGGCTCGGAGGTGGTACCCAAGTATGGGCCCATCTCCCCACGGTTTGCAGTGTGGTGGACCCCACTGCGAGCAGTGGTGGTGGGGTCACCCCCACCTCCTCAGAGAGTTTTGACCGAGAAATAGCCGCGAAATGCCTGCTTGCCGCGTAATAGCCGCTAAATAGCCGCTAAATAATGCTCGCCGCCAAATGAATCTCGCGATGAAATAGCCGAGAAATAATGCTCTCCAGGCAGATATACGGAGCATTCCAGAGGCATAATTCAGATGTCAGCACCTCCGTCGGTTCAACTACTCAAGTTTGAGGTTCGTGGACCTCGCTCAACCTCTGGAAGCCCCGCCCAACCGCTGGCGGCCCCACACGGTGGCTCGTCGAGCCGGCGACGGTTGCGTCTTGGTTAATTTTGATTATTTCACAATATTCCTCGGTTATATCTTGGCTATTTCTCGGCTACTTCTGGTCCGTTCCATGAGAAGCCGAGAAATGGTCGCGGAATAGCCTGGAAATAGCCCACCAGGAGCCGCTGCGGAGCCTGGTGGCCTATTTCCCAGCTGTTTCGCGGCCAATACTCTCAGAGTCCCGTTAGGATCACAACAGGGATGATCCTTGTGGAAAGGTCTCTTGCCGCTCGAGAAAAATGGCGAAAACCACGTGATTTTGGTCGAAAAACTGTTCATCTCTTTTTTTTCAGACGGCATTCATGATCTTGTTGCAACACTTAAAATTTAGCTAGGAAGTAAATTTTTCGGCAGGAGGCGGGAAGTGGATGCAGCTAGCTCCAATACAATTTTGGAGCTGAAAGCTCAATTTTAGCGGAACCTCAAAATTGAAGGCCAAGACGGGTAATAACATGTAAACATGTTATTGTAAACCATCCGACGCTCACTGAACTTTGAAAATGAACTAATGAAAATCAACACAGCCAATGATAGTCTTCCGCCTAGAATTGTTTCCTCTTTGAGACGGTTGGTGTGAATAGGATTTGAGGAGTGCGCAGGATGCCGTACAAAGTGTGCGGGCCCCCAATGGAAGTGCGCAAGACGCCGCAGAAAGTGTGCAGGCCCCTTGTGGGAATTCTCAGGACGCCGTACAAAGTGTACGGGCCCCAGTGGGAGTGCGCAGGGCGCTGTAAAAATGTACGGGACCACAGTGAGATGTGTGTGGGACCGGAATGAGAGTGCGCCGGACGCCGTAGAATGTTTGCGAGACCCAAATGAAAGTGCGCAGGACGCCGCAGAAAGTGTGTGAGACCGGAATGAGAGTGCGCAGGATGCCGTACAAAGTGTGCGGGCCCCCAGTGGAAGTGCGCAAGACGCCGCAGAAAGTGTGCGGGTCCCTTGTGGGAATTCTCAGGACGCCGTAAAAAGTGTGCGCGCCCCAGTGGGAGTGCACAGGACGCCAAAAAAAGTGTGCGGGACCTTAGTAGGAAAGAATGGGTCCTTTTTTATGTCTGCGGGTCACAATTTTTAGGAGTTATAGTCGTCCGACCACACCGATCGGTAATGATTTAATTATTTACCGTAGGGAAAAGCTTTCATAAACGGTTTTTCCTCTCCAGAGTGGGAATCGCTAAGCAAAAATCAGGTCAGAAAGGGGACCTTTGGTAAAAATATATGAAATTTCCGAAAGTTTAGCTTCCTGGCAAAAGTAATGATTTGGCAATGTTATAACTACAAGAAATATAGAAGTTGACAAAATAAAATAAAAAAGACGTCTTGAAATATCTTTGAAAATGATTTGGCACAAAATAACCAGAACTAATGAAAAACTGGGAAATGTAGTGAAATAACCAAAACCGGATTTGGCGGACATTCATAGGCCAACTTTTGATAAGTAGTGACTGACGTGGGATTAAATTTTACAAGCTTCTCCGTTAAACTTATCAAAGCGAAATCAAGCGCGCAACGGAAACCGTAAAACGTTTCATTGAAGATGTAATACAGAAATCAGGGTGGGTCAAGCTATGTGAACATAATGCTCAAATCCGATGCGCGCTTGATTTCGCTTTGATAAGTTTAACGGAGAGGCTTGTAAAATTTAATCCCACGTCAGTCACTACATATCAAAAGTTGGCATATGAATGACAGCCAAATCCGGTTTTGGTTATTTCACTACATTTCCCAGTTTTTCATTAGTCCTGGTTATTTTATGCCAAATCATTTTCAAAGATATTTCAAAACGTCTTTTTTTATTTTATTTTGTCAACTTCTATATTTCTTGTAGTTATAACATTGCCAAATCATTACTTTTGCCAGGAAGCTAAACTTTCGGAAATTCTTCGTTGTTTTTGAAACGGAGTTTAATATGAAGACGCTTTTCGGTTTGCCGGATAGAAGAGCACTTTGCTTTAAAGGCAGCATACACGCTTGCAAACATGGTCGAGATATCAGCATAAATAGGCCTGCATGGCCCCTACCATGTCGTCAACGACGGTTGAAGCGCTGAAACTCATCCAGAATGACATAATTTGAGCAATCATGTCTCGCACGCCCATATTTTCACTTCCCTTCTCGAGTAACAGCATGAAAAGTTAAACTTGAGAAAACATGTGATAGTTTAGAGTGACAACACTATCAAAAGGGAATGCTCGAGAGAAACAGCTCGATTTACTTGAGTAAAACATGTCTACATACCGATTAACTCTCGTCCACTTTTGAGAATGCCGCTCTAATCCGGCTGGCTTTTGAAAATGGAGGATTTCATCGGCGTACAAACATGTAATATCCAGGTAAATCGAGCTGTTTCTCTCGTGCACTCCCTTTTGATAGTGCTATCACTCTGAACTATCACATGTTTTCTCAAGTTTAACTTTTCATGCTGTTACTCGAAGGGAAGTGAAAAGACGGGCGTGCGAGACATTATTGCTCAAATTATGTCATTCTGGATGATTTTCAGCGCTTCAAACGTCGTTGACGACATGGTAGGGGCCATGCAGGCCTATTTATGCTGATATCTCGACTATGTTTACGAGCGTGTATGCTGCCTTTAAAAGCAGAGTTCACGATGATTTTCGTCCCCGAGTTTTTCACATAAAACAATGTGCTGGCCTCCAAGTGTAACCAAAGTTACCAAGAAACGGCGAGAAACGCATTAAAACGTCGTATTTCAGTGACATTATTCTATAACAAGGACTAGTTGTCCGGTTGGAGTAACATGTTCATGGTGGTTGTCACCGGTGTAAAATTGGGTCAATCGAAAGTAGAAGATTATGTTTAGCAAAGCAGGATTAGTTAGGGTCGTAAGCAAAGAATGGAACAATAGGGAGTAGAGAATTGCAAGGGACGAGTCTTCAAAAGATTTTATTGTCACAACAAACAGTTCCTGTGATAGTTAAGAGGCGGGGTGATACTTAAGGATTTCGTGTACTTCTGGTGCGTTTTTCTCAATTTCTACGTCATTTCAGTTCTACCCGGAGGCCACTTAATCATTATAATAATAAGTTTATTACATTCGCGAAAGGCAAATGTGAGAAAAAAACCATTAGAACGAGAATCAACTGGGAAAATAGATGCTCCAACATATATTCATAACCGTGGAGGCAGAAGCATCGGTTCATCTCAAAAACTAGGATTCGAATTCTAACAGGATCTTTTTAGCATGTGCTTTGAATTGACTCAATGTCAGCCCTGGAAGCATATATTTCGTGATGTTGGAGTATGACCTTCCAGCTCTGTATCTAAAAGCGTTGGCGTACAAACTGGTACTTGGCCCGGGTAAATCAACATTTCAGTTTAAATCGCCGAGGCCGACACCATTTAATTGGAGACTTCGGGAAATACGCCGCTCGTCATGTACATTGAGCATTCCGGGACGTCCTAGACTACTGCGTGTGTCATATGTATCGGGATCGCGTAAGAAGCCGAACGGCCAAGCTTCCTGGAGATCTGTCGGATTCCGAGTTGAGCATCAAGAAGAGCCCGGATCCGAGCCTGTTCCTCGAAGGAGAAGTGTGAGCCGCATGGCATGTTGATAATCATTATCAGCTAACATGTCCTATACGTTTAGCACGTGAAACGAGGAATTTCGACACTACCTTCGCGAAGGAAAGTCACAAATGGAAATCTGAGAAACACATTGAATCGCAGCACCATAGAACTCAAAACTCGAGCAGAGACTTTTTTGTCATTCGTTTAAAAGAAGAGATTTTCTGCGTGGTGGGAAGTACTTCAGATTTTAAAGCTAAATAAGCAGATCTAGCTCGGACTGTAAATGAATGTGCCCTGGCGCCAGATCTCGGCTTGGAGTACCATATTCTATAGGGAATGCCTCTATTCCTCGAAGGAATGAGCTTAAAGAATTTAGACGAGCGCACAGAAACCTGACCAGATAGTATCATAGAAACCCTGCAAACATCGGTAAACTTTCTTCCCGAATACAGTGAATGTAGACCAAAAAAATTGTTTCTTATTTTGGGAGTGGGTACCCGAGAATGCAGGAATCCATTGTACCTTCTTACAAATTTTCTCGTATAGTTGTTTTGAACTCTCTCTCAATCAGCTGAATGTCTTTTATTTTATGAGGGTTGAACACGGATGTACCGCTTTCTACTAAGGGTCTGACAAAAGTTATATAAGCTTGCAGTAAAACAGTTCTATTTTTGGTGGAGAGCCCTTTGAATATCCTATACGTTCTAGTTAACGCCTTCTTAGTAATCATTTTCAAGTGATCAGAAAAATCTAGTGCATTGTTATAGTGGAATCCTAAATCGACTATCTTATTCACCGCTGGTATGATTGAGCCATTTAATTCGTATTCGGGTAGGGAGAGGGATTGTCCCACTCTTAAAAGTTTTGTTTTTTGGGAGCTAGAGGCAGTTGCCAAGTTTTCGACCAATCCTCAATACTGTCGATGGCCCGCTGAAGGCAAAATGGATCATCTTCCATGAATTCACAGTATATTTTGAGATCATCCGCGAATTGTTTGCAAGCAACCTGCGAGTTTTGGAGGAGGAGGGGAATATCAGCAGTATAAATGGTAAAAAGAATGGGAGATAAAACACCCTGGGGAACACCACTAATTACATTCTTAACCGATGACAAAACGTTGTTTACTTTAACCTGGAACGTTCTCCCTGCAACATACTCACCCAGCCATCCCTCCAAAAGCGGATGTACAATACCCATCCTAATGCTTCTAAAAAAGACGCGGAAGACGCGGAAGCGCGTCTTTTTCGTCTTTTCGTCATAACTTCGTTGCTAGCGGACTAAAGTGTTTAGAAAGTTATATCAATCGACTCAAGACGTCGAGACGAACACAATGATCTATTTTTCAATGTACGAGGGATAAATTTGTCGCTTCATTTGCTGAAGTACCTAAGGCGAGCCATAAACGGGCGAGTCTCCGCTAATTGCGCTGAGTCATTAACGAACAGTGTACTGCATAGCGCTGTTTTGGCACCGAAGCCAAGCCTGATATATATATCCGAATCTTACAAGAATTCTAATAGAACCATCTCTAACTCAAAACTCAAAATGATTCTGTAGAAACTGCATTCAAAGTACTTCGAAGCATTGGAATACTGGATCTTATTCTTTCAGAGAAGTCATGAAAGTCGCAACTTTTGCGACTTCTAATTGATTTCAGTTTTTGGAAAATCTGAATCCCTTTCAAAATCTGAAAAATCTGATTTTAGTTCAAGTTCATTTCTGATGTTGAAATTCCGAGTCTTTTTCAAATTTCGACAATTTCTAATTTATTTCAACTTTTGAAAATATCTACTTTATTGAAAAACCTAACTTATTATGAAATTCTCTAGTTTGATAAATAATAAAAGATTCCTACTAATGTCAATATAAAATTTAAAAAATCAGAATTCAATTCACACTGTGAGAAATCTGAAATCGTTTTAAATTATTTCTGATACTAAAAATCTGATTTTTTCAATATCCAGAAATCCGTAATTCATGTCAAGTTTTAAGTTTTCCCTGAGAATTCCTTATTTATCTCAATTTCTGGTAATTTTTATTTATTTCAACTCTTGAATAATCTGAATTTAAAATTTAATTCAAATTTCAAAAAATCTGAATTTCATTGAAGTCGATTTCTGATTTTGGATTACCGAATTTTTATAAGTTATAAAAAATCCTCGGCTACTCCAAGTCTCGATTTTTTATTTAATTTCAAACTTCGGAAAATCTAAACTTAATTTTAAAATTTTTAATCTGCCTCGAATTTTTTAATTCTACTCAAATTTTGAACTCAATTAGTATTTTGAATGTTGAGGCTCTGCTGAGAATTTCATATATCTACATTTCTCCTTAAAATCAGGCATTCTGACGCAACACATAGCCCGATTGACATATAATGAGGGTGTGTGCTGCAGACAAGGATTGTCTACAGATCTGATAAGGTCAATTAAAGGTTTCCTGAGGCCTATTTCACACCTCAAAAGCCACCCCATCGAGTATTAGTTTGTATGCAGGTCAGTTTAGGAGAAACGTCAGAGTACCTCATTCGCCAGAACTTGCATATAGCATGGTCCCGACTGCACATTCTATAACATTCAGCGCTACCCCGAAGTGTTGATTACTATCACAATAGAACATATTCTCGCCATCGTATTGCTGCTGGTCAATGCTTCTCCCAGATGCACTGATTTGCCGATTCATGAGAGTTTTCATGTTTCCTTGTGCATATGAAAGCTTTTCCTGATCTGCAATATAATTCTATATGTTCCCATCTTTACAAAGGGCAATTAAAATGCAAGGTGGGTGAATCTTCTCTATTTTTCTGTCCTAATTTTATGAAATCCGAGATTTATGATGTTGATGCTTTTTGTGAAAAAAAATCAAGAAATTTCGAGTTCGAAATTGTTTCAATTTTTATCAAAGCTAATTCATTTCAGCTCATCATGTGACTTCAATTTTCGAAAAACTTGAATATTATTCGAGTCCACTTCTAGTTTTGAAGTTTCGAAATTTGTTCAAATTCTAGAATTCTAATTTATTTTAATTTTTGAAAATTTCTAATTTATTTCATTTTACTAGAAATTTTTATTTAAATCAAGATTTAACAACACTTGTTGATTACAATGCTCGAATTTCAGTGGAATTTCAAACCTAATTCAAACTTTGAATCACTGAGGCTTTGTCGAGAAGCCTCAGTATTGACGTTTCCTTTTAAAAGCACGCATTTTGACGCAGAACAGAAATTCGGCCCAACACGCCTACCTTCAGGTCCTGCGCCCCTCACATGTAGTGGAATCCGTGGCCGCTCTACTCCACAGCTGGGCCACCACAGCACCAATCGATCGCCACAGAGACCAACCTATGGGGAGGATCAACTGAACACGTCTAGCTTATAACGACCCTTTGTTAATGGTCCAATATGAATTCTTGATGTTGGTTACACATAGAAAAGAGTTTAAATTGAGTTTCAGAAGATTCTGAATATTACTCATTTTTTTCTGATTTTAAAACTCCATTTTTTTCAATTTCAAATTTTATTTTGACTGAATTGATTTTGTTTCTTCAGTTTAATTTTTGAAAATTTCTAATTTACTTCGTTTAACGTAAAATCTTAATTCAAATTTGAAAATTCTTTATTTGATCACAACTTCCGAGTTTCTTTGAAATTTCAAACTGAATTCAAATTTTGATAATTGAGGCTTCATCGAGAACCCTCAGTAATAGCCTTCTTTTTCCGAATCAAGGATTTTAACGCAGTACATGAATTTGGCCCACCACGCCTAGCGTCAGGACCTGGGCCCCTCACATGTGGTCGACTTGGTGGCCGCGCTACTCCTCAGCTGGGCCATCTCACCAACCACAGCACCAATCGATCACCACAGAGACCGGGTGGTGGACTTTACGACAAAACGATTATAGCATACCTCGTTAACGATGGTTCGCACCTGCTCATAGTTTGCCAATGGGGAGCAAGGACTTCCCCCAATTAATTATCTCTCGCAGACGTCGCGCTACGACCAGCTCGTCGCGGCGCGACGAAGGAACGTGCCTTCGCTTCGGAGATAAAGGGAGAGTGGTTACTCTTAGCTGACCCAAGCTAATCGCTTCGCCATTGGGAAAATCAGAGGCATGATTCTCTTGTCGATTTGGTTGTAGAAAGGTATCCCGAAGAACGACTGAGTATTTATCAGATGAAAGAATATGAGTGCAATAAGATGGTTGAAAATATTTAATTGATTACGGCGTGATAACATATACTGTGCTTATCTGGGCCAAATTCCGGTCCGCAATTGCATCTCGACACGCTGTGCGGCCGCACGCGCTCGAGTCAGTCGAGTTTCCAGCGCCAAAGCCGACTCGATATGGCTTTTTTTATAGTTTTCTCCAATCTTGTTCTTTTTCCGGTTTCTAAAACCCACCTAGAGTCCACGGAACGGCGGCTGCCCCGCTGGAAACTCTTCCGACTCGAATGCGCGCGGCCGCAAAGCGTGTCGAGACGCAATTGCGGACCGGAATTTGGCCCAGAGAAGCACAGTACATATGGAATAAATCCAATATGATAAATTCGGTAAAATGAATACCTAGCCGAACTGATCGAATGAAAAATGTGAAAATTGAATGATAAAAGAAACGAAAAGAGATGGAAGGCGGTACGTAAAATAGTAAAAAAATAATGTCATATTAGACAACACGTGGGAATAATAGGGTGTTTTTTAAATATCGTGACAAGGTTTTAAACCTCATCCCGTCGACATATGTGCGTGCCTAGGCGGCTTATATGGTTTTTTTTCCTATGAACCTCTCTTTGAAACGTACAAAATTTCATAGCCTGAAATCGTTTTTGAAAACAATGGCGGGCGAGCGCCTTAGGGGTCCTAAAATTGTACCAAATAAATCGGCTCGTAGTCATATTTGATGATCTTTCCTCCTTCCCGTATGCGGGCCCAGAGAACTGCTCTCGGGATCAAATACCGGTAAATCCGGTTAATCGGTAAACGGTAAATGCCCACCCCTGGTCGGAAACTTATCCTTAACAGGTAACTCGAGTGCATGAGTACTGTATCTGCTTGTTTTATCCGAAAAAGATGATTAGGTGACCATGATGGAATAATTTAGTCCCCAAAGGGACCCTTTTGAGGTCTTCTGATGTTTTGATTCATATGCTTTTGTAATAAACCATCTCTGCCACTCCTGTAATCAATAGAGGCGAGAAATCGGTTCCCTTCCTCTGAGCGAATCCCCCGCGATCGCTCTCGGATAGATTCCCCTTGGTTTCTGGCAGGGGCCGAGAGGATACTAGCGTGGGGCTATCGCGGAACGATAGCGAGAATCTGCCAGTCTCAAACCGAGAGCGTACCGCTCTCGTTCATCGATGCTCTATAGCGGAACCGTGAGGAATCGTGCCTGGGCCTTTCACGGAACGATCGCGAGATTCTACCAGCTTCGACCTGAGGGCAAGTCGTGCCTATAAATTGATGTATTCGGGTTGTTACATCGCGGAACCGCGATGAACCGAGCCCGGAACTATCGCGGGACGGTCGCGAGATCCTGCCACCCTCCACCCCTGATCGTACCGCATTCATGCCCTCTCGATGTTTCATCCGAGCGAGTGTTGCCTATCAGGTCAGCACGAAGCTATAAGGTATTGCTCTTGCCGTATTCCGTGCTGCTTTGCAAATCTGCTTATCATGAGAACGCGGAACCGGGGGGAAACGATCACGGTACCATCGCGGATCGCGAGTGCACCACGGTACTAGAGCGGTAAACCTCTCAACGATCGCGGTACCATCACGGTACGACAACGAGAATGCCAACGGATGAGTCAATTCGGTAACTATCGCGGAACGAAAGCGGATCGCGGGACTAGGGTGAGACGAACACGGTACTATCGCGGAACACGGGAGCATCACGGTACTAGCGCGAAAGATTCTCTCAGAGTCTGTGGTCCAGTCGTGAGAGCCGATGAGCAGCCTTCATCGTGGAGGGCGCCTGTAAAGTTCGTCCGAGCCCCAGCGTTTCCCGCCGCGGCCAGATCTTGGTTGTCTAATGTCTCTCGCAGAGAATCGGGAGGAAGATTGCTGTTGGCAACTTTGACGAGGCGCGAGATGGCGTATAATTACTCCATCCTATAACGATTTTGTCCTAAAGTCCCCCTCACCAGAGACCAACCTATGGGGAGGATCAAGTGAACACGTTAAGTTCATAACAACCCTTTATTAATGGCCCAATATGAATTCTTCATATTGGTTACACATAGAAAAGAATTTGAACGGAATATTAGAAGATTCTGAATTTTATTCAATTTTTTCTGATTTTAAAATTCCAAATTTTTTGAATTAAATACGAAATTTTCAAAAATTAAACAGAAGAAAAAAATAAAACCAGTTAAATCAAAATAAAATTTGAAATTCAAAATTTCATTTTTTTTGGAATTTCCAGATCAGAAAAAAATTGAATAAAATTCAGAATCTTCTAATACTCAGTTCAAACTCTTTTCTATGTGTAACCAATATGAAGAATTCATATTGGACCATTAATAAAGGGTCGTTATAAGCTAGACGTGTTCAGTTGATCCTCCCCATAGGTTGGTCTCTGTGGCGATCGATTGGTGCTGTGGTGGCCCAGCTGAGGAGTAGAGCGGCCACCAATTCCATCACATGTGAGGGGCGCAGGACCTGAAGGTAGGCGTGTTGGGCCGAATTTCTGTTCTGCGTCATAATGCGTGATTTTAAAAGGTAATGTCAATACTGAGGCTTCTCAACAAATCCTCAGTTATCAAAATTTGAATTCAGTTTGAAATTTCAATGAAACTTGAAAGTTGTGATCAAATAAAGAATTCTCAAATTTGATTTAAGATTTTCCGTAAAATGAAATGAATTTAGAAATTTTCGAAAATTAAAGTGAAAGAAAAAAAAAATCAATTTAGTCAAAATAAAATTTGAAATCGAAAAAATGGAGTTTTAAAATCAGAAAAAAAGAGTAATATTCATAATCTTCTGAAACTCAATTCAAACTCTTTTCTATGTGTAACCAACATGAAGAATCCATGTTGGACCATTAACAAAGGGTTGTTATATGCTAGACGTGCTCAGTTGATCCTCCCCATAGGTTGGTCTCTGTGGCGATCGATTGGTGCTGTGGTGGCCCAGCTGAGGAGTAGAGCGGCCACCGATTCCATCACATGTGAGGGGCGCAGGACCTGAAGGTAGGCGTGTTGGGCCGAATTTCTGTTCTGCGTCATAATGCGTGATTTTAAAAGGTAATGTCAATACTGAGGCTTCTCAACAAATCCTCAGTTATCAAAATTTGAATTAAGTTTGAAATTTCAATGAAACTTGAAAGTTGTGATCAAATAAAGAATTCTCAAATTTGATTTAAGATTTTCCGTAAAATGAAATGAATTTAGAAATTTTCGAAAATTAAAGTGAAAGAAAAAAAAATCAATTTAGTCAAAATAAAATTTGAAATCGAAAAAATGGAGTTTTAAAATCAGAAAAAAAAGAGTAATATTCATAATCTTCTGAAATTCAATTCAAACTCTTTTCTATGTGTAACCAACATGAAGAATTCATATTGGACTATTAACAAAGGGTCGTTTTAAGCTAGACGTGTTCAGTTGATCCTCCCCATAGGTTGGTCTCTGTGGCGATCGATTGGTGCTGTGGTGGCCCAGCTGAGGAGTAGAGCGGCTACCGATTCCATCACATGTGAGGGGCGCAGGACCTGAAGGTAGGCGTGTTGGGCCGAATTTCTGTTCTGCGTCAAAATGCGTGCTTTTTAAAGGAAACGTCAATACTGAGGCTTCTCGACAAAGCCTCAGTGATTCAAAGTTTGAATTAGGTTTGAAATTCCACTGAAATTCGAGCATTGTAATCAACAAGTGTTGTTAAATCTTGAATTAAATAAAAATTTCTAGTAAAATGAAATAAATGAGAAATTTTCAAAAATTAAAATAAATTAGAATTCTAGAATTTGAACAAATTTCGAAACTTCAAAACTAGAAGTGGACTCGAATAATATTCAAATTTTTCGAAAATTGAAGTCACATGATGAACTGAAATGAATTAGCTTTGATAAAAATTGAAACAAATTCAAACTCGAAATTTCTTGATTTTTTTTCACAAAAAGCATCAATATCATAAATCTCGGATTTCATAAAATTAGGACAGAAAAATAGAGAAGATTCACCCACCTTGCATTTTAATTGCCCTTTGTAAAGATGGGAACATATAGAATTATATTGCAGATCAGGAAAAGCTTTCATATGCACAAGGAAACATGAAAACTCTCATGAATCGGCAAATCAGTGCATCTGGGAGAAGCATTGACCAGCAGCAATACGATGGCGAGAATATGTTCTATTGTGATAGTAATCAACACTTCGGGGTGTAGCGCTGAATGTTATAAAATGTGCAGTCGGGACCATGCTATATGCAAGTTCTGGCGAATGAGGTACTCTGACGTTTCTCCTAAACTGACCTGCATACAAACTAATACTCGATGGGGTGGCTTTTGAGGTGTGAAATAGGCCTCAGGAAACCTTTAATTGACCTTATCAGATCTGTAGACAATCCTTGTCTGCAGCACACACCCTAATTATATGTCGATCGGGCTCTGTGTTGCGTCAGAATGCCTGATTTTAAGGAGAAATGTAGATATTTGAAATTCTCAGCAGATCCTCAACATTCAAAATACTAATTGAGTTCAAAATTTGAGTAGAATTAAAAAATTCGAGGCAGATTAAAAATTTTAAAATTAAGTTTAGATTTTCCGAAGTTTGAAATTAAATAAAAAATTGAGACTTGGAGTAGCCGAGGATTTTTTATAACTTATAAAAATTCGGTAATCCAAAATCAGAAATCGACTTCAATGAAATTCAGATTTTTTGAAATTTGAATTAAATTTTAAATTCAGATTATTCAAGAGTTGAAATAAATAAAAATTACCAGAAATTGAGATAAATCAGGAATTCTCAGGAAAAAATTAAAACTTGAGCTGAATTACGGATTGCTGGATATTGAAAAAATCAGATTTTTTGTATCAGAAATAATTTAAAACGATTTCAGATTTCTCACAGTGTGAATTGAATTCTGATTTTTTAAATTTTATATTGACATTAGTAGGAATCTTTTATTATTTATCAAACTAGAGAATTTCATAATAAGTTAGGTTTTTCAATAAAGTAGATATTTTCAAAAGTTGAAATAAATTAGAAATTGTCGAAATTTGAAAAAGACTCGGAATTTCAACATCAGAAATAAACTTGAACTAAAATCAGATTTTTCAGATTTTGAAAGGGATTCAGATTTTCCAAAAACTGGAATCAATTAGAAGTCGCAAAAGTTGCGACTTTCATGACTTCTCTGAAAGAATAAGATCGAGTATTCCAATGCTTCGAAGTACTTTGAATGCAGTTTCTACAGAATCATTTTGAGTTTTGAGTTAGAGATGGTTCTATTAGAATTCTTGTAAGATTCGGATATATATCAGGCTTGGCTTCGGTGCCAAAACAGCGCTATGCAGTACACTGTTCGTTAATGACTCAGCGCAATTAGCGGAGACTCGCCCGTTTATGGCTCGCCTTAGGTACTTCAGCAAATGAAGCGACAAATTTATCCCTCGAACATTGAAAAATAGATCATTGTGTTCGTCTCGACGTCTTGAGTCGATTGATATAACTTTCTAAACACTTTAGTCCGCTAGCAACGAAGTTATGACGAAAAGACGAAAAAGACGCGCTTCCGCGTCTTCTTTACAAGAATTAGGGTGGGTATTGTAGACCAATCTGTTTAACTTTATGCATCAATTTCCTATGACTAACACGATCAAAAGCTTTCGAGAAATCAAAAAACATGACATCACAGCATTTCTTCTCATTAATTAGGCTGGTCCAGTCCTCTAAACATTCCAGCAAGTTAGTCTTCACTGATCTTCCTTTCACGAAACCATGCTGAGCCTCAGAAATTAAAAGATTTTTTTTCAATATGTTCCACAATGGTTTTTTTGACAATTTTTTCAAAAATTCTGCAAAAAAGAGAAGTTACACTAACAGGTCTGTAGTTGGACGGCTCATGCGCTGGCTCTTTTTCTGAATAGGGGTCACAAAGAGTGTTTACATTTAGCTGGGAGCTCTGAAAACATTAGCGATTGATTGTATATATATATATATATATATATATATATATATATATATATATATATATATATATATATATATATATATATATATATATATATATATATATATATATATATATATATATATATATATATATATATATATATATATATATATATATATATATATATATATATATATATATATATATATATATATATATATATATATATATATATATATATATATATATATATATATATATATATATATATATATATATATATATATATATATATATATATATATATATATATATAGGCTAAAGCTGCATTAACGTGAGCTACTTTCTTAACGAAAAATAGAGATATATGGTCAGGGGTTATAGAGTAAGACGTTTTCCAACCACATATGGTGTCGAAAATTCGAAAATCTCTTTTTCCTGAAACCACGGGACTGTACGCATACGATAGCAAATCGCTGGATCGAAAGGAGATAATTTGCCGTCCTCGATAGTGTATACTTTATAGAATTCATCTCCAAAATGGTTAGCTTTCTCAGTGCTTGATACCGCTCTAGAATCTCCACTAATCAGAGCACCAATCCCACTCTTGGATTTAAGCTTTGTATTCAATAATTTGTAACAAGTAGCTTTTTGCCCCGATTGAACAACTTGCTTTTCCAGTTGAGAATTATATTTTTCAAGTTTCTGAGTGAACTGCTCAGAAAAAAGTTTATACTTTCCCGAATCCCCCGGAGAGGTAGATTGGCGAGCGACATTGAAGAGGCAAGAACGATGATCAAGCATATTTTGCAAATATAGTGGTAAAGCCGATCTACCAGCGATTACCCTCCCACATGGCACAAGCATATCGATCGCATGAGATAGTATATCAAGAATCATCTCGTATCTATTGTTGACAGATCCGTTTCAAATGATTCCCTCCACATCACCGAACTCAAATAATCACAACTTTTCTCATAATTTGCCTTAGAGTAAAGTTTTTTATAGATAGTTACAGGTTCAGCAAAACAACTATTGAGAGAAAAAGAAATACTTGCGTGATCACTATTTCCTATTGGTGCTAGGATATTTACCTCCCCGACAAAGTCCTTTTCATTGGAAAACAAAAGATCCAATATGTTACAACCTCGTGTGCAGGAATCAACGTATTGTACGAATGCATGGCATTTTACGAATTCCGTAAACATTGAATAATGGCCACCATCACCTGATACATCAAAATTCTCCCATTCAATTTCAGGCATATTGAAATCTCCCACCAAAATTACTGGTTTACTACAAGCTGCCAGATCACTGAGAGTTTTGGTTAGCTGCTCCGTAAAAGGAGATAAACAGGAAGGCGCCCTATAAACTACTATCATCCGAAAACTATTACACTCGCCAAAAATATCGACCGCAAGGAGTTCATAGCTACTCGGAGCACAATCAGAAAATGTCACCTCATAAGAGAATTTGTTTCTAATCAATATCGCAACGCCACCTCCTTCCCTTTTAGACATATCACAACGAACGACAAAAAATTCAGCGGAGAGAGCACCAAGTAAAGAGGAAATGGAATGTTTTTGTTTGAGCCACCTTTCACTAAAGAGATAGAGGTCAAAATTTTTTCCGAAAACATGTTCAATATAGGTGCTTTGCATTACTAGGAATAGAACGAACATTCGCATACCCTCTACTTCCCCACAACTCGCACTAAGTTCGGCAGCAGTTTGAAATGCGTTCCGTGTGTGCGCTGCGGTTCTTGGAACACTTTGTGCTGTGGGTGGCCGTTCATGGGTGGCAGCCAGGTGCCGGTCAATCCATGTAACGGGAATTATCGGTTCTCGTAATAATATGTTTTCTCCCACTGTCGACCAATTCCAGTACTCTTCAGTTTATTTTCCTTGCTAATATTCCATATTCGATATTCTCTGCTTCTATTCGACTTCTTCCTACAATCAGGGTGTTTTTTCCATTTCCATTGTTTATCGAAGTGATTAATTATATATTAATTTATTTTTATCCATGTAAACATTCATCATCAACATTCAACAATTTCAAACTAAATGCTAAGAAAAACATTATTATGTAAATACATTATTAAGTAAATAATCATTTACTCAAAACAAATTCTTGAATATCATTTTAACACTAGTTGCCCTCTTCACTGAAGAATTTCTTTAATAAATAATTATTAACTTTTAAATGTATTTACTTATGTTTTTTGTTAGCATTGAATGTTGATGATGAATGTTCATATGGATAAAAACAAAATACTAATCAATTAATCATTTCGACAAACAATGGAAATAGAAAAAAACTCACCCGGATTAAAGGCAGAGGTCGAATAGAAGCTGGGGATATCGAATATGGAATACCAGCAAGGAATAGAAAAAGAAGAACACTGGAATTGGTCGACAGTGGGGGAAAACATATGATTACGAGAACCGATAATTCCCGTTACATGGATTGACCGGCACCTGGCTGCCACCCATGAACGGCCACCCACAGCACAAAGTGTTCCACAAACCGCAGCGCACACAAGGAACGCATTCCAAACTGCTGCCGAACTTAGTGCGAGTTGAATGAACCGCAGCGCATGGGATGAAATCTCAGATCTCGTAGTTTTGACAGCAGTTTCGAGTGCGAGACACGATCAAACGCCTTTGCAAAGTCAAAGTAAATGACATGGCAACTGCACTTCTTGTCAAGGGCCTCCGTCCAATCATTTAGGCATTCCAGAAGGTTCGTTTCTACAGACCTTCCCGGGACAAAACCATGCTGGTTCCTATGAACGATAATTAACGAAAAGAGGTGTAAGACTATGTGATCCTTCAGCACCTTCTCGAACAGCCTGCAGAACAGTGAGGTGATACTAACTGGCCTAAAATTCCCTGGATCAGCAGTCGGCTCTTTCTTCAATAAAGGTGCAACAAAGGAGTGCTTCCAGCGAGCTGGAACTCCACCATACATAAGAGACGGGTTGTAGATATAGGCCAAGGGACCACAAATAACTGGTGCAATTTTTTGAATGAAAAAGAGAGGAACGAGATCAGTGGTGACCGAGGAAGATTTAGGCCACTTTTTCAAAAATTCCTGCAATTTCGCTGGATAAAACCAAGGAAAATCCGCCATAGGCTGAGTACCGAAGAATGACGAAGATGGACTGTTCCCGTCGTCTGATTGGAATTGTTCCGCGAATTGGTCAGCTAACATTTTTGCCTTATCGTACACCGATGTCGCCAGGAAAGCACCCTTCAATGATCCTCCGCCAAAGTTGGACGGACAGAAGCACTCAATTTGTCTCCTCAAGTCACGCCGACCGAACTTCATTTCATCAAGCTCGTCTAGATCGGTTCTCTTCTTGTTGAAAAAAATCACATTAACATCACAACACAAACTTGTAATGAGCATGTGCTGCACCCCTTTTCACCCCAACCCTAAGCTTCACTTCATTGAACCCGCTGTCATGTTCATTCGCCCAGCTTGAAGGAGAGCCTTCCATACGTCTGCCAGATGTGCAGACTTTTGCATCAAGTTTCTAGCAAAGCTATCGATGCGTTCTGACATCCTGCAGACACCGAACGTTGACGTAAGCAATCCAAGTTTAACCTGGATCTGGGTAACGCTAGCCATTTCGTTGGATTTGCGCTTCCAAATCATCCGTTCTTCTCTTCCAGAGAGCTCCTACGCTTGTCTCCAGTAAGCAATGTGACCGCAAGTGTCAGTATTTTTTAGAAGACTGGAAATGGCCCAGTGGCTTTTCTCATTCCCACCAAAGATGCCGCAGGCGCCAATCCCTGCGTTATGGAAGGTCCAGATCAGCGAAAAGTCCACTCTAGACAGTTGAGGATCACAATTCATATAGAAACGGAAAGTTTCCGTCAACTTCGACCCAAACATGTCGTAATCGCTATTTATGCAAGGTGGAAAATATATATTGTGTAGCGGCCGAAAATCAAAAAAAGTGTTATGAAAATAGTCTTGGTAAGATGAAATTCTGGAAATGTGGTTATATAGGTTTTTCAACACCCTGAACTCGCTCATCATAGTAAAAAAAATTTCCGGGACAACGCTGGAGAGCGATATCTTCAAAAATTAGGGTGCAAGTTTGATCGATCACTGGTTGAGAGATCGCCGCGACGAACCCACGTGGCACGCACGCAAACGAGGAGGTAATGATAGTCATAAACATCGATCAAGTGATATCACATTAGATCGCTGCGCCGCGGCTATCTCTCGACTACTGAACGACGGAACGACGATATATAATGAAACGCCCTGTATAATAAACCTAACACTTGAAGGGTGTTCCTCGCTCTTTAGAGTAAGACACCACTTGTTATCATAGAGCAGGTGATCTAATTTTCTTCATTCACTTAGTACTCCGGTTTATCGGAGGATATGTGCTAATTGCGATTATACTGCCGTTTGTGACCACTTAAGCCAAATTCACTGGATTAGTCTGTTAGAATCGGCTAGCGGTGCGAATGAGAAATATGAGCTTTTCTTATCTGTTATCCACGCAGTTATTGATTTGCATGTTCCGTGGAAGCTTGTGTCTTCCATTAAGTCAATCCGGCTGCCTGCTCACTTGCAAAAAATGGCTGAACACCGTGAATGTTTTTTTCATGAGGCAAGGAGAACTGGAATTTGGGAGGCATATAATGATTTTGCGAAAAGGTTCCATGCTCAGTTGGATAAGTACAATAGTTACCTTAAGAAGAAAAAGATCGAGTCGGGAGACAGGAACTTCTATAGGTAACTAAATTCGAAGTTGCAGGAAAAGAGTCATATCGGTTGCTTTAGAAAGAGTGCTTTCCTGGCGACATAGGCGTATGATAAGGCAAACATGTTAGCTGACCAATTCGCGGAACAATTCCAATCAGACGACGGGAACAGTCCATCTTCGTCATTCTTCGGTACTCAGCCTATGGCGGATTTTCCTTGGTTTCATTCAACGAAATTGCAGGAATAGTTGAAAAAGTGGCCTAAATCTTCCTCGGTCACCCCTGATTTCGTTCCTCTCTTTTTCATTCAAAAAGTTGCACCAGTTATTTGTGGTCCCTTGGCCTATATCTACAACCCGTCTCTTATGTATGGTGGAGTTCCAGCTCGCTGGAAGCAATCCTTTGTTACACCTTTATTGAAGAAAGAGCCGACTGCTGATCCAAGGAATTATAGGCCAGTTAGTATCACCTCACTGTTCTGCAGGCTGTTCGAGAAGGTGCTGAAGGATCACATAGTCTTATACCTCTTTTCGCAAATTATCGTTCCTAGGAACCAGCATGGTTTTGTCCCGGGATGGTCTGTAGAAACGAACCTTCTGGAATGCATAAATGATTGGACGGAGGCCCCTGACAAGAAGTGCAGTTGCGATGTCATTTACTTTGACTTTGCAAAGGCATTTGATCGTGTCTCGCACTCGAAACTGCTGTCAAAACTGCGAGATCTGAGGTTTCATCCGATATTGATAGAATGGCTCGCCCAATTCTTATCTGGTAGAACGTTTCAGGTAAGAGTCGAGGACTGCTATTCTGAGGTGAAAAGCATAGAGAGCGGGGTGTCACAAGGGGGTGTATTATCACCAATTTTGTTTAGTATTTTCTCAGCGGACATTCCTATCATTTTTCGGGACAAAGCTGTCACGATAAAATTCTATGCGGACGACATGAAAATTTACAAGGTGATTTCTGAGCCACTCGAAACCCAAGTGCTACAGGAGGCTATTGACTTGATGGTTGGCTGGGCGAAGGAATGGTAGCTGCCCTCGCGCCACAAAAGACGGTATTCATGCGAATTCAGGTAAATTCAGAACCCACGACACATTTCTACACGTGCGATGGCCTTGCGCTCCCAGCGGTTGAATCTGTTCGAGATCTTTGCTTCCACTATAACAGTAAATTGGATTTTTCTGAGCATATCAGAATAAAATGTCAGTCGGCTCACAAGCGTATTTTCCAGATTTTCAAGGGAATATCCACAAAAAACAAGCAGGTTTCGCTCCGAGCGTACAAGACCTATATAAGGCCTATTGTAGATTCTGGATCAGTAGTTTTCTCTCCGTACACGAAAAAGAATATTGGAGCGCTTGAAAAAGTCCAGAATAGTTTTACTCGTAAACTAGTATTTCGTATTGGTGGCTTCTTGAGTGCCAAAATACACAGAGCGCATATAAGAAACAAGTATTTTGGGCTAACTACGCTAGATTCTAGACGGAAAGTATTCGACATTTGCATGGTCCACAAGCTTCTCGGGAATAGGGGCATTTTCAGTCTTAAACCCTATTTTAACTTGGTCGAATCGAACACTAGGGGTGAGAGAACGAAAATATTCCTCAGCCGTCCTCTTACCAGTGTGAGGGTGAGATCATTTCCACATCGGGCTGCTAGTTCATATTTGAAAATAACGAGAAGGGTCTCTGGTACTCTCCCTTTGGGTCAGTTTAGACGGCAGGTCTCGAGGATTTTACTCTCTTCTGAAACTTAGCATAATTTACCCCTTTTTTCGGGAGGGATCGGTTTGGCTTTAGTGGTTTTTTTTTCTCTCACTTATCGGTCATTTTTTTCTGTGCTTGTGTGTTTTCTTATTGCTTGCTTTGTAGTTGTGATTTTTTCTTCGCGCATTAGCCTTATTTAAATGTAATGAACATAAACATAAACATAAACATAAACATAAACATAACTATTCTTTCATTAATATCGGCGGCGGGGGCTGTAGAACACAGAAAGAGAGGATCCTCAGACCAGTTCGCTAGCTCAAAGCGATGCCTTTGTCGCCAGGACGCCGCGCTCGTCGCATTTAGCTACCCAACCTGATCTGAGGCTCCAACCTTTCTGTGTATTCGATCATCAAGCCGACGATGGGGAATTTGGATTAACTTGTAATTCTAACTATGAAAACATACCGACTAGGCGCGAAGGGGCTATTCATACTCCTCTACGCCAGCGCGGCACGCGCGTCACGCGCTTGCGAAGACTATGAATGCTCCAGCGGCGACGCCACGGCAGCTCGGATTGAACTGGGTCTTAACTTTGCCGAGCAAGCAAAATTTGTACACGCGACATGGTAGCAAAAAATAGTACTGGAATTAATAATCTTGGAACGGAATGAAATTGAAGATGGATTAATAATGAAAATAATGAAAAGATGATCACCATCCTCTAATCGTTGGCGCAGTACACCTTGGAGGGAGAGTCGGGACTTAGTTCGACGCACAGACGGAACCCGCGCGGCAGAAATGAGCCCCATTCACGTCATCGCAAGAGTGCGTTAACCATAATTCGTAATTCGTACTTCGATGATTTCCCTCCTCATTTATTCTGTGTAGCCCTTCTCTGTTCTAGCCATCATCTTCCTCTAACCTAGGGCAAACATAAAGATCTCAAACCTCGAAGTGCCATGGATTTCTCGAGAGCTTAAGATGCAAGTACCCCAGTGACCGCGTGAACGGAGCGGGTTTCCGCCGCGCTCAACGCGTCTCATTCGGCACAGGCTCCTTTTCCGATGGGTACTGCGTCCCGCAGCTCCTTCTTTAGAGAAGCAAAAACAACGTCGGATAAGCTAAATATTTATTTTAAAGCTTGCGCCGTGAATGCTCTTGAAGATTTCCTATTATTGCATGTATTCCACACCGAAACGCATGATGACGGTCCCATCATTTCATCATTTCGGACTCCACAGCGATCCTCAAGCGAGTTTAAGTGAGCTTTAAGGGCAGTAAGCTTTGAAAAAGACGTTGACCGTTTGACAGGACGAATTCATAAACGCCTCTGCGCTCACAGTGCTTTGTGACAGCGTCCATTTCTCGCGAGAGCGTGCATTGTATAAAATCGAAGCTCATCGTAGGGATACGTTTCGCCAGCCGTTCACGCCGGCTCTCGCGCGTTTACGTTCGCTCACGCTCGCCTCGAAAAAGAACCAGCAAGTTCTAAGCTTACTGCTTCATCCATAAAGCATGAGGCCTCAAATCTATCTCAAACCTCACGTCCTCGTGTCCCATAGTCCCATCACAGACCGAGGTGAAAGAACAGCCAACGAGCCGATTAGAGTGATTGACCACCCGGTCAAACATTACCAATCGGGTCGACACGAGACAGGAGGTGTTCACCCAAATGCGTTTGCTTGCACAAGGCCCCATACACGTCGGGAAGCGTGGAAGAGCGTCAACCACCTTTGAGGAGCGCAGAGAAGCGGAAGCGCGCGTGCTCGCGACAAATGGAAGGAATCTCAATCTCCTGTGGCAGATCGCTGCTCTAACGGAAATACACTGTGTCACTCATTCTCGAATTCAGAAAGTCGGAGGTACAGGAACGCAGACTTCTAGGTGTCGTGTCCGGCGAGCGCACCTTGCAGTGAAGCGAATAAGAGACGCAGACCGGTCGCCCACTAGCTAGGTGGCCAAGTCGATTTCTCTATACGAGCACCAATCTCAGATTGTGCTCCAATACGCAACTTAATGGCGCATTTTATACGACATCTCACACCGTAGGACGAACAATCGAAAGTGCATGCTGAATGGTTAACGCGTGTGGCGACGGTTGCCGTCCTCCACTCCGAGTCTGCGTTTCCGTCCTCGCAGCATCGGTTGTCACGGAGGGGGTCGGCCGCTAGTCCGACACGAATGAACCAGAGGATTTACGAATTGCCCCTTGCTTATGCCTGCCACGCAGAAACCGAGTATATAGGTATACTACATGTGTGTTAGGCCCTACAGCCTCAGGTCGCACACTACGCTGTTACCACGCCCTTACCCACAAACAAGGGTCAAGTCCAGGATAGGTCTGAACCAACTACAACCGCCATTGCGGGGTACACACAAAACACAACATATGTCACCGAACCAAGTTTACACCGACTGTACGGTATGATATTGCTACATAACAGAACACAGGTATAAAATATGCGTTTACCCTTTGAAACTAAACTAATGAATGCAGCAATAAATATATACACAAGCTAAAATACAATTCCTCCTACGTGTCAGGGACGGACCTTGCCCAGCTGAGAACGGGAGAGGACAAACCCCTACTATCTGACGAACTCCCAGGCATGGGAGGAATCGGACGCACGGGCAGCGAGGGCTGGAAGTTGACCAAGCCCCTGCTCAACCACAGGAGCAGAGGAAGTGCGGGCAGGACGCCACCGCACGGTAGACCCTCCTCCGTACGCGGGATCGGCAGGACGACTCGCAGGACTGATGACGATTGAAGGAGCAGGACGTCACAGGCATGTGACGCGAACGCACGAGGAGCGGCACTGACCGATGACAGCAATGACGAGGCACTGGCGGTCTGACTTGCCAGGCGGCGAGGGTGACGCTCCTTCTGCGTCTCTGCATGATGACAATTCCTTTCGTAGCGATCGTGGCGGGACCAGTGACGGGAGGCCAGGCGGCAGCCTTTAAATGACTAAGTCGGACGGAAGTCACGGCAGCGCGTGAAGGTGCACTCGTAGCGAAAATTTAAGAGTGGTCCGTGTGCGAGGGGACTCCGTGGTCGGCAAGAGCACGTCCTGGAGGCCCGTCGTGGCAGATTAATCGACCGAGCTCCGCGTCGGGCACGTCTCCGTGATTCAGATTTGCTGAGGAGAGCCCTTGTTTTTCTGCACAGAAAATACAAGATGCGCGTGATCCTATCGATTCTGAGGTGAAGCCAAAACCAATTTTCATCGTAGACTCTAGATCTCATAAGACTCTCAGCCCGAACCAGGGTCAAGCAACCCGTTGGACGAAATGCGTTCGTTGTTGCGTTCCCCCTCCATTTGTGGCAAAGCGTTGCAACCCACTCCCTAGCAATGCCCTTCTGAATTCAAGGTAGACCCTCCCACTTTGCCGAAGACTTGAATGCGTCAAAATTGCAATTGTCCGAATAGCGAACAAATGGTTTTTGGGGCCTTCCAGTGTCATACTTATCGATCGGATGGGACGTAACAGAGCGTTGCGGTAAAATAGACTCAGTAATGAAGTGGAAAAAACAAAGCCGTTAATGTAGAATGAAAAATAGAAAAAATCGCCCGTTGGAAAAAATGGCGTAAGAGAGCTGTTATTTCCGAATTGGCTTTTCAGCCTTGGTTTTCACTTTTAGAAGGCGGCAGTCAAGCATCTACTGAGTGGTGATCGAAAACTACATTAGCTGGAGTTTTTCTCAATTTTTTTCCGTGATTTTCTACCTCACCATATGAAAACAAAGAAAAATCTAAGGAAATTTTATTAGAAAAGATCCAGCTTAGGTAGTTTTCGATAACCATGCAGTAAATACAGCTTCTGTTCGACTGCCGCGTTATAAAAGTGAAACCCGAATCGGAAAAGGGCATTGGGAAAAAACGGCCTTTTCACACTCACTCACTCACTCATCCCGTTAGCTGGTGGCTGGCGGAGCAGGATGACCTCTGAACCAGTACACTGCTGTAGGTGCCATGGGAGCTCTCGTGGCCTGAACGATACGCTTCCATCCAGTACGGTTCGCAGCAATTATTCTGGCATTAAGGACACTGCACCGTTGGGACTTCAGATCCGCCTCGACTTGCTTCGACCACGTCTTTATCGGCTCTCTCCATAACAATCTGTGCGGAAGTCGGTTTGTTTCCATTCTGCAGACGTGTCCGAACCAGCGCAGCCTTCTCGCTCGAATTTGTTCTTCGATCGTGGGCTGTTGGTCGCAAGTGTCTCGGATAACGTCGTTCCGTATTCGATCTCTCAATGTTATCCCGAGGATTTGCCGCAAACACCGCGTTTGGAAGACCTCCAGCCTGCTGTGATCCGACTTCAGGAACGTCCACGACTCTGACCCGTACAGTAGGATTGGCACTATGAGCGCGCGAAACATCCGGATCTTTGTCTTGATTGACACATTACCCTTCTTCCATAAACACCAGTCCAGCGAAGCGAGAGCAGCCAACGCCTGCCCGATCCTGTACAATATCTCCGATGTAGCCACTACCTTTCGCTCTTGCACCACCGATCCGAGGTACTTGAATTCCTTGACTTGCTGAAGCTCAGCTCCCTCGAAGAACACAGAAGCACGTGAACCGTCCGACGTCATTACTTTAGTCTTCTCCTTATTAGTCCGCAGCCCATGCGATTCCGAGATTTGTGCCATATCATTCAACAAAAGCGTGGCTTCCATGTCAGTATCGCCTTTTCACACATTTTTTCCAACGGGCTATTTTCTCTATTTCTCACTTTGCACGAGCGGCTTTGCTTTTTTCTACTTGATTACTGGGTCTATTTCACCAAACCGCTGAGTTGCAGCCCATAAGAGTAACGTATATGACGTTGGGAGGTCCCGAAAACCATTTTTTGGTATTTGGACAATTTTGTTGACGAGCATTTAGGTCACCAGCGGTTGACAAACAAACCTGAGCAACTCATGGTTGTGTAAGAAACATTCTGTGGTGGAGCTGAGTTGAGACCAAAAAAAAGCTAATTAAAAAACCGGGCGGTAAGATCCTCCCCCCCCCCGATTCTTCAAGTTTGGTGGCGACCCCCCCATTTGGAAAAATTTCCAACATTGCTTGACCCTGGCCCGAACCCCGTAGTCGAGGGTGAGTGCAGCCCTTCCTGCCAGTTCCACCTCAGAAACCCTTGAGGGGTCTGCAGCATAGCCTCGTTGGGTGGAGCCGTGTACTCCACCAACCTTCACCCCTGGTGCCGGATGCATCGACGCGAATCTCGGGGTTTGGGCAGGCCCGCTGCACGCTAGGCAGCGAAATCGGTATCAGGGCTGTGCGTAACTGAATTTTGTAATTTCGTAAATCGTAATTTTCAAAATTTCTCGTAATTCGAAAACCGTAATTCGTAATTCGTAACTGATAATGAGTAGTAATCCCACACATAGCGCGAACCTCACTCGATGTAGGATCGTCGCAGAAGTTCAGTGATGAAGTGTTTCTGTATAGAAGGAGATTTGAGGTTGAGGTTCAAAATGAAACTGTTTTAAAGGCACTGTTCGCGATAGAAACCGCTTTTCTGTTTTTTGCCTATCTTGAAAACGGTCCCATTCTGATTCCAATGATGCTCCTGGAAACGTTCAAGACCTTCTGGGAATGGAGTTATGGTCCCTGAAAAATTGACCTAGGGAAAATGGTGGACGAGTTTTCCGAGGCTTGTAACTTCCGTCTTTCGCAGCCAATGTATGCGAGCTGACCTGAGTAAAGAGAGAAGTTGAGAAAGAAGGGAAGAACGGGGCTTTTGATCGGAAACCATCGCTCAACTCACGATTTCGAGTGTTCATTTCTTCACGTCGAGGGGCGGGAAGAGGCGGGGCTTGCCCACAATGGCGGGGTTTGCCCACTTTTCTAAGCCGTTTTGCGGCTCCTGGGTAGCTTTTCGTCCCGTTTTTTCGACGCTGTTCTGCTTCTGAGAGCCACGAGAAGCGTTTGTCATGGAAAATTCGAGGATGAAGTTTATCGCGAACAGTGCCTTTAAGCAGTACTTGAAAGAATTCCCAGAATACATAAGCGGGATAAATACAAATGAAATAGACAAAACTGAAACTCTACGCGTATTCAAGTACCAAACCTGTGCCACGTCTGCTCAAGCTTTGAAACCTAGAGAAGCACAAAAATATTAAGAATCATCGCCTCACTAAACATAGTTCAATCCAAGCTAAGGAGCTTAACACTGTGATGACGAAAAACATTGCGATTCGATAGTTTTAGACACGATCGATCAAGTGAAGGATACTTAAACAAGGTGGTTATCTCAAAAGGGATATACTTATGTACCTTTCCAAAACCACTTTCTGAACCATTCGAGGCTGCCCTTTACATTTGTGAAGCGTTAATCCGAATATATTTATTAGCGTTCCTTCCCATAAACTTCCCATAAGTTTTTTTTTGCGGTGGAGATAGCGGTTCGCGATGTTTGCATAGGAATCTGAAATGCAAAAAGGTGTAGGTTCCCTCCAAATCTCTGCGAAAATGACGAAATTCTTACTCTTCTTTTTTCTTCGCATTTGCTTTGAATTTGCTTGAATTCCCAACTTTAAAAACATGTAATAGCCTTTTTGAAAAGTCGATAGTCTGCAGTCATAACTTTTCTTGAAACTTTCCTCATCAAATCGGGAAATTATCACTTTTTCTCTCGCAGCTGACTTGCCTCTGGGCATAAATATCTATCAAATCTTATTTCAGGGATCCCCGTCAAACTCTTCGTCGAATAATGGTTTTAGGTTAGAAAATATTTTCCTGATCCTTCAGCAGGTTTCAATTCACGAAATAACAGTTTTCGCCCGTAACTTTTGAACCACTGAACAATCGCGGTGAAGGTTGTGGGTTCCAAACTTTATTTGCTCCATAAGCCAGCTAGGCCTTCAGAGCCGAACCCCATATTTGATTTCTATAGCGGGTTGGAGCTCCAGTCGGCAGTTCTCCGGACTGAACTTTCGCTCCGAGATAGGCGGTAGCTCTACCATACTGTGCTTCTCTGGGCCAAATTCCTGTCCGCAGTTGCGTCTCGACACGCTTTGCGGCCGCGCGCTTTGGAGTTGGAAGAGTTTCCAGCGCCGCAGCCGTCGATCTGTTGATTCCAGGTGGGTTTTAGGGACATGAAACCGAATAAAATTGGAGAAAACTGTATAAAAAGGCCATATCTAGTCGGCTTTGGCGCTGGAAACTCGACGGACTCGAGCGCGTGCGGCCGCAAAGCGTGTCGAGACGCAATTGCGGACCGGAATTTGGCCCAGATAAGCACAGTATGTCTGCGTCTCTCATTTTCATGATGGCGGACTATAGCATCACATGAAGATAAACAACTGTGGAGCTCGGCTCCGCCGACCCGGCTCGCATGTGCAACAAGTAAAGGTTGGAACCCTTCAATACTTTTAAGTTGGTCAGTGTGAGAGGCAGAGCGGTCGGTCATACCTGAATCTCGTTATCAACTATTATATTACGCCATGTCATGTTGTCTACGCTCGGCTGGGAATAACAAGATTTAACCGAAAATAGAGATTGGAAAGAATAATCAAATATCAGGAATGTGAAAGAAGTGCTACATTTATCTATGCTCTGGACCGCAAACTTATATTGTTCTTTCAACCGCATTTTCACGATTTGTTACGATTTGTTACGATTCGTTACGATTTTGGGCCGAAATTTCGTAAATCGTGAATCGTAAAAAAATTGCCAAAAACACCCGTAATTCGTAAATCGTAATTTGTAATTCGTAATTACGCACAGCCCTGATCGGTATGCTAAGCCACCAGGGCAGGGGCAGGGGCAGTGCCCCTAATTGCCCCGGCTCGGAGGCTGGGGCAGAGGCTGCCCCGGCGGGGGCGAGAATGATGAAACGCACATAACAAAAAAAAAGAAACAGGATGCAGTAGTCAACCGGCATTATTTTTTATTTAACTTAACGTAAACAATTGTTTGCTTGAATTTATTACTTAAAAAGGCAAAGGGTTAAATTTTTGTGTGCTTTTCTTCACATGCCGTCCTTTTTTGGCATCTTGTTTTTTTGTCACCATTTCTAATGGAAAAAAAATCATAATACTGCGTCAATTTTCATTTCCAATGAATTTTCATATTCCTCGTACAATGCACCAACGTATTACAGTCTTAGAATTTCGGAGAACTTTCGAGAAAGCGAAATTTCAGGAAATTTCGTTCGAAAATTTTTCCAATTTTTTTGAAGGAGTAAATTTCAAGACTGTCGCGACTAACGTTTTATCCTGCGTGCAGGGTGTCAATGTGAAAGTCGACCACCTCTCCGACCCGTCTTGAAACACGGACCGAGGAGTGTTTTGGAAACTTCCAAAAAACTTTATCAAAACTCTCGTTTTTATGCATTAATACTGCATAAAGATGTGAGAAAATTGAGTAGGCTACGATTTTTGAAGGTAACCGCGATAGGTAATTGATGTTAGTGCGTCTCATTACGATTAAGTTGATTTTAAGAATTCAATTTGAGGAGGGAACGCCTTATAATGATTTTTATCGTTCTTTTCCATGCGTTCACCTCAATTAAGTCATTACGCAGTGACAAAAAATAGAGAAATGATTCCTCGGCTTGATGTAAAAAAGAACTCAGCTCAATCCGTCGTCCGTCGAAGGCTTACATCCTTTTGCACCTTCCTCTGTTCTGCGCTCTGTTTCCTACGTTCCCACAAAGAATAAACATCTTGAATACCATTACCTTCAAGCCATAGGAAACAAATAAGTAGAAGCGGTATTTCGGCATATCTATTAAGTGAGGAAAAATACAAAATTGTTTCAAAAAAAGTTTGGCATTCAGTTTCTTTGCGCTTTGAACATCACATTAACTCCATACTGAGTAAAAAAGCTCATTGAAAAATTTTTCAACACTCTGTCATGTCGCTAATTCTATTCTTCTTTATAAATGCGCAAATCAACAAAGCAAGGTGACGATCTATTTATTATACCTCATACTAGAACTTAAAGGCAGTGTTCACGATGCAAATCGTTTTTCTGCTTTTCCGACGGTCTTGAAGAAAGTCGCATGCTGATTCCAATGATGTCTCTGAAATCGTACAAGACCTTCTGTGAACGGAGGTATGGTCCCTCATAATTGAGCTAAGGAAACATGGTGGACGAGTTGTCCGACGCTTGTAACTTCCGTCTTTCGCAGCCGATGTATGTGAGCTGACCCGAGTAAAGAGAGTAGTTGAGAATGAAGGAAAGAATGGGGCTAATTATTGGAAATCATCGCTCATCTCACGATCTTGAACATTCATTTGTTCGCGTCGGTGGGCGTGTGTTGCGCTTTTCGGGTTTGCTTGCGCTCGAAATGGCAACTTCGGGCTCTTTTGGAGCTTTTCCTGGCTCGTTTTCATGCGTTCTTTCGACGTCAACGTTACAGTGTGCCCCTCCACTACCCATTCCTAGTGGAAACTGAAACACGTTTTTCATCGTGAACACTGCCTTTAACTTAGGAAAGGGTGAGCGGAAAGTTATTAAGAGCCTGAATGCCAGAAGCAAAAAATTTAGTGAGTTTAAAAAAACACCGAAACTTTTTCAAAAATGTTGTTTATCAAACGAAGTACACAAAATGCGCAGATTTGCACACGATGTGAAGCTTTAAAGGCACAGTCCAAGCTCAGGGACGAAATCTGAAATTTCCACATAAATGTGAAGTACACCCACCCCGTATAGCACGTGCCAAGTGCGAGCTCTCAATTCCTCCGAATAGGCGAGATATAGGAGGAAGCCACCCTGGGGCGCCCACACCGGGAAGCCACTTTGGCACGCCCCTTCTACGATCTTTCGAGCTCAACAGTGGCGAGATGAGCGACGTTTTCCTATCAATGGCCCCGTTCTTCCCTTTATTCTCAGCCTCTCTCTTTATTCAGGTCGGTTCGAATACATCGGTTGCAAATGACGGAAGATACAAGCCTCGGATAACTCGTCCACAATGCTTCACCAGCTCAATTTTCGAGGGGCTATAACTCCGTTTCTATGGGGTCTTGTACGATTCCAAAGACATCTTTGGAATCAGGATGGGACCGTTTTCAAGATAGACGGAAAATAAAAAAAAACGATTCTGAGGTTGGACTGTGCCTTTAAGCCCATAAACGAGCGTACTCCAAAATTAAAACAAATGCAGAAAACTGTGAGTGACATCAAAACATATGTGTTCTATTAACAAACTACATTACAAGAAGGGTAATGCAATATGTTCAAATCTTCTAGAAACAAAAAACGAGGAAATTAGGAGGCACAAAGCAGGTGATGCAAAAATTCTCAGCTATCCCGATTTATCGATGGCAGGTTTCGGGCGTAAATTGACTCGTGTGTACGTGATCTTTCCACACTACGCTAGGGCTAGCTGCCCCTACGCCATTGAGTGCTTGTGCATAAGGGCAGGGCACCGACTCTCGGGGCACCTGCCCCAGCGAAACCAGACCCTGCCCTGACCTTGCCCTACCAAGTGCGTTGATGCATCCGGCCCCTGGGCAGGTGGAGTGGGGAACCTTCACCATTGGGAAAACCGGGGCGGCTTGCACGTACGCGGCGGGTTAGGTTGGGGCTAGGCAGGGTTTGAAGCGTCGGCGCGTTTGATGATAACGGCGCGAGGGCTGAAATGGGGTTAGGCTAGCACTGAAAAATCTTTCCTTAGCAAACACTACCTAGGAGGGTGGGGCAGCCGAAACCCCGTTGAGACCTCAACTATTGATTATCTCCAGCGCTCGCACATCCATCATGAAACGCGCCGACGCCCCAAACCCTGCCTAACCCCAACCTAACCCGCCGCGTACGTGCATGCCGCCCCCGGTGTCAACCGGTGAAACGCCCCAGAAAAGAATGAAAGACACCCAACACTCATGCAAGTCATTTTCAAGATTGGGTGGGTGTCATTGCCGGTTTTCCTGCCATAACTTTTTTACCCTAAAAGATAGCCCTTCGATGAAGGTTGTTTTCGGAATTCCCATAAAATTCTGCGTCGAATAGCGTTCTCAGTTGCGGAAAACCCGTTCCCCTTTTACCAGCCGATTTCAGTTTATAAAATGCATTTTTTCGCCTGAAATTATCGGTTTTTCGTCCATAACTTTTTTGTGCTTGGAGATATACCTTTGGTGAAGGTTGTTTTCGAAATTTCGATGGAATTCGGCGTTGACTGGTGTTTCTAGTTCGGAAAAATATTTTCTCGGTCCTTCAGCCTAATTCATTTTACGAAACACCGGTTTTTCGCCTATAACTCTTTAACAGTTGAAGATGGGGTTCTGGTGAAGGTTGTTTCTGAAATCTACGTAAAATTCTGCGTCGAATGACATATCGGGTTCCTAACTTCGCTTGCTCCATAAGCCAGCTAGGTCGGTGGAGCCGAGCTCCATAGTTATCTCCATAGGGTGCTCTCGCCTCTATGGTGTAAGTAGGAGACGCAGAGTTCTCCTGTAGCCTACAACGGGGCTCTCCGAAAATTCTCATGACCTAGGCAGATCATTTTATTAAGATTAGTGAATTTCAAAAGAAGGTCATCTAACGGAAAATGTTTCAAAATCAATGATTAAAAAGAAAAATATACTGAATGCAAGAAAAAGAGGATTGAGAAAACGTCAAATTTTCAAGTGGCAAGTCTATAGGGAACCTTCATAGTTCCCCACTCAGGTATCCTAAACAACCTTCACCTCTTGGACCGCTGTCTCGACCCCAACGAACCTATGGTCTGCAGAGCTCCAGCGACCGGTCGCCGAGCGTCAGACTGGGGGCGTGGGCTAATCTTGTCGTCGCGACCGGTGGAGGGAGATACCAGAGTTCCCCGCCGTCGATTATGGTGTCGGTGGTTATTGCGGGAGTGGTGTGGTGGCTGACACGCCCGTGTGGAATTGATGACTTGCACGACTTTATGTTTTCGCAATTCACGTGTCATCAGAGTAGACGCTCATATTCTAAAATAAAGTTCAGAAAAAAATGTTCGCTTCAGGAAAATATCACGCATAATTGTGGGGGAGGGGCAGAAAAATTTGCATTCACTTGATGTTTTCACACCGTCGCGGAGACTTTATGAAGTCTCACGTGTATGCGAAACGTTCCCACAAAGAGTTTGACGGTGAGCGAAAATTCTAAATGAATGCGAGTTTTTTCTGTTCCCCCGCTCCGAATTTTTAGGCCGAAAATCCTCGATTGATGCCTCAACTCAGCTTGGATCATTCAAAGGCAGTTTTCACGATTTATTCGCTATATTGATTAAGTGGCCCCCGGGGAGGACTAAAATGACGTAGAAATTGAGAAAAACGCACCGGAAGCACACGAAATCCTTAAGTATCACCCCGCCTCTTAAGTATCACAGGAAGTGTTTGTTGTGACAATGAAATCTTTTGTGGACCAGTCCTTTGCAATTCTCTACTCTCTATTGCTCCGTTCTTTCCTTAGGCCCCTAACTAATGCTGCTTTGCGTGAAATATTCTTCCATCTTCGATTGACCCCATTTTCCACCGGTGACAAGCACCATGAACATGTTCATCTAACCGGGCAACTACTCAGACAGTAGGTGCGGGCAGATCGCTGGCCTTTGGCGGGCGGATCGACATCCCCCCGCCATCCGCCCGGCAGTAGCCAGCGATCCGCCCGCCAGTAGCCAGCAATCCGCCCGCCACTAGCCAGCGATCCGCCCGGCAGCAGCCAGTGATCGGTCCGCCAGTAGCCAGCGATCCGCCCTTGATGCCACATGCTGGTTTCCGGTGGTCCCCACCACGGTCTCCGTGTGCGGGACCACCCCCCCCTAGCCGTGGGGACCATCCCCTCAGCTGCCAAAAATTATCCTTCGGCCCCTGAGTGATCCTTCAGAGGTGACTTTAGGTCATCATTCAGGATCGGCCTCGAAATGCCGAGCGAGCAGTCAGTGCGACGGAGCGCCTTTTATACCCTTCGCTTTGTTTACTGTGAGCATGATGCTGATAACAGAAAAGAACTCGTCAATGATTGACGAGTTTCACCGCGTAAAATTTGAGCGGGCGGATCGCTGGCTATCAAAGCAGTGGCGGGCGGATCGCTGGCTATCAAAGCCCTGGCGGGCGGATCGCTGGCAGGTTGCGGGCGGACCGCTGCATCTCATAGATCGGCGGGCGGATCGCTAGCTATCAAAGCCCTTGTGGGCGGATCGCTGGAAGGTTGCGGGCGGATCGCCGCTTCAGAGATTGCCGGCGATCTGCCCGCTAGCGTGATCAACTTTTCCAGGTGCCGATATCCGCCCGTCAAAACGCAGCGATTCGCCCGCTGAGACCACGATGAGCAGCGATCCGCCCGCAACTTGCCGGCGTAACGCCCGGAGAGGCCTTGATTGCCAGCGGCTGATATGCTATAGAATAATGTCACTAGATACGGCGTTCTAGTGCGTTTCTTGCCGTTTCTCCGGATTTTTGGTAACACTTGGAGATCAACGCGTTGTTTAAAGGCAGTGTTCACGATGATTTTCTTTGCGGAGTTTTCCACCCAAAACAAAGCGTTGGCCACCGAGTGTTACCGGAATTACGAATAAATGGCTGAAAACGCACTAAAACACCTCATTCCAGTCACATAAATCTCTGGCCTGGACTAGTTGTCCAGTTGTATGAATATGTTCACGGTGGTTATCACCGGTGAAAAATGGGATCAGTCGAAAATGGAAGAATATTTCAGGCAAAATAGTACTAGTTAGGGTCCGAAAAAAAGAACGGAGCAACAGAAAGCAAATAATTGTAAAGGACAGGCCCACAAATAATTTCATTGTCACAACGAACAGTTCCTGTGAGAGTAAAGAATTTCGTGACCTTCTGGTGCGTTTTCCTCGAATCCTTCTTCATTTATGTTCTACCCGGGAGCTAAACAATCGATTTAGCTATTAATCTCAAAATCGAAGATTATCGTGAACACTGCCTTTAAGGAAGAAGTATGCACTGCAAATCGCGTAGAATTGCGGACGGCTACCTGTTGTCTTGTCCGCGATTGCGCAACGCAAACGTCGGATTTGACGCAGGACTTTCACTAGTCGCCGGCGACAAAAATGTTTTCGAGCTCTGCCACACTGCGACCGATGCCCGCGACAGCGATCGATTGCGGCACGGTTTTAACATTTGAATGTATAACACCCATTCGAAGGAACGATTTTTTTTCAAATTTCGTTCGTTCGAAATTTCGTCAAACGAAATTTTTTTCAATTTTCGTTCGTTCGAAATCCGGTTTTTTGAAATTTTTTCGAAATTCGTTCGTTCCGAATACTTTCGAACAAATTCCGAACAAAATTTTGAAAATTCCGACAAATTTCGAAAAAAGTTCGAAATTTTCGACGAATTTTGAAAAAAAAAAATGAAATTTCGATTAGTTTCGAATTTCGTTTGTTCGACCTCCAAAATTCCGAAAGTTTTTCGAAATTCGTTCGAAATTTTTTCAATTTTCGCTCGTTCAAAATTTCTTCGAACGAAAAAATTTCGGTTTTCGTTCGTTCGACATTTCTTTCGAAATTGTACAACTATAGTTTCTAGCCACTTGGCGGGTGGACGGAGAGAATCGCGGCTGTCTGCTGCGTCGATCTTGCGTTTCAGAAAGTGATCAGTATGTTATTGGCAGGCAGCGCGCGATTTGCCCGCCCTCCCGCACAATCGAGGAAAGTGCTTAACCACCGGAGGCCGGCTGGCGTGACGCGTGCGACGAAAATCTGCGGCGCGCGCGTTTTTACGATTGGAGCACGATTATACACTCGATCAAAATCGTATACAGGTGAGAGAATGTGATATACAGGCGAAACGAAGCCTTGCTCTGCTTGATACACTACAGATGAGCCTCGGAAAGTAAAAACAATGCAATACGTGGTATAAACACTAAATTTCACACTTCTCTAAGGTAAAGGGGCGAAACTAGTCTAAGCTCTTCCTATTACAGAAGCAACATCAATAACAAGGGATGGTTGCACATATAAGGTGGAGTTTCGAGATGCAACTTTGATATGTTCAAGGGGGAGGACAGTGCTCCAATATTCCATACTCAGAATCTGCTAAGTGCCTCAGATATTCACAGGAGATTTGCAAAAGTGAACATTTCCATAGCATAGCCAACAGAAAAGGCGTACACGAATGACAATTTTCAGGGCGTTCAAAAAAAATTCTCGGATTGAGCCTAAAACTCGTTTCTGGGGCTTGTTTTGGGTGCTAATTACGAATCTGAGGCCCACTTGTCAATATTTGAAAAATTTCATCTGACTCGGTCCGCAGCTTCGAAGTGGGTGAAATTTTGCTGCTCAAACGCGACTTTTGACGATTTCGAGAATGCTACGATCAAATCGCCTCAAAACTTGCACATAGGGGTTATTCGGGCTGTCTCACACTCCAAGTCTGGCGAGGAATAGACCCCAGATTTGGGTTCAGCGCCCTAAATAACACCAATTTGAATGTTTTGCGCCAATTCCGGATTTTTTTTTCTGAACGCTCCGAAAAATCCCTGATACTTTACTTTGTTGTGACGCAATGTGAATGCCATTTTTGAAATCCGCGCAGTTAGTTAGCCAATTTCAAGCGCAGGTAATTTATTTTCTGTCACAGACCTACAGCAACGACAACATGGTTTTCCAAATCGTCACCGGAAGATGACAAGCCTCCCTTGTAACAGAACCCACGAGACCAATCTTAACAGCTGTTGAAAACTAGTCTATTGCTCCTCTGCTGTGCTCGGTTTATCTTTTCGAGACGGTTCCCCACTGTCAAGTAGTAGAATGTGAAAAGCATTGAGCGAATAAGGAGTGTTGAATGTTGTCTAATGAATCGTTTTTCATGCCCTTTCTAAGGCAGTGAGGCTTAGTCCCTCTCAAAAGCTCAGAGATTACGAGTAATACTGGAGCTCTGAAGGGTAAGGGGTGTAGTTCATGAGGTTTTGCTCTGCAGAAATGTTTCTCAAAAAAAAACCATCAATCGAATCACCCAAGTTCCGCTTGTCTATCCAAGCTTGATGTTGCTACTAGCGTGATTTATTCCTAAGAAATCCGATCTCATATCTAGTTTTCTGAGGTTGAAATGTATCGAACTCAAGACGGACTGTGATGATGGAGAAGAATAATCAGACTTTCTGCTAACAGGCAGGCTAGAAAATTTCCTATAGTTCTAGGACCGATTAATGACGGTGGAATGACCTTGCATGAGTGGAATCACTTATTTGAGAATTGGAAGAAAATGTTCTCCTTAAATCAGTTCAAAGGACGTTATTAATGGTCTGTTCTATACACTTTTAGCTCCTCATATGCTGTTGAGATTGGTCTCGTGGGTTCTCACAGTGATGTTGCTTCTGAAATAGGAAGAGCTGAGAGTAGTTTCGCCTCTTAACCTTAGAGAAGTGTGAAATTTAGTGTTCATACCATATTGTATTATTTTTACTTCCCGAGTTTCGTCAGTAGAGTATTAAGAAGAGCTAGGTACACGTTTCGCCTGTATATCACATTCTCTCGCACATACGGGATTTTGGTTGAGTGTATAATCGTGCTCCAATCGCACAAACGCGCGCGCCGCAGATTTGCGTCACATGCGCTGCGCCAGCCGGCCTCCGGTGGTTAAGCACTTTCACAATCGAGGTCGGACATGCTGTGCCCGCATTGATAGCGGGGCTGAGACCAGAGGCCGGATTCATCAAAGCATTTTCGGTGGTAAGTTAGCGTTATCGGCTAACCGCAACCGTTATCAGTTTTTCACACGCTTACTGACCGGTTGAAAGAAGCGGTTAGTTGAAAGCACCGGTAAATTGCTAACCAGCCGCTGAAAATGAAGGGAGCTTGGACGTGAATTTGTTCAGTCTTGTTGGGTATTCTAGGTTATGATTCATCATTGCATTTCCTCCGGTAAGTTAGCTGAACCGGTCGACCAAGAGCATTTACCTGCGATTCACACACTCATTAACCGAAGGAGGACTGGGTTATGCCACGGTTACGCTAACCACATGTTGGGTGGGTGAGGAAATCGGTTAGCAGCTAACCAACCGCTCACGATCAAGAAAATTCATGCTCCATCGAGGCCTAACTATGGCCACGTTGACTGCGTCAAGCGAATTTTCGGGCAAATGGGTTCTTATAACTCAGTCTGGCTCAGCTCTACGCATCGATCTGTGACGCCTTTTGCTGGTCAGGAATCTCATCGTGTGTCGTTTCTGGAGGCTACTTGGTAACGTAGATGTTAGTGACGTAGGAGAGCTGTCAAACGCAGCAATATTTGGCGAATTAATTCTTGACCTCTATATGGAGTGTTCGCCGCGTCGTAGAAAGCGAGTAGCGCTCCATGTACAGGGAGCGCTGTGTCGCAGAATGTCAGTTCCGCCTAATGTGGAGCGTGCGCCGCGATGTATATAGTGATTTGTGCTTCATGTAGAATCTGTGCCGCGTCGTGGAAAGTGAGTAGCGCTTCATACAGGGGAGTGACGCATAGGAAAAAAGGAGTAGCGCTTCACGTGAACTGGGCCCTCGTGGCAGGTAAAGAGTAGCGAGTCATGCAAAGCGTGCGCTGCTTTGTGAAATAAGAATAGCGCTTCGCGTAGAACGTGCGCAGCATAGTGGATATCTAAAAGCGCTTTTAGAAGAACGTAGGCAGCGACACGGAATGTGAGTAGCGCTTCATAAGAAGCGTGCACAGAAGAATGCGTGGCATGCTTAAGTGAGTAAGGCTTTGAGAAGAGCGTGCGCAGCGACGTGAAATACAAGATGTTCTCCATAAAAAGCGTGCGCAGGAGAATTCGCGGCAAGCTAGAGTGAGTAGCGCTTTACGAAAAGCGTGCGCAGCAACGGAAAATGCGAGATGCGCTTTCCATGCAAGATTGCTACTCTTTAGGCGCTATTCATGTCCCATCACGGTAACGCTCGTGACGCGCAATCATAGATTAGAATACGAATGCCTTTGAGCCGCGCCACGCGCTTGCAGATACTATGAATACTCCAGCTGCGACCCTACAGCTGAGCTGATTAAAGTGAGTCTAAACTTTGCCGTGATGGCAAAATCTGTACACGCGTTCAACTTCGTGGTAGCAGAGGATAATAATGTGGTTAATATTTATGAAACGGAATGAAATTAGGGATTTATTAATAATGAAGTTTGAAAAAAGTCGCTACAGCCGTCGCCGCCATGGCGGAACGGGCGCCCGCGCGTAATGCGAGGTCCTGGCGTCAGGCCATTCATGCTGTGATGCCACGCCCGCAAGTCTCTTGGTGTTGAGGAGTGTAAATATAATCATACTTATTAAGGCCAGCGCGGCGTAGGGCGTTGGAGTATGAATCGCCTGACGTCACGCCTGTGCCTCACTTCTGCTCAGCCAAAGCGACAACGCCCATACCGGTTTTCATATCGCTTTGCCATCACTCATGCATCAACTTCATTACGAGTCATCATTCCATGGTGAAGAACTAACCACTAGTCCCTCTACGCGCGGCACGCGTAGAAAGTATTCGAACTACCAGGCCGCGCCCGCGCGTGACGCGCAGACCTTCAAGAGTAGGAATAGCCCCGGATTGTGCCACCACCACATTTCGCTTGCCTTAAAGAAACCCTTTTCTTTCTTCCTTGGTGACCCTAGCGATGAAGTGTAAAATAGGCAAATCTGTTGCCTATATCTGTACAGTGCGAAATCACAACACTTTGTGCTAAGCAACTAGACTCAGGATCATTTTGAGCAAAGCCCATTCCGTTAAAAAATCTGACCCTGAATGCGAATGTTATGACACCGCGTGGAACCGCGCGAACTCAATCAGTTTCTTGCCTGCCTAATCGGGCCAAAGGTCGTCCGGAGTGCGATTTCAAACATGAAGACAGCTTCTATTAATTACAAACATGCATGCAACACGCTCAAATTCGACCGCTCACTCGAATTTCGCTATAAGAAACAAATCTATCTCCGATTGATGTCAACAGATTCTGGTTGATAACACCATATCTTATCTTAAATCGCGTTTGGTGAATCGCAGTTAGGCTTAACCGCGGCCAAACTAGGTGGTTAAGCTCCGGTTTCGCTAACCGCGGTAACACACTAACCGCGGTAAGATTGATGAATCCGGCCTCAGGGCTGGGCACGCGTCCCGGTTAACCTTAGGTAGGTGCATATTGTACGTTGCAGAGAGAGCAAAGGGGGGTGCCTAAACCGGACACCAAAAAAAAAACCAAGTGCGTATTCTGTCGAATTTCAGGAGCAAAATAATACACGATTCTCTTCTGGTTTGTCATATCTTCTTCTCCGCTTTTAAAGACAAACACTTACAGAATTAAAATTATTGATAGATATACAGTTTGTGTTCGCAATAATTCATAGTTGCTGTCGAAGCGTCTCATCAACAACTCTATGAATTAAAGATCATATATAATGTGTTTGATTGTTTTGATGAAGGAGTAAACACTACTCTGTTATCTAGTAGCAAATAAGGATTGATGTGGTGTCATGTTTCTTTAGTGCAACGTTCAGTGATTACGCGGGTGGTTACCGATCCAAGGCAAAGATACAAAGACAGCACTCAGAAGCGCTATCGTTCACCTTCACAAAAGGATCAGCGAACTGCTGTTATATGACAGACTAAAAATACAGATATTAAGGTCAATATAAAAACTAGCCAACGGAATTTCGTTTATGAGAATGACTTATGAATAGAGCCGACTGTAAAAATTGAAGACTGCAAGTTCCAGTGAAAGAAGCAAATAATCGCATCTTTCTACTTGAGAAGTACCCTGTACATAAAAACCTGAATTTTATCCAGCTTGAGTGCCGCAATCCCTTAGAGACTGAGCTCGCTGGTGTTTGTCCGCAGCTGCACAGCGCACAGTGGAGTGGACGTGCGCACGATATTAAATAAAAATGTATTTTATTACAGAACGGGGAGGAGAAAAGAATCGAAAGTGGAGTAAAGGAAAGAAGGCAGAATTAGGATCCTTTCAATGAAACCATTTCAGAAATTTAAAGGCATCGTACGCGCTGAAATCCACTTTCCATTTTTTATGCTCAATCCCTTCCTCGGGCCTCTGTGAGAACGTACAACGAGCTTGGCTGCTCAAAAACGTACCATTTTGAGCATAGAGGAAGTGGAAAGTAAGGAATTCCGGCAAAAGGGGCCGGCCCTTCCGTCAGTCATTTGGCACTTTCGCAGTATTTGAGCAGAACGTCGTGTGGCTAAGTACAGGGCATGCCACTGTACGCTGACGCACCGTCGGACGAAAGTGGCATTATCGACTGGAAATTTGTCGTCACACTACGAGCGATTGCTTCCAACCCTGCACCAATGGACGAATTGTAGAACTGTTCCTTGCGCCCTCCGCGTAACTATCCCGAGTCGATGCCGGCGCGAATTTCAAATTATTTTCAGAAGTTTTTTTAAAACGTTTTTTCTTGAAAAGTTAACGTTTTTGAGCGGGCTTTTCGCTACCTTTAGTCACTGTAGGGGGCTAACAACTCAAAAACGCCTAAAAACGAAACATGGTTTTCAGCGCGTACGATCCCTTTAATGTAAATAAACTAAATTGGAGCAGGGTGAATTTTTCAGACTTGACAAGGTTCATTCAAATGAACTTTGTTGTTAAAAAACAGCATTAACCATGAGAACTAAGAGCATTGGGAGAAAGAGGAGAATCTGGCAAACATTTTAGTAACGAAAGCTTTGATATTCAATGTGATTTCAGGACCTTAAAACTCGTCCCGGTTTTGCCCGGCTTTCGGGGTAAAACCGGGACAAGATTTAAGGTCCTTAAACCACATTAAAAAACGATCTTGTTAAAGCTAAATTGTTTTTCAGATTCTCCTCTTTCCCACAATATCCTTTGCTCGCAAGTTTAATGCTACTTTTGATCAACTAGGTTCGTTTGAATTAAACTTGTCACGGCTTAATATTTACCCCTGCTCCAACTCTGTTCGTTTACATTACATTTCTGAAATGGGTACATCCAGAATACACACTTATCATCATCTTCCATTTCCTTCGGTTTCAATCGTTTTCTCTTCCCCGTTCTGTTATGAAATACATTTTTTATTAATATTGTGCGCGCGTCCACTCCCGTGTGCGCTGTGTAGCTGCGTATACACACCATATCGCACGGCGAGCCGAGTCTCTAAGGGATTGCAGCATTCTACGTGGGTAAAAATCGGGTTTTCCATTCCCTACGCATCTCATCAATCCCCATATGATTCCACAACACAAAATAATTCTGAAAATTTCTTCATCAGAACGATCAAACACGGATTAATCCTTCATACACAGGTTCATAAAAACAATCGATAGGAATGATTAAATACTGCAATAAAAATAGCTCTGTTGTTGTTTGTGATTGCAGAATTGTAATGAACGAAAATTGTTTTATCTTTTGTCACACCCTACCTTCTTACTAAAAATTTTCTTCAAAAGATTGTTTGGAAGTTTAAAAATTACATTACCTTTTTTGTTGACATTTTCGGAATTTTTTTATTCAGTGCTTTTTTTATACTCTGGTTTATTAAAATAAGGAAGTCAAGATCATGACTGTTGTGCTCGACTTCTCGGAAAACAGCCGATTTCGATTTCCCATAGGGGGGTGCCTGAAAATCACCGAGCTAAGGGGGGTGCATATTCAAAATCACCATGCCGGGACGTGTGCGCAGCCCTGGCTGAGACACAGAAGCCTCTTGCCCAGCGGTCTCCTCTCCGTCTCTGCGGGTGGCTACCAGGGATGTGCGGAATTTTCTGTTTTCTGCCCATTTTTAGCCATTTTTTTCTGTTTTCTGTAAAAATAGGCAAAATTTGGCAGAAAACAGAAAAAAAACTTGAACCGCGATTTGTAACAGGATTGATTCTTAGGCCAAGGCCGGATTCATCGAAGGTAAGCCAATCGATTGAGGGTTAATGCAACCTGGGGGTTCTGCAGTTCTCCCACACCTATCACTTTTACTCGTTATACTGTGATCTATCCTAGCACTTGTGGCGTGATGGCAGGAGGCGCTGCTGCTAGCAATACTCGGTCGGATTCGATCCTCGCCTGAGGTCAGCCAAACCTACCATCCCTCCGAGGTCCTTGAGTTGTTAAAATATCTATGTGGGGGAGACGAACCTACTGACTGGAAAGTCAGCAAGTCACTAAATAGCCCCAACAAGCATTCAAACCTTTACGAATACGACTATGAATGCGCTGCGCAACCCAATAGAGATTTAAAGGCAGGGTTCTCGATAAAATCGGTTGTTGTGCTCCCCATGGAATTGTAGGTCTGGCCATCACAAAAGGGAAAATAAGGAAAATTGGAGAAAAATCGCTCAAGAACAAGTTATTGCTTGGTGTCCTCCCGCCCCCAATTATCGAGATTTGTGTAAAAGCCTGTTCTGTCAACTTTTATTTTGCTTCTAAAGTTATTTCTGAGCATTTTTGGAGACTGCAGACTACTCTAACAGCAAAATAAAAGGCGGATAAGCAAGCATTAATGAAAACCTCGTTAATTAGGGGGCCGGCCGACACCGGTAATTAGCCGTTATACTTTGTTTTTGAGCGTTTTTCCCGCGAATTTCCGAGTTTTTCCTTTATTTTTACTTTTGTGATGACCAAATCTACATTCTTATGACGAGAGCTCAAAAGTCGTTTTTGTCGCGAACCCTGCCTTTAAGATTCCAGAGCCACCGCTTTAGTGGAGCGGGGATAAGTTGGACTCCAACTGTACCATACACGCAACTTCTGAGTGCGTATTTTAACTCATTGCAACGGAGGACGGTACAGAATTTAAAAAAACGTAAAGCGCGAAGAAATCGATGGAGCGAGCGGCGCATCAGGTCATTTATACTCGAACAGCACAGTCGCGCGTTACGCGGGTGACTTTCGGGCACTGAGGAGTAGTACGCCGCTCAAATCAGCGTTTATCCCAAAATCAGTGTAAAAATATGTAAACTAGGGAAGGGTGAACTCGCTGTCACTGTATCTACTTAATTCTTACACATACATATTGAGCTTCTGAGCAATCTGGCTGCTATTTTCTAGGAAAAGAAAGGTCAGAGAGAAAATTGCCGTCTCCGCGCTGATAATCTGCGTTTTTTGGGTGTCTGTACTTCTCACTCTGGTCAATTGTTGGGTTTTGAAAATCGTGCTAAAAACATTTAAAACCTGCAAATGTATGAAAATTTAATGCTGTGGAAAAACTTATCCAAAGACTTTTCATTGATTTTTAAAAATTTTCTGTTTTCTGTTTCCTGTTTTCTGCCCATTTTTGGAGATTTTTCTCTATTTTCTGTTTTCTGTCAAACTGGATTTTCTGTTTTCTGTTTTCTGTTTCCACAACAATTTTTTCAGCACATCCCTGGTGGCTGCCCATGCCTGTATCTGCTCTGGTAGGTGGCGAAGAGGGGGGCGGCCACTATTGAAATCTCGATAGGGTAGGCACTAAAGTGGTTGCAATACGCCGGGCACGGAAGGGTAACGCCCCCTTCCCGTGCCCGAGGTTTCATGAATATGACCACAGGTGGGCTGCGGAGAGTGTGGTGGGTGGTATACATTCCATCCGAGGGAGTCGGTTTCGGATATCCGGGTCGGATAATCCGATCAGATAATTATCCGAAATCCGATCCGACGTCAAAATGGCGATTTCGCATTGATCCGAAGTCCGATCAGACGAAAAGACACGATATCCGAAATATCCGATATCCGGAAAGTGAAAATCGAAGGATCCGATCAGAAAACCGGATAATCGGATAGAGAAACGGTCGAAAACGGATAATCGATCAGATCAAAATCGGATGAATATCGGATCGAAATCGGATAATTTCGGTTGAAAATCGGATAATTTTGAATGAAAATCGGATAATTTCGGATAAAACCAAATAGGATTGCGTTCATTTTACTCAATTCAACAATCGCGCCCTAAAAGTGATTACTGACCCAATGCCCAGTGTTTCTGCCTTGAATGACGATAATGTGCGCCTGTGATTAACGCGCGCACATGTATTTTGACGCATTGTCGGCGCAAAAATTGAAATTTCGAACGGCTTGTACCATAAATCTAGAGCAGGGTTGTAGGTCTGACCGGACTTGAAAATAGATACAATGAATCATGTCCAACACGTTGACAATCAGGACATTTATCGGGGACTGACTAGTCAATCCTCTGTGCGTAGGCCTTGACGTAGGTAGAATGACCGCATCGAAGACCTGCTAGGATGGTCAGCTGGGCAGGGCTAGCTTCACTATCATCGACTAGAGGAGGCACACAGCCATATACGAGATTGGGCTGAGCAGCAGACAACTATTCTGTCATGAAACGTGTATGCTCAGCCATCTGCAGTCCTCTAAGCGAGTGCTTGGAGGTTCCGAAACATGCAGTCCCATGGCTCTATACGTTTTACGCGGAACTTCATTTGTGCTGCCCCAGGCGGTGCCAGCAAGGGCACGCAGAATGTTGTTGCGTGAATTGGTTGCAGCAGCACGTATACGTACGTGTGTTCTCGTGAAAACGTAGAGAGGGATCGAGGAAGGATGTTTTACACCTAAACTTGAGTTTGTCAAAATCCCAGTCTTCCATTCAGTGGCGAATAACCGGAGCGTGTCATCCTTCGTCACGATTCTATGAGCACTCGTACCCGCCGCGATCAAACAACGGTATGTAGTCGTATATCTGTCAAATAAGCCCACTTAGAAAAACAACTTTGTATAGGATATCAAACCTCTGGTTCACCTACTATTCGCATTTTGAAAGGGGAGGGAAACTCTGGGCGTTGTGAAGTTAACCGCTGTTTTTCCGGACGCGAACATTGAAAAAGCAGCCGAACTATGTAATTCTTGGAGCTTGTGCTCGGACTTTTCTATGTTTCGTGCTGTGTACGGCCAGAGCATTTTGCTTACGCCTCATTTCGTTACCTCGAGAGGTTTATGGTTTCCGCTGTTGGAATTCCCGCGCGAGCAGCGGCGTGCCGCGGCCGACTCCGTTGCGAGGAATGCGGCCCCAAATAATCAATTGCCCAGGATTCGCTGCGCTACATTACTTTCCAAACGTCAGACCTTGAAATTTTCTCTGTGCCAACATGTAGTCGTCGAGAAGTATAGGCTCAATGAGGTCAAATCCGATTATGATGAAGCTGATTTGGAAATACGGCGAATCTACTTTCGGAGAGCAAGATGTGTCGGTAGACGACACCTAAATAGTCGACTGAACGCGTCTCTTGAAATGCGCTTTACGATTAAAGCAATCGTATCAGTCCAAGATCTCCAAATGTGTTTTCTTTTATGGTCACCACGATACTTTGTTGTAATTTTTTCCAATCTGGGGTGGAATTCGACTTTGATTTGGGATTTGGGGTGAGTTGTCTGACTTGGAGAGCAAGGTGAACGCCAGTTGCGGTTCTCCATCTCTGCAAAAGAGTATGCTGTGCAGTACGATGGTTAAGATGAAGGCTGATAGCCACAAAATTGACGAAAAAATGCGCGTCATCACGTGGGTAGGCATTAACGAACAATCTGACGATGACTCCACGCGCCGATTTGACAACGAAATTCTCAAAGAAGTCGTCGTCACTTCGGGCAATGAAGATCTTAAGCGCGAGTACGAACAGGGGAAAGTAACATGCCATCTTCACCCAACTGGAAGGCTACAGAGCCATGGAACTCGTGGGCGGATCATAAAGGTGTTCCTGCCAAACCAAAGCCTTCGTGACACCTTACTGGCTCACATGCGTAGTGGCCGGCAGAGCCTTACTCAGCGTTTTGTTCACTCGTACGCCCGGAGGGACTATACTGCCGAAGAGCTGGGTGTAGACAGAGCGCTGCGTAAGGAAGCAGGTGAACGAAATGCTAGGGAAGGCAGGCTCATCTATGTCGTCCGGGATTTTGACATTGTCAAGCTCAAGTTTCCGCGCGATCTCCCCAGGCGTCAGGACGCCGTCATACCTCCCAATGGGTCCTGCCTTCGTGGATCTAGTGATGAGACTGCCGCCAATGTCATGAATCTTCAGGGACATTCCTCTTCTCAGAATCAGGCTTAGCCTATTACCGGTCCCACCCGCGCAGATACTCCACCATTTTCTGGCATTACAAACGATTCGCCTAATCCAACACCCCAAATATCACAGTTTTCTTCAAAAGCAATTTATCTCTTTAATGCAAGTTCGATTTGCAATAAACTACCTGATCTGCATCATTTGATTTCGACCGACCCGCTCATGGTTTTTATCACAGAAACGTGGTGTAAGCCTCACTTTATTAATGATGCCACGATATGCTCTGACCCAGGTTTTGACTTGTATAGATGCGATAGAGAGGGCAATACAATCGGGGGTGGTATTCTTGCCCTGATTAAAAGTTGCCTTCCACACCATCTAATTTCCTCGAGGAATTTCTCCCCCTATTGCCAGTGCATCGTTTTATGCATCAATAGTATGCAGAAGTCCTCTCACATAATACTTTTCTATCGTAGTCCTACATGCGAGTCAGTGGCCTTTCATGAAGCATTAACTTTTGTATGTGAAATTCTTGAAGGAACATCTAATTGTATCATTCTAGGAGACCTGAACTTTCCGTCAATTAATTGGCTAGATACAAACTTCTCAAGTAAAATACATGGATCCGCCCGCGAGTTCCACGAATTCTGTAATGAGTATGCTTTTTCTCAACATGTCACTATTCCTACTATCGGAGTCCATATATTAGACATCGTACTGACCAACACTCCTGGTATCATAAATGATGTACGTGTTTTAGAACCTTTCTCCGTCTCTGATCACAGAACTATTTCTTTCAAACTTTGCCTCGATGTTAACGAAGAATCCTGCCTCAATAACAGCTACCTTGACTATTCCAAGGGAGATTATGCTGCAATTTGTGCACATCTTTCGAGAATTAACTGGCGGAACCTTATGTCGAATTGTAACTCTGTTGATGAAATCTACGGCGTATATCTTGAGCAATGCAATAATATGATCCGAGAATTCATTCCCGTCAAATTACGATCCAACTCTGAAATTCGATAACCTGCGTCAGTTCGGAGACTAGTTTCTAAGGTCTCAAGACTCTATCATTTACGATTCAGAATAGGTGATCAAAAATACATTCGCTATTCTAGAAAGCTTAAGCGAAAATTAGCAGAGCTAAGTCTCCAGAATGAGGAAAGAGTAGCATCTAGCCGCAATCCTAAGGTCTTTTACAATTTCGTCAATCGAAAACTCAAACTGAAAAATAGAATAGGATCTATTATGAACGCCATAGGTCAATTGTGTAAATCAGAGGCGGAGAAAGCTGAGGTATTTGCAACCTTTTTCAAATCAGTTTACAAAAATAGCTCTGCTAACACTGAAAGCTGTACCTCTTTTACACCTGCTAAATTGGACTTTATTGACATCAATAGTGATTTAATCTATAAAACTCTATTGAAACTGCCTGCCCGTTACTCCACATCAACCGATAATATCCCTTACATTTTCTTGAAAAATGCAGCCCTAGGATTAACTCCTGTCCTGACAATATATTCAACTGGTGCATTCTTCATGGTGAGGTTCCCTCAGTGTAGAGATACGGCTTTGTGAAACCCATTTTCAAGAAAGGTGACAGAAAAGATTTCAAAAATTATAGACCTATATGCCTTACCTCATCAACTAGAAAAGTTCTCGAGCGAATACTATGTAAACAAATTAGCGCTTACTTGCGCAAAAACGACCTCATTACAAGTGCACAGCATGGATTTTTAGAAAAGAAATCAACGCTGACTGCACTCGTTTCAACCATTCCTGTATGGCAAAAGATACTTGACTCACGTGGGTACGTTACTGCATGCTACTTGGACTACGCTAAGGCTTTCGACTCCATTAATCTTGACCTCCTCGCTATCAAACTGCAGGCATACGGCATCGACGGATGTCTTTTGAAATTCCTACGGGCCTTCTTGACTGGACGCAGTCAACAGGTTTTAGTTAATGGGTCGATTTCACGAACTTACAACACCCCAAGTGGGGTTCCTCAAGGCACTTGCTTAGAACCTCTAATGTTTTTACTCTATATCAACGACCTTCCCAAATGCCTTTCCCGGGGTGTCCATTGCTCTATCTATGCTGATGATTCAAAACTTTTCAAATTTAATAATCCACAGCTACTTCAGCAGGCCCTTGATGCAGTGCTAGCGTGGTCTTATAAGTGGCTGCTTGACATATCTTACGACAAAACGACTGTCATGTGTATTGGTAATACTCACCCACGTGAGTTAACCTATCACCTAGGCGAAAATGAGCTCCGTATTACTACATCGGCGCGTGATCTCGGCATTCACTACTCAAATGCTCTTTCAATCGGAGAGTATATTGCTAAAGTGGTTGCACTGGCACATAGAAAGTCGAATTTCATTTTTCGAGCTTTTCGGACTCGTAACATGAGTATACTTTTCAAATTGTTTGTCACCTACGTCAGGCCACTACTTGAGTATTGCACTCCTGTGTGGTGCCCTCTAAGACTGGCAGACATTAATAAAATTGAGAACGTGCAAAGAAGATTCACAAAACGCATTTTCACTAGAAATGGACTGTTTAGAACAAGCTACGAAGATCGTTTATCTTGTCTAAGTGGTGCAACGCTTCTACTTAGGCGGATTATATACAATCAGAATCTCTTGTTTAAAATCATGACAAATCGCATAGATATAGATAGAACCAAACTCTTCACGTTTTCGAGGTTTATCAACAGAACAAGAGGTCACTCGTTTCGAATTTCTATAGGAACGGTGCGGACTCGTGCTTTTTTGGAATCGTTTTTAATCCGTGCTACAAAAACTTGGAACCAGTTACCATCAGATTTACTGCATTCGATTTCTCCAGCATCTTTTAACCGCAAACTCGAGGCCTTTCTAAAACAAAAGCAGTATTTTTAACCATGACCTATTGAATTGAAGTGTGTAGTTCCAGGGATTGCGATCACTCCTCTTAGTTTGAGGTGAGCTACAAGAATTCGATTATTATGGTTCATCATGGCAGCAGGATTTTGGTTATCATGTGTCTGAAGAGTGCTTGAAGAAAAATCGTGATGTGCATGACTTGCTCCCACTGTGGCGAAACTTCTCAGATGCTCGTGAATATTTAACCCTGTGTGGTTGTGCTATTTCTTTGGCTTCACCACAGAACGGTTCTACCATGCCCGCCTAAATAAAAAGAAAATGTGTCTCTGCCGAATTGAAGCTCTACCATTCTCCAAGTAAGATATTTGTGAGCCAAAACTTGAGCCATAGCAAATAATTTATTTATCCAACTTTCCCTCCCAAATTTCATGATCCTTCTAGCGGCCAGTAATATGTGGGCTTTAGGAACCCTTAGATTCTATTCTATCAATATTCAATAAATACCGCAACTACAGTTTCAATGGTTGAATTTCAAAACATGCCTACGTCACAGCCCATAATTTTATTTCATTACTGACATCAGTGTTGCGTATCTATGCGATCAATGACGCCGTCGTTCGATTTTCTCGTGTCACGTCAATCCGCCATGACCATTTTTGACGAGTGCAATAGCTTACACTGTGGGCACTCCTGAGTCAGTGCCATGAGTTCGTATTTAGATCAAAGAGGTGCTCCTGCATCCGCTCGTGAATGACCTCCTGTCAGTTGCGCTGGATCTCGGTAAGGTTATTCCACAGATGGCTGCACACTGGTCAAAACATGGTCGAATCTCCTTTTTTGGCGGAAGTGATGTAAACGAGGGAGGTCAACGAATGCTCTTACTTTTGGAGAAACAGAAAATCATATCTAATTCTATAATTTCTTACAATAAGCTATCTTTTTCCGTTTTGCTATACCCTTCACACCCAATCGCTAAGCGCGCACATACTGCTGGCCGCTGTGGGTCTGAGCCATAACTATTCTTTTGTTTTCCCTCAATCATTGGCCACTAACTTTCTTGGAGTATCAAAACATCAGATCTTCCAAACAGAACCACCATTTTCACAGGCGGTAACTTCAGTTTGCCTTCAGGATCTTTCAAAGTCAATCTGAATGTAGACTGATTACTTCCTTCGTTCTGTTTATCATTTGTGATTGACTAATAAATTATTATTATTATTCACAAAACGCTAACCACGTTTCAACCATGGCTAGCGTAGCCATGGCTATGCACATCGTGTGCAAATCGATCGGCCTCAAACCATGGCTAAAACGTGGTTATCGTTTCGTGAATTCCAGCCCTGAAGGTTTGCTAGTACCGGTCCAACTGCTCATTTCAATTATTGCTTCAAAATTTCCCAAAACTATTGATTTGTTTGTTTCTTTGACTTACTTGACTTAATCGGTTGGCTTTCGCCTGACGCGGTCATTCCGCATCTTCACCGAGGTGTGCCGTCCTAGTAGTCAGCCGTGTCCATTTTTCACGGTCTTCAGCCACAATTTGAACACATTCCATCCAGCTGTCACTATTCCATTTCCTGCGAAACGAAGTATCGCGCCTGAACTGTCTTTCGATGCCGAGTGACTTTAAATCCTCTTTAACCACATCCGTCCAGAACTTTCGCCTACGCCCAGGTGGCCGTTTCCAGACAGGATTTGGAAGCATTTTTAAAGCGTGTTGTACGAGACGATCCGGCGTTCTTCTTAGTATATGCCCGAGCAGTCGAAGTCGACTTTCCATTGCTGCTTGAGATGGCGTTAGGAGATGCTGGCACCTCCCTCGTGTCAAGCGTTGATGTACTGCGTCGATTTCCTTGTAAAGGTCTTCGTTATGGCATACACGCGGCCAGAAATATCAAGCAAACGCCTAAAAGCTTCCTCTCCGTGCAATCCAACCTTTCCATCTGCGTCTTCGGTGCTGCCCACGTCTCCGATCCGTACATCATGATAGGGCGAATAGCGGATAGGTAGACGCGCAACTTGACTTCCTTCGCGATGGTGGTAGACCACAAACGCGGTTAGAGAATTGAATGCAGACGTAGCTTTCGCACATCGTTGTCGAATATCCGCTGCATAACTACCATCGTTCTTCATCAAACAGCCCAAATAACAGAAATCGTCCACCAGTTCGATACGTTGTCCGTCCACACAAACTCCAGTTGAAGGCCTCTGAGAGACCCACATCTGCTTGCATTTGTCGGGACGAAGACGAAGTCCATAGGCTGCGGCATACTTCGAAACGAGGTTCACAATCCTTTGCAGTTTTGCGTTGTTTTCAGCGAATAACACAATGTCGTCGGCGTACTCCAGGTCGACAAGGAGCGTCCTGATGGTGTTAGGATCACATCCGCAGGAAACTGTTCTGCAACTCTACGCATGACGTCATCAACGGCGAAGTTGAAAGAAAAGGTCCTGCAACGGCTCCTTGCCTTACTCCTGTTTTCACCTCGAAAGCTGACGTAAATCCGACAGGTGTACGAACTGCTGCTGTTGTTCGCTTTGTTCATGTCCTCGATTAACCGAACATACTTTTCCGGGACTCCATCTGCTCGCAGAGCATTGAGCAATCGATCACGATGAGGAGAGTCGAACGCGGCTTCAAAGTCCAAAAAGCAAGCTGTAATGGCTTCGAAAACCGCTGCCACGATTCAATTACTCTTCTCACGACGAACACTTGGTCGATGGTCGATCTTCAGGTCGAAAACCGGCTTGCTCATCTCTGGTCGTTCCTTCACGATGTTTGATAAGTCGCTCGAGAATGATACGTTCTAAAACCTTGTACATGACACGAAGTAGAGATTCCTCTGTAGTTCTTAGGATCCGTGACGGATAGCTTCTTGTGAAGAGGTACGATGATCGCATGTCTCCACGAATCGGGTATCCTTTCGCTCATCCATATGGCACGGATGGTGTTGGTCATTTCACGAATCCCAGACGGAGGAAGAGCTTTCCAGCATTTCAGCACTGATGTTGTCATCTCCACCTGCCTTTCCATTCTTCATTTTCCGGACACAATCCAAAACTTCAGACTCAGTCGGCGGTTCCTCACTGACATCGTAATGTGCTCTCTGAACATGCGGGAGCTCAGGTACTGATGGCGCTGGACGATTCAGTAGTGAACTGAAGTAATCCTTCCATATTGGCAGCGTCGCGTCACCAACTGCAACTCCATTGGTAGTGTTCAAGACAGGAGAACATCTCTTCATCTTCCCGCTATACTGTCGCAGCAACGTGTAGGCTTTCTTCGGATTCTTCTCCTCCCAAGCCTTCTCGAACTCCTTAGCTCTACACGTCCACTCTCGTTCGCGGTCACTTTGAAGCTGCCGACGCCAACTTCCTCCTCAGACGCTTCTCCTCCACGAAGTTTCCTGCAGTTCGGAGAGCACATACTCTGTTGTAGGTAGATGTTGTTTCTTCTGAGACGTAGGCGAACTTCTTCTTAGGCTGTACAACCGGGAGTGCCTCTTTCGAAGCGTCCTGGATGCACTTGACAAAAGAATCCGCGTCGCAAAGTTTCTTCTTAGTCCGTACTCCGATGTGAATAGAAACGCGTTGTCGGAAATTCCTTCTGCACTCTTCATCTCTGAGACTTGTCATGTCAATCCTCTGGAGAGGCTGAGCCCCTCGCTTCCTCTTATGAATCCTCGCAGTGAAGTTCAACAGAACAGGACGGTGATCCGAATCGAATGCGACATCCCACACAGCTCTAGATCTTCGAATGTCCGATACTGGAATATTCCTCGTCAGGACATAGTCAAGCTGTAGTTTCAAAGTTGTCATCTTCCGCTTCCGCTGCTCTTCTGGAGATAGCCGGGTTGGTCCCTGCCACGTAAGCTGATGGCGGCGATGATTCCTCTTGAATGTCGATGCAATAATCAGACCACTGCGTTCACAAAAGTCGACAAGGCGGTAGCCATTGTCCGATGTTTGCTCCACTGGGTAGAACCATTTACCGAGTACTTCGGATTCCTGATCAAGTCCCATCTTCGCATTTGCGTCAATCCCCACGACAACAGCATGTTGACAAGGTATCCTGGCCAGCAACGTATAGAGTTCCTCATAAAACGCATCCTTCGAATTGTCTTCGGCGGTTTCAGTGGGCGCATGAGCACTCACTACCCACAGATTGAATCCTCTGTGATCCCGCAGTCGTACGAATGCATTCCGACACGACGTTGAGCCGAACTCCTTGACCATACCATTGAAACCCTTCCTTACAGCTATTGCACAGCCTCCCACTCTCCTATCGTCAGCGTTACCGCAGTAGATGGTGTACTCTCCGATGCTGATGACGGGTCTATCCTTGAGGCGGGTTTCCTGCAAAGCAGCAAACGGTGCATGGAAATAGCTCAGAAGTCTGGATAGCGCAGTTTTTTGGATATCACTCGACAGCGATCGACAGTTCAGGGTGGCGAAATTGTGGCTTGTGGCCAAAGACTCCATGACTCCCTAGGTACGGATCCTAAGGTGTTATGGACCAGAGGCCTTAGTGTGCCGGACGGCGACACCTTTATGCAATGTGCGGGATACTTTCGCGATATAGTTGTGCACGCTATATCGCTCGAACGTTCCCTGTGTACACTCAAACGTCTGCTGGGTTCAGTAGAAGCAGGGGCACCAACGAGCAGGTACCAACAGACTTGTATACATATATATGTATACCTGACTTGTATACTATGTTTGTTTCTACGAATAATATATGAAGATTACGTTTGGTTTTAGAATGGTATTTGCTTGAATACACGTGAATCTTCGTTGAATCTTCGGTACTACTGAAAATTTTTCTTATCCGTTTTTTCATCCGAATTATCCGGTGGATCCGATTTTATCCGGTCGAATATCCGATAGCCGGTCCAGTCAAAATTCTCGTTTCGGATAGGATCCGTTATCCGAAATTCTCGTTTGGGCCAGTATCCGTTTTATCCGATGAGTCGGTTTCGCAAAACCGGCAATATCCGAAAATCCGATCCGACGCGATTTTGGTCATCGGATGGAATGTCCCTCTATAAAACGTCGTAATTCACATCATCCGAGGGGCGAGCGGCGCGCGCGAAGCCTCGGCCTCCGTCTGCCCTACGCTCTCTCACTGTCTCTAACCTCCGCTCCGCATCAGCACCAGGGGTGTGCGGAAATTTTTTAAAAAATTTCAGAAGACAGAAAACAGAAAATCGAGTTTGTCACAAAACAGAAATCAGAAAACAGAAAGGCCAAAACGGCCAGAAAACAGAAATCAGAAAACAGAAAATTTTCAGAAAAAAATACTCATTCCATTTTAATTTTTTTCAAGAGAAAAGAATGTAATTCTGAACATCTTCCCTATACAGGTAATACAATATCTACGAGACTGAACAAATAATTAATAAAACATTGATTGTAGCGATGGCACGTCAATGACAGGTAGATCATCATTGAAGACACTATTATTAGGTTATTATTGGTTTTCTCGATTATTAGGCGGCTAAGATCATGTTGTTCACGGAATAGTCTAGAAGTAGCCGAGCAATAACCGGGAAATAACCAGGACGTGACAGGCACACCAACACCCGACGCGCTCTTTCCCGGCTCGCCGAGCAGCCGCCTTGGCCTCTTGCAGCTAGGCGGGGCCCAAGTACCGTAAACTTGAGTAGTTGAAGCGACCGCGGTGTTGACATCCAAATCATGCCTCAGGAATTCCTCGTGTACAGTTCAACTCCGCATTGCCGTCCAGTCCGCAAAGTGCACGCCGATTGCGGAAGAGTTCTGCGGCGCGGTTGCGAGTATCCTCAGACAGGGATTTAGGGTCATCCGGGCGGTTTTTGCCTTTGGTGCCCATGTGATCCCACGTACCTGTCTGAGGATACTCGCAACCTCGCCGCAGCACGCTTTCGTAATCAGTGTGCACTTTACGGACTGAACGGCAATGCGGAGTTGAACTGTACATCCTTTGGACAGCATTATTTGACGTCCCTTTCGCGGCGAACATTTTTTGGCGGTTATTTCTAGGCTATTACGCGGCAACCAGCTACTTCCCGACCATTTTCTGGCTATCACGCAGAAAGTAGGGGTTTCATCACTCGTTGGCAGCAGCTGCCGCTGACAGCTAACAGCAGTATTAGCCATTGATATCGAGGGGTTCAACCCCAGCAAGTGTTGAAATCATATACCGCTGTCAGCAGCAGCTGCTGCTGACAGCAAAAGTTCGCACTCGATCTTTGCCCTGGGATGAAATGAAACCCCCAGGAAGCAGAGTTTATGGTTTCTTCGTTTTATCCAGAAATAGCGTTGACTGTGCAAGATACATGCTCAATACATCATATTTGCTAGATTCAAGAAAAGCTACACTTTTCCCGTGCAAACGTCATCAGGACAACTGAGGGTTCAGCCTCAAGGTCCATCAGCAGGGGTCTGGACAAAGTAAAAACCTACCTTCCTCGCAATTGAAACTTTTCTTGAGAAAAAAATATGTGATACCTTGGTAGTGGTTAGATTAGAAGTGAAATTTCTATTTTAATTGGGAGTTTACAGAGCTTCTGTTTTTGGTACAGTTTTAGTGAAAACGAAATATACTCAATGTTAGATATGAGGCTGTCCACTTCAGAATCGAGATAGATCGGAACACAAAAATTTTTTTTTGCCGTTCTTTAAATTTATTTCGCTAGAGCACCCCAAAAAACTCAGGTGTACGCTTCTAGAAATTTCAGAAAACTTTTTCAAAATGTTATTAAAATTTCAAAGCTGGGCATTTTTTAAACATTCCTTTGCCTAGATCCTCAATGGAAACAAATTCCTCTGAGAAAAAAATTACAGGATACGTTATCAACTATAAGGAAACTATTGGCGTTATCAAATTTTTCAAAATCGGGCTCAGTAAAAAATATATATATTTTTTATTTTCTCTGAGCCCAGATCCTGCAGATAGGGACTGTGTTCAAAAAATGCGCCGTGGACGATTTGGTATACGAAAAATATAAAATCGAAATATACAAACAACCTTATTTTTTCGATCGACTGACGCTCTCAGGCGAAAAACCCTCGAGAAAGAGGCCGCAAAATGGCTACAGTAATAACTGACTACGGGGCATCGATTGAAATAGACTTTGAAAAAGAGAATATTCTATCTTTTTCACATCATAACATTGTACTTTTGGTTCACGAGAACCTCTTTTTTTACTACATCTGCTAAGAACACGGCTAGGGAGGTTATTGCACGCTGAGGTAGCGTAAAGTGTGTTTGGTAATTTGTGGGATGAACACGGAAGCGCTCTATCATAGACATTCGACACTACGTAGCTTTTGAATGAATGACAAATTTGAATATCGTATTTTTACAGTACCCCCAATGAATGAACACTTCGGATAACCATTTCTGAAAATTCCCGAATGAAAGAATTCTTCGAATATAGCCTTTCTCAATTTACGTGTTTTTTCTAAAATACCGCGTTTTTAACAATTTCGAATGGATAAATAAATTCGCAATACTGTTCTTTATTTGGTACGAATGAATATTCGGAACAATTATACGAATATTGAAACAAGTATCCGAGTTTTTGAAGAACGGAATTATTGAATTTTTCGAAAGAATCGAAATTGTGGAAAAATCTAAGAAATTCCACTAACGTGAAAGAGGCCGCGAAAGGCGACAAAGACTGCCAGCGGGCATTGCTCAGACTAGTCTTCAATTCTGAAGCGATCATCAACTCATAAGGTAGCCTTCGCTTGGTGTAAATGAATGGAACCTCGAAAATATCCCCTTCTAGCTTCAAACGTGTCCACAGGCAGTCGAACAGGGATGCTCACACACCTGGCTTCGGGATGTGCATAGCTGAAGTTATTCGGGGTGCTGAATGCGAATTTGATTTTAAAATTATTAAGGTAGGTTCAGTCCCTAAATGTATGGCACCCACCGTATCCTACAGTTAACCTTAGAATTTCGTTAAGTGGGCGTCAGATTCGTGGTCAGCATCGTGGACACCTACATACAAGTTTTGAGACATATCCGAATTTTTTACAAAACACCCAAAAAAATTCCTTGATAAGTTCCCTTATCTTGCCGCGAGGCTTTGAAAAACGCTCATAACTTTTTTAATGCGGTTTTAGGCAGCTGCGAAGAGCATGCTCGAGTCCTACTTCCAAAATGGTTCCAGAAGTGTACATTTCATCCGGAATGGACAGGCTGACTAAAAGGAGTACCCTTGCAAGACGCGTTTTCATAACAGTGATTCGGTTCTATTTAATATTGATAATATTAAATATCATAATATTAAATAATATTTAAAGTTGATAATGAAACGTCGCGTGTGTTAAGTGTTAAAAGCACAGTTCAATCTCAGGGGTAAAATTTGATATTATAGTCCGCCCACCGTGTACAGCAACCCCGCCAAGCGCGAGATCTCAATTCGATCGAATAAGTGAGAAACTACAGGGAACTACTCGGCCCCGCCCACAATACCCTTAAAGCCTAATCAAGTGTTTTGCCCCGAATAGTGAATCAAAACCTCTGCGAACAAAAAAAAATGGTTGGTGATGCGATGCTCAAACGTGAAATGTGCAATAGCAGAACTCCTGGCTCCCTTTCCGGGGCGGTGTGTGCGGTCAGGCTTTCAGGATATGGTGGGCGGTGCCTACTTTTTTCCTGTAGTTTCTCACTTATTTGAGCGATTTGGGATCTAGCGCCTAGCAGGATTGCTATTCACGGTGGGCGGACTATAATATCAAATTTTACCCCTGAAATTGGACTGTGCCTTTAGATCTCTTCATTGGATTTTGTAGTTTTGGTAAATCCACATCTGTTTATAATTACTTCTGTTGGAAAAAAAGATTGGTCATTGCTCAAGGAACAAATTCAGGAGCTTTTATGTTGTCCGAACCCTTTTTCCAGCGGCATATATCAAAACAATTAACTTGAAAGGTTTCATTTTCTCAAAAAAAAAGACTTTCTGTAACATATGTGGGGAGAAGGGTAAGGGCGCGCACTTGATATGCTAGCAAATGTTGAAACCTGGGAATTCCAATCGTTTCTAATATAGCAGAGAAATGGTCTCCGTTCATATTCTGTTACCTCTGCGATATAAGTAAAGAAGTATAAAAAACAAGCAACACAGTTAAAACTCAAAATAAGTTAGGTGAACGCATAGACACGTCATTATTGTTAGCCTTAACGCAGGAATGATCGTACAGTATTCGAACCATCAATCCTCGCCATTCATTTGCTTCGTAGTCTAACGCCTAACCGGCTGAGCCATTGTGTAGAGACAGCACCCTCCGACTGCATTGATCGTTGGTTTAAGTGCAACTAGCATTGTTTAAAGGCAGTGTTCACGATGATTTTCGTATCCAAGTTTTTTACATGAAACCATGCGTTGGCCTCCAAGTGCTACCGAAACCACGACGATTCGACGAGAAACGCATTTAAACGTCGTATTTCAGTGACATTATTCTATAACATGGACTAGTTGTCCGGTTGGATCAACATGTTTATGGTGGTTGTCACCGGAGGAAAGTTGGGTCAATCGAAAATAAAAGAATATTTCATGCAAAGCAGGATTAGTTAGGGCCCTGAGGAAAGAACGGAGCAACACGAAATAGAGAATAACAAAAGACGGGTCCACAAACGATTTCATTGTCACAACAAACAGTTCCACCGAGAGTAATGAAGCGGGTTGACGAGGAACACCCTGGTTTCCCAGGGCTGCAAGGATCGCTTCTGTTCTAACGGAGTCGAAAGCCTTGTTCAAGTCGATGAACGTGAAGCAAAGCGGAGTCGTATACTCTCTGGACACTTCAATAAGCTTCGTATTTTTGTGGATATGATCGACCGTGCTGAATCCTTTTCGGAAATCTGCTTGCTCGCATGGCTGTCCTTCGTCTAGCATTCTGTCGATCCTGCTGAGAATGACACGAGTGAACAACTTGTAGGCAACAGACAGCAGGCAGAGAGGGCGATACTTGCCAATGTCGTGAACGTCTCCCTTTTTGTACAGCAACACAGTTTTGCTGGTCTTCCACTGAGATGGCATCTTGCATTCCGAAAGGTAGCGGGTGAAAAGCCGTGCTAGAGTGATAATCAAAGCCGGTGGGAGGTTCCTCAGATGTTCGGGTCTAATCCTATCGGGACCGGGTGCAGTACGATTTTTCACCGACATGATAGCATGCCGGATTTCGGAAGGGAGAACGGATGGAACAGCATAATCGTCCTGCCTCAGTTGGTATGGAGTCGCATGAAGGTGGCTATCGAAGAGATGGGAGTAGAAGTCGTAGATGACCTTTTCCATTGCCCTTCTGGAAGCAGTGACTGTTCCGTCGGGACGTCGAAGTGCGGTCATCTTGATCTTGTAGTTGCCAAAGTTGCGGAGGGCGTTGTCGATGCTCTTCCCGGCCGCTGCAGCTTAGGCAATGACTGCTGCTCTTCCCTCCTTCAAGTCTTCTTTCTTCGCTTCTCTGCATAGCTTTGCAAGCTCAGACGTTAGTTGATAGTTGCTTGTTGCTCTTGCAGCTCCACGTTAGCGACACGCTGGCGAATCAGCTATAGAGTTGCCGGAGACAGCCGTCTTTTGGTGGTCACCAAGCTCTCTGCTTCTTTAGCACTATCGTGAAGATGCTGAACGAACCGATTATACTCTTCGTCAATGTTATCCATAACGGAATCTTTCCAACGGCTAGCCAGTGCGGTAGAGTTCCCAATTGATGGTGGTTCTGGGGCTTCTCTTCTTTAACTCTGCGGCTTTCTCCGCCTTTCACGTAAAGAAAAACCTGGAGCGGAGAATACGGTGGTCCGATCCAGTGTAAAATTTCGGAACAACAGCGACATCGGTTAGACAAAAAACCTACGGTGGACGATGATGTGGTCTATTTTATTGTGGTACCGTCCACCGGGAGACTCCCACGTCCAGTTGTGAGAGGGGCCTCTGGAACTGTGAGTTACCATGGATTGTTTTGGTCGACATGATCAACTCAGATAATCTTTCACCCTGCTCGTTCCATTCCTGTCCGTGGGCCCTGATGTGATTCTCTTCAGGCGTCCTTCTGGAGCCAATCTTGGCATTGAAATCACCTACTCCATAGTGAAAGAAAATACCGAAAGGGCCATGAAAAGCTTCCGCTTGGGTACTCTCTCGGAATAGACGGTCCACTAGAGTTTTTTCATGAGAAAGGTGTATCCCAGTAGAGCCGACGGATGACTTTGTCTTTTTCAAACGCACTGAACTGTTTAATGTGACCAACCGAGCGGTCAGTCAAGCCCAGGCTGTTGCTGAATTCACTGTATTCTTGAGTGAGTCGTCTATTCCGAAAAAGCACCTCCGCTTGCAGAGGAAATTCAGTCTGAACAAGCTATAAAATTGAATTTAAATTTCGCGCCAAAAACTTTTTTTGAGTTTTTCTGCTTTTGGAAGCCTCGTCACTGTCCTTTCCGAAGTATATCGGCATGTAGAGTTTGTGCCGTAACTGCTCTTCATGTTGTTTTACAGTCGCATCAACATTCTATGAAAAAGTGCTAGATGACTGGTGAGAATAGGTGGCGGATCCTGATCTTTAACCCCTTCCAACCTCATAACCCTAAGTTTTTGAGGCGCCAAAGTCTCCCAGCATGGTCTACCGGATTCATTTATGAAACTGAGGCAGAAAAATGAAAATTGATTTTCAGCGCGAACTTTTTCAATGCCTTTACAAGGGAACCAAAATCGTCAGTAATATTTGTGAAAACTATATGTAGCACCTGAAAGCCGCTTCTTTTGGCCTTCACCTGCACACCTTCCGAAAACGAGAGCGGTCGTGAATGGATCAAGCATTTGGATTCTCCATAATGGGCAGCAGGAACGATATATGGAACTGTTCAATTAGCCAGTCTCGACGTAAGCCGACGAAGGCGGCGATTTTCAATTCGTCGCTGAAAGAACTTGCGTGGAGGTGAGTTTCCGCAAGCTTATCGGCCACGCCTTTACCTTTTGGACTCTCAGTCTCATCTTTGCATACCTCAATTTCTTCTGCAAACACGATTTTTCCTTGGCCATAGGTAGGTAACTATCCGTCTCTACAATGGAGATAAGATCTTAAACATCTTGGCTGCTGTTGATTTGAACTCTTCTTCTCGTTTCAATCAACATAGTAACTTTATTGGATGCATCAGGTTGGGAAATAAGTCCTTGCGGTTTTTTAGCTTTTTAGCTCTTCTTCTTCTTCTTCTTCTTCTTCTTCTTCTTCTTCTTCTTCTTCTTCTTCTTCTTCTTCTTCTTCTTCTTCTTCTTCTTCTTCTTCTTCTTCTTCTTCTTCTTCTTCTTCTTCTTCTTCTTCTTCTTCTTCTTCTTCTTCTTCTTCTTCTTCTTCTTCTTCTTCTTCTTCTTCTTCTTCTTCTTCTTCTTCTTCTTCTTCTTCTTCTTCTTCTTCTTCTTCTTCTTCTTCTTCTTCTTCTTCTTCTTCTTCTTCTTCTTCTTCTTCTTCTTCTTCTTCTTCTTCTTCTTCTTCTTCTTCTTCTTCTTCTTCTTCTTCTTCTTCTTCTTCTTCTTCTTCTTCTTCTTCTTCTTCTTCTTCTTCTTCTTCTTCTTCTTCTTCTTCTTCTTCTTCTTCTTCTTCTTCTTCTTCTTCTTCTTCTTCTTCTTCTTCTTCTTCTTCTTCTTCTTCTTCTTCTTCTTCTTCTTCTTCTTCTTCTTCTTCTTCTTCTTCTTCTTCTTCTTCTTCTTCTTCTTCTTCTTCTTCTTCTTCTTTGGAGTAGCAATTATTTGGAACAGCCAACAGTGGAAAAAAAATGAAAGCTGTAATCATAGATCAATCGACTTCGTTAAAAACTTCCGATTTTAGTAAATGGGTAGCTAGACGTCTGAACGTAGTCAGAGACAATTGCATCCCATCCTGGTCAAAAACCTTATTCAACAAAGGTACTACTCTGATAGAAAAGAACTGCGACCTAATTTGAGATTTAGGTAACGGAAGCTTGAATTTTGTGCTCCCACCCCTAATTCTAGAATGGACAGTTGAAAAGAATTGAGACGAATTGACTATTGCCCTACCTGTAAGAATTTTAAAAGCCATAACAAGATCGTTTTTCTGTCTCCGACTGATTAGACTAGGAAGAGCATGAAGCTGGCGTCGTTCCACAGCATTAGGGATAAACTCGTAACCGAGACCAAAACAACGCATAGCAAGCTTTCGCGTAAAGTTGCTTTGCACACTCTCGGGATAATTTAAATCCTTCTTTTTATACGGAGAGAAAACTGTAGTTCCAGACTCTAGAATAGGTCTTACATAGGTCTTGTATGCTTTGAGTAAAGTTTTGGAATTCCTAGACCTGAAGGCCTTGAAGAGATTGTATTAGGTCTAGAAGTTAATTTCCGCGTTTTTGTTGTTATTGATATTTTGTAAAAAATAAAATTATTTTTATATAACGAATTTTATGTTATAATGCTCACTGTATTATCAGCTTTCTATTGATATATAACTTGCTTCACGTACCTTATAAAAAGTATTATTTTAGTTTCAGAATATGTCAACTTTGTGCCGGAAAAACGCCATTTGCGGGAAGCTCTCCTTTTCCTTTTTCATCTCAAGAAGAAAGCCACTGACGCGCACCAAATGCTTGCCCAAGCTTACGGGGATGCTGCTCCATCCATAAGAACCTGCCAAGAATGGTTTCAGCGTTTCAAATCGGGTGATTTTGACGTTGGGACAAAGATCGACCAGGACAGCCAAAAAAAGTTCGAAGACGAAGAACTTCAGGCTTTGTTGGATCAAGATTCGGCTCAAACGCAAGAACAGCTCGCGGCATCTCTCGGCGTCACCCAAAAGCAATTTCTATTCGATTGAAGGCAATGGGGAAGATTCAAAAGGAAGGAAAATGGATCCCCTATGAGCTCTCAGAACGCAACAAAGAGCAGAGAAAACAACTCACAAATCTTGTTGGACCGATTCCAAAGAAAGTCTTTTTACACCGCATCACTTAACTGGCGATGAAAAGTGGGTGTACTACGACAATCCGAAGCGAAAAGAAAATCGTGGGTTAGTCCTGGTGAAAACAACAACTTCGACCGCAAAACCAAACATCCACGGGAAGAAGGTCTTACTATTGCATATGGTGGGATCAACGCGGTATACTGTACTATGAACTTCTTCAACCTGGCGAAACAGTTACTGCGAATCGCTATCAACATCAACTCCAGCGCAATTGCGGTGGCATGAAATCGAAGCAAAGAGACCAGAATGGGCGAGTCGACACGAAAAAGTCATATTGCTTCATGATAACGCTCGACCTCATGTTGCTCGAACGGTAAAGGATACGCTAAAAGAGTTCAAATGGGAAGTCTTACCGCACCCGCCGTACTCTCCAGACATCGCCCCCGTCGGATTATCACCTTTTCCGGTCAATGGCGCATGGTCTAGCGGAGCAGCGCTTTCAAGATCGTCAAGATGTCAAAAATGGCTCGATGAATGGGTGGAGGCCAAACCAGAAAAAATTTTATTATGATGGAATCCATAAGTTACCCAAACTCTGGGAAATGGTTGTTATTAATGACGGAAATTATTTTGAATAAAAATTTTGTTTAAGTATGTCCAGTTTTCAATAGTGTAAAAAGCGTAAAAAAACGCGGAAATTAACTTCTAGACCTAATAAGTTCTATGAATTGCACTGGAGAAGAGCACTTTGTAATGACTGTCAAAACTCAGTTTGTCGTTTATTCTGTACTCAAGATCTCTCACTTCCTTTACTAACTCAAGTTCCACGCCACCGATATTATATGTAGCATTCACCTTACAGGTTCCGATCCGTAGAATCTTAGTTTTGTCCGCCGCGAGAGGCAGCCCCCATTGATCTGACCATGTTTTGACATGATCGATCGCCGTTTGAAGAGTTTTGGCATCCTCCGAATTCTTGACAACAGTGAACACTTTGATATCGTCGGCATACATTTCACAAGTCACTCCGAAGTTTTCAAGGTAATCATGCAATCCCGACGTGTAGATAAGAAAAAGAATTGGGGACAACACTCCTCCTTGAGGAACACCACTTGCGGCAGAGTATGTCTCAGAAAAATCTTCACCAACCCTGACTTGGTACATAAGTACGATCGTGAAGAAAATTGGTCAACCACTTGATGACCATAGGGTGCATACCTATTGTCGTTAGTTTACCAATCAGCCTCGTGATGGGAATTCTGTCAAAAGCTTTCGAAAAGTCAAAAAATACTACATCAACTTGCTGCTTACTCTCCACCGCTTTCGTCCATTCGTTTAGAGACGAAAGTGGAGCAGTTTCTGAACATCTACCTTTCCAAAACCCATGCTGGTTCTCGGGAACAATTTTACAGTTTTCTAAATAAATGATGACCTCATTCTTGACTATTTTTTCGAAAGCCCGTGCAAATATAGAAGTTGTACTAACTGGACGAAAGTTTTCAACATTCGAATAAGGAGGTTTTTTTTGGGACTGGAATGACAAAAGCATGCTTCCAGCGGGATGGAATTTCAGCTGTGATGTAGGATAGATTGAACAGATGCTCAAGAGGGAACAGAATGTAAGGCAGAATTTTTTTTAACGAAATGTAATGGGACGTAGCCTGGGGTGAGGGATGAAGAGTTGGGCCATTTAGCCAAAAGTTCTAAAATCTGATCTTTGTGAAACCATACTGTAGATTCCATTCCAGGGAAATCCGCTGCAGCGCATTCAACAGCTGATTCCGAAGTTTCAGAGAAGGTCTTTTGAAATTCAGCAGCAAAAATATCGGCTTTCCCCTTATTTGTGAAGACTAATTCAGCTCCTTCTGAGAGCAGGGCAGGAATTTTTTTCCTTCGTTTCAACCTCTTACTGATATACGAATAGAGTTGAGAACTGTTCCTTGATTCTACTAATTTACGTTCCACACTAGAAGAGTGTTTGACTATAGCTTTGTCCACCTTAGCGTTATATGATTTTTATGGTTCTAAACTATGGTCGTTTTTGCTCTCAACCGCAGCAACCCAAAGAGCATTTCTACGATTCATCATTCTATTGAGATACGCAGGTAGACTTCTACCTGCGATTCGTTCATTTTCCGATGGGGAACGAACAAATCGATAACGTGATGTAAAATAGCAATGAACATTTCATATTTTTCATTCACAGAGACAACAGTGCTAAGCGAACCGAACCAATCAATGTCTGCTAGGTACCCTTTAATTGCCTTGTAATCGGGTACCTTGAAATCATGCTTATACTAGGGAGTACTTTCCAAAACGCTTGAATTCACTGTAAATTTCACTGTCGCATGGTCACTGTTGCCAATCGGTGCCTTGACTCTCACTGCATTGACTAGTCGATCATGATTGCAGAAAACAAGGTCTAGAAAGGAACTGCCTCTAGACGGAGATTTGACCATTTGAGAGAAGTTATGAGTGGTGAAAAGATCTATAAACTCATTAGAAGAACCTTCCGCTAGTTGAGGTGAATTCCAGTCAATTTCTGGCAACTTAAAGTCGCCGAGCACTACGCTGAGGCAATTATCTGTACACTAATAACATTACGGAGAACTTCAGTGTCTCCAGAGCAACAACTTGGGGTGCGATATACCAAAATGAATCTGACTATACCAGAACAAAATATAGCATCGAAGACTAGAATTTCGTACGCATTCTTGACAGAGACTTGAAAATTTCCGACACAAGGGATTCTGTTATTGAATAAAACGAGAACGCCACCACCTTTTCTATATGCTCTGTCACATCTAAAGACGGAGAATTGTGAACCAGCAAAACCTAGAAGAGAACTCATTTGATTCTTCGAGCTCAACCATGATTCCGTTATGAAAATTAGGCTATAGTTCTCATGCGAAATAGTATGTAATAGGTGATCCAAATACTTGACCAGAGATCTATCATTAGACATCATGCACTTGATTTCGCCGCTCAGACCGACGAGAGTTTAGAGGTTTCCCGACGGAGTCGGCTCAGCTTGAGAAACAGAAGGAGGAGAATGTGACTGAACAGTACCGGAATTACTGGATTGACGTTTAACAAAATCAGATGAGTTCAACGGATTGGAATGAATGTCACAGTGATCACCAGACGAGAATTGTTAGAAGTGGGACGCATATAGACCCCCTTATGAGAGAAAAACCGCAGACGAAGAACGCATCTCACAAGCGTCTTCTGAAAATTAGATGATGGTAACACAACCTTCGGCAACCGTGGCCTATGAGAAATAACTTGGCCCATACGAAATACTTCACGCGCAAGACATTGAACATCCAAATAACTAATGATGGTATGAACACTGGAAAGATCATAGTTTGCCCTATCGATGGAATTGGAGGAGAGAGACTCAGGGACGCCGGAAATTACAATAAATTTTTCGAAATCAGGATCTTTAGAGACTGAGAGAGAAGCATGATCAGAATCAATCGGAACATTTGAAGTCAGAGGTTTACTTTATGACATAAGATCATCGATCCTTCCTTTTAGCACTCGGTTTTCTTCTCTGAGAGCCTTGTTTTCCTCCATGGCTGCTCGACATTGATTGACCATCTCCACCATTTCCTGTTTGGTATCAATCACGACCTCGATCAGCAACTTCGCATACATCGGCACGTCATCAAGGGTACGAAGGACATCCAATCGATCAGAATATTCGACAGTTTGAGGCGAGGTTTCCAAACGGGAGCGTTTCACAGGTACGGAAGATGAGCGGCTGGGCGTGATAGACATATTGGAGTACCACTGGGCAGGAGATAGTAGGAGGTTGGTGACGATGAATCTGCAGCTAGGTTGGGATAGGAAAACGAAGAGGGAGTTCAGACGTTGACAGTCGGAATCACAGGCATAGGCTTACTGTCATGGCAGGAGTAGAAGCAGTCGAGGCTTTAGTTCGAATAGTCGAACGAGACAAAACTCGACGAAAGTGGTTACGTTGACGGCAGAGCCACGTCGCACACCGATTGCACTGGGCGCACGCAGTCAGGGAAAAATCCAATCACAGTATCTTGTAGAGTAAAAGAATCCCTTTCGCACAATCTGTGACTAATCGTTGAAGTGTCTTTAAAGGCATCGTTCGCGCAAAAAACCGTATCTCATTGTTCCATGCTTTTGCGCAGGCAATTCTCTGATTTACAGAATAGGAGTGGAAAGGCACCACAAAACCAGCCGTTTTCGGAAAAGAATTCATTCTAAACGTCTCCCATTATTTTTTCCCCACCCCTCCGTCAATGTCGGTGTGTCAGGTGCAATACGTCGGAAGTTTTTTTCACAAACGCCGGATGAGTTTTTCGCTTTAAACTCAATTAGGGGGTGAAATTCTCTTCCCTCTCGTTCACCGAAACTTATTTCAAAAAAGAAGTAGCCAATGGGCAAGTATGGATGTTAGAATTTTCCCAGAAAAAAAAAATCAAATACTGAGTCGTCTGCGCCTGTGATGGCGCTTCTGTTCCTTGTGCTAGATTGTTGGTGAGAACTGGTGGCGGATCGTCATTTTGAACCACTCCAACTTCAGCACTATACGTTTTTTGACGCGCGAAACTTCGCCGACGTGGTCTACCGTGCTCATTCATGAAATTGAGCTAGAAAAATGGAAATTGCTTTTCAGCGCGAACGCTGCCTTTAGTCTTCAGCGCAATTTGAAGAAAACGTAAGCTCTTTCGCCCAACGTTTGGTCAAAAAATAAGTTCTCATTGGTTTTTCTTCTACTCAGGCTACCGTCTGTTAGCTAAAGTTTTTGATGTACATGCCTCTTTAGTCTCTTCATGTCTCTTTTGTGAACGCACAGCAGTATGTCATTAATGCAACCAACACGGGCGGTGTGTACAATACTTGTTCCAAATGAAATTCATTTCGAATATCCGACGTTTCGACTATAGTCGGATATAACATTTTTTCGAACATTCGACTTTTCGACTGTAGTCGGATATCTCACTTTATCGAATACCCGACTTTTCGAATAAAAAGTCGACCTTTTATCCGACTGAAAAAGTCGGATACTCATCCGATTATTCGATTCGGAACAAGTATAGTGTGTACACAAGTCTGATGGTACCTGCTCGTTTATGTCCCTGCTTCTAATAGATCCCGTCTGATTGTGAGTATACACAAGGAACATTCGAGCCATATAGCTAAAGGTTTCCCTGTATATTGCATATAGGTGCTGCCGTCCGGCATACGAAGGCCACCTTTTCGTGACACACTAGGTTCTGTACCTAGGGAGCTCGCTAAGCTTTTGACCACGAGCCACAAATTCGCCAACTTGAGTGACAGTTCAGGTTGGCGAAATTGAGTCTTCGTGTTCCTAGAGCGAGTAGGATTTCCTGGCCAACTAGGGCGCGCGGTAGGGACGAATGGAGACGTCACTGGCGCCCGCTCGACACTGTCGATGATCAACGGGAGGGCAGGTGACGCAGGTGAATTTCATTTTCTTTTTTTTGTGTGGATGAAGTGGAGTCACTTTTTTACTATTCCCTTATATCGATCCGGATATTGACTAAAGTCCAGTAAAAGAAACCAACTAAGTATTGGGTTGATGCAAAAGTTTCCGAACTTTTCACGACTTTGAATAAAAAACATTTATTTCAAAAACGAACAAGGCTCACCCAACAAAATACTTTCCATCAAATTCAAGGATCCTTCGCCACCGATTGGGGATATAATGAATTCCCGACGCGTACAAGCAGTTTCTGTCGAGTTATCAGAGATACGTGTGGTCGAGAATTATCGTGAAGAAGGCGAGCAGTGGACCTGGACCTGGGCTGGGAAGTTCTTCCTCACCCTCCATATAGCCCAGATCTTGCCCCTTCCGCCTACCATCTGATCCGCTCGATGCAGCACTTCCTGGATGGAAAACAGTTTACTAACGATGACGAAGTCAAAATGGCCTCAGAAGGATACTTCGACTCGAAACAGCCAGAGTTGTACGCTCGGAAATTCATGATCTGCTCAATCGGTGGCGAAGGATCCTCGAATGTGATGGAAATTATTTTGTTGGGTGAGCCTTGTTTGTTTTCGAAATAGATATTTTTTATTCAAAGTCGTGAAAAGTCCGGAAACTTTTGCATCAACCTAGTATAAACGTTATCTTACTGTGCAACTCATTTTGCTTCAAAACGTCTATAGCACAACATTCGCAAAAATTGATGCACAGATTTAAATTGAAAAAAGAACGCACAGACTTACTCCCCAACCTGTTACTTCTTCTGAAAAATTTGTTAAGGCGGTGAAAAAGGAGCTGAATTAGTCATCTTAAAACTTCTCTTTATTGTAGTTTTCATTTCGCTGTTCATTTCCTCACTTTCCTGAGCAAAAACCACATTCTTCTGCTACCCGCATCCTTTTTCATCGCATGCATATAAGGGATGTGCGGAAAAATATTTTTGGAAACAGAGTACAGAAAATCTAGTTCGACAGAGAACAGAAACCAGAAAAAAATCTCCAAAAATGGGCAGAAAACCAAAAACAGAAATTTTTCAAAAAAATCAATAACGGGTGTTCAGCGTACACCAAACTTTTCAGAACATTCAACTTTTTTAATACATTTTTTGACTGATCTATGTTTCTTTCATTGAGTTTTCAAATCCTTACAGTTGGCCGGAGCAAAAAGTATACACGCTCAAGAAACGCAGATTATGAGTGCGATGAGATGACAAATGTTCATCGAACATTCCTTTTCCCAGGCAATAAAAGCTCGATTACTCTATCAGAAGCTCAATACATATGTCTGTGCAAGGAGTCGGAGCGAGCTTTCCGTTCCTTAGTGTACATATTTTGACACTTATTGCGGGATAACTGCTGGTTTGAACACTGTACTACTCCTCAGAGCTGAAAGTCACGCCCGCACCGCGCGCCTGTGCTGGTAGAGTATAACTGACCAGACGCGCCGTTTGCTCCACCGTTGAGAGCCTCTCGTACCTCTGTGGCAGAATTATCATCTGCCTCATAGGCTCACCTTCAATTTCTTGGCTCTTTGTCTCAACTGAATTCTGTGCCATTTGCGTTACAGTGAATCAAAACAAGCATTTGAAGTTTTGCCTGCATGGCACAGTTGGGGCCAACATTACCCGCTCCCGTTTCCGGAGAACTGGTCCGCGCCGAATTTTGAAGCTACGAAAAACTTCGCACCAACCCGGGGTTTCCCTCCCCTTTCAAAATCAGAAGAGTTTAAGGGCTCAAGAAGTGAATAATTCACACAAAGTCAAGTTTACTATTTGAATCTAATCTCACGTGTCGGAGCTCATGAAATCGCGGTGTGGACCAGTTCTCACGTAAACTTACCCAGCTCCACCAAAGCAGGTACGCTGGGGAGCGGGTTTGAATACTGGGCGTTAAAAACTTAGTATTAATGGCTTGTTATTGTTAGTATAGAATCACATTGCATTTTTCCTTTCACTTGACTGCTTTGCGTTACATTTGAGAGATTCGACAACGATAAACCTCTGCTTAAGAGTATCCACTATAAGATAAAAATAAGAAATCGGCTTCCTGAATCCCTTTTGGATTGCGCAGCGCATTCGACGTCGTATTCGAAGAAGCTTGACTTTGAGAGAAATCGTCGCTGCGGCTCCGCGATAGCGCCGCTTTGGCGCGTACAGGCACCGAAGCGGCACTATCGCGGAGCCGTGGCAACACTACCACGGAGCCGTAGCAGGGACCCGACAGTGCCACTTCGGCTCCGCGTGTTGACGCCGCAACGGCTCCGGGAGAGTGTCTGATATGAACTTTTTAAGAATTATAAGACAACTAGGGTGGTGGGGGAGGGGGTTAATTGTAAAAACAAAAATTCGAACCTGCGGTCGTTGCGTCCTTTGTGTGATAAGGACAGAGCTTACCGCCGCGTTTGCGCACAAGGAAATACCTCAAATTTGGGTATATTGAACCAGCGACAATTTCGTTTTACCACACAGGACAGTACTCCATCGTACTAAACGCGGATTCGCTGCTGCATCCTCGCGGAGCAGGCGCGGTTCTAACGCGGAGCAGCTGCGGTACTATCGCGGCACAGTCGAGGATCGCGGTACTTTCCCGGCACTGACGCCATAATTTTTTTCAGGTGAATGGGTTTCGTGCTTATTTAGTCGCTTGCAGAGGTCAACCAACTTCCCAATGAGTGCCCTCATCTCCCTACATGATGCTGTTACCAATTGAAGGACCCCGAAGGGTTGGTTGGTTTGGTTCACCTTGGCAAGGATCGAACCCGACCGTGTACAGCGAACAACACCGTTTTCCCCCACCACGCCACACGTGCCCTAATGGATAACCACTACAGCGAGATAAAAGTGTCTGGGGTGGGGAAACTGCAGAGAGCCTGAGTGAAGTACACCCTTAACCTATCGGCTTAGGTTTGATAAATCCGAACACTTTTTCCTGGGGCATTCCTGCTCCAAATCGCGGTTCGTGTTTTTTTCTGTTTTCCGTCCAATTTTTGCTCATTTTTACAGAAAACAGAAAGCACAAAAAATGGCCAAAAATTGGCAAAAAAAAACAGAAAATCCCGCACATCCCTGATGCATATCCCCTGTAAAAAATCGTAGTTCTCATCACTGATGGCTCGAGCACCCAATACTGCCTCCTCCGTCTGTCATGCGCTCTCTCGCTGTCTCTAACCTCCGCTCCGCACCAGCGCGCGTAGGAACCATATGAATTTCACAGTTTGACAGCCTATGTACCACTAGCCATGCTGAAAGAACCTAAACTCGTTTCAAAACAGACCTTTTCAGAAATGGTAGGGTTTTCTGAGATTCGTCGTGGACATGTCGTATGCATTCTTGGCCCAATGTTCAGTGGAAAAACGTGAGCGTTTTTTACACACTTCACAATGCACAATAAAAATTTCATAGATTCCTTCCTTCAAAGGACTGAACTGATTCGAATGCACGATCGCTACAGAATTGCTGGAAAGACATGTGTTCTTGTAAAATACGCCGGTGACACACGTTACGATCCGGAACTCATCGTCACCCATAAAAGGTCACTACGTCGTAATTCATTGCTTGCTTCATATCGGTCTTCCTTCACCAAGAGCAGCGTTCGACGTTCGGTGTGATGTATCACAGAGGGGGGGGGACCCGTCGACATCCGGTGGGACGGGGGGTCGGACCTTCTGTCAGCCGAGAACCAAGATGGAGCTTCTATCAGTGCGGGGGGGGGGTTGAGAGCCATAGTATAAAGTATGAAAAGTAAGTATGTTAGTATAAAAAATGACGGCAAAATGAGATCACAATAAGAGGTCAAAATAAAACTGGAGATCATACTGAGAGAGCGAAATGATACAGGAGATCAAAAAAGAAAGAAACTGAACAGTGAGAAACAACTGCGAGAAAACAAACAAATGAGGCAAGATATGAAATGGAGATGTAAAAATGAGGCAGAAACTCACAAGAAAAGGTGACAGTTTACTGGGGGAGAAAGCATGCAAGACAATAGACGGCAGTAGCGTGGCCATCGTTTAAGGCACAGTCCAACCTGGGATTCTTTTTTCTGTTTTTTCGTCCATATTGAAAACGGCCCCACGCTGATTCCAATAGTGTCCCTGAAATCGTACGAGACCCTCTAGTAACGAAGTTATGGCCCAACGTGCGGAAAACTTAGTCACAGTCCCAAGTTATCAATTTCATTATTTTAACCGATTGAGATCGGTTTTTGAAGACCCATTTTTAGGTGTGATACAATCGATTGTATCACACCTAAAATTGGGGCTTCAAGACACCGTTTTCATCCGGTTAAAAGAATCAAATTGATTACTTGGGTACGTGACTAGGTTTTCCGCACGTGGTGGCAGCGCAAAACTCCCTAGTTCAAATTTCGTTAAATACTTGTAATTATTTGACAGCTATCGATTTTTTCATGGACCCCACCCTATGTAGTGCTGTTCTCCTTGAAGCTGCGTTCATAAAACCTCGGGTGCGTTTTCACGTCCGGATAGCCAATTATTATACGTGGTTTTCATGCCCGAAACCGCACCAATGTGCCCTCAGGGCATGAAAACAGGCTCCGGCCACCCTATGTAGCGCTGTTCGGCTTGAAGCTGTGGCCATGAAATTTTGGGTGCGTTTTCACATACGGATAGTCGTTTACTTAAAGGGGTTTTTTGCCTGAAACCGCACCTATGTGTCTTCAGGGCACTAATCAATGTTCAGCATTGAACAAACATTTGGTGTCATTGTTGCAGGAGAGTTGTTTTTGTCTGCCTTCGTGGAAAACATTTATGTATTGTTTTTATAGGATTAATTGATACAATCGATGCTTGAATGTAGTCTTCATCTAGAAAATTCGTTCACTAAAAAAATTGCGAACTGAGGACCTCCCCCCCCGGGGTCATCGCCTTCACTTTTTCCCAGGGGGGGGAGCTGAGCAAATCGCTTGACTTATGTGGGGGGGGGGGGTATGACCAATGTTGGGTTGTATCACACCTTGCGCCGTAGCCTGACCAAGAGTCGCGACAGAACACTCGCTTAAAGCCCTTTTCACACTTTTCCGGACGACACCGTCCCACACGATATAGGATAGGGCTGCGAGTTCGTTGAAGGCACCGTCCAATCTCAGAATCGTTTTTCTGTTTTTCTGCCTATCTTAAAGAGGGTCTCACACTGATTTCAATGATGTCATTGGAATCGTACAAGACCCCTTAAGAACGGAATTATGGCCCCTCAAAAAATGAGCTACGGAAGCATGGTGGACGAGTTGTCCGAGGCTCGTAACTTCCGTCATTCGCTACCTATGTATGCGAACCGACCTGAATAAAGAAAGAGGCTGAGAATGAAGGGAAGAACGGAGCTACTGGTCGGAAACCATCGCTCCTCTCGCCGCTGTTGAGCTTGAAAGATCGTAAAAGAGGCGTGAACAAAATTGGCTTCCTGGCATGGGCGCCCCAGGGTGGCTTCCCCCTATATCTCGCTTATTCGGAGGAATTGAGAGCTCGCATTTGGCAGGGGCTATATAGGGTGGGTGAGCTTCACAATTATTTGGAAATCTCAGATTTCGTCCCTGAGCTTGGACTGTGGCTTTGAGTGCCGGTGTGCGGCGCCGGATGACCGACGTCGCAACGCGGCATTCAACGTCTATACGAAATTTTTCCGTTGATGGTGGGATGATCGATATTATAGGTTGCTCGCTCACAGACCTGGTAGGCGACGCGCTTGACGTCGGACAGCAAAACAACTGTGAAAGGGGCCTAAAGGCACAGGTCTACCAAGTGCGAGCTCTCAAATCCTGCGAATAATCGAGATATAGAGAGAAGCCACTCTGGCACGCCCCTTTTGCGATCTTTAGAGCTCAACAGTGGCGAGATGAGCAATGGTTTTCGATCATAGATCCGTTCATCCCTTCATCCTCAGCCTCTCTCTCCATTCAGGGCCGCTCGCATACATCGGTTGCAAATGACCGAAGTTACAAGCCTCGGACAACTCGTCCACCATGCTTACGCAGCTCAATTTTCGTGGGGCCATACCTCCGTTCGTAGTGGGTCTTGTACGCTCCCAAAAACACCATTGGAATCAGTGTGGGACCGTTTTCGAGATAGGCAGGAAAACAGAATAACGATTCTGAGGTTGGACTGTGCCTTTAAGGCTCGCGATGAAATGGGTGTGAAAAAATCTTACAAATAATTTCTATTGGCTCAATCACTGGACAATGGTCAAAAAAATACCGATCAAACATCGGATCTAATACAAATTATCCGCTTGCCAATTGTGCCCCAATTACAGAAGGACGCGAGAAGGTGTCTATTTTTGGAACAGCCTATTTTGGGGTTTGATGACAGAAGTTACGTACTTTTCACCTCTGACGACTGAAACGCTGCACACTGGGGTTTTTCGGCAAGGCGAGTTCAGCCGTTATCATAACTTCTGTGAAAATTTGATCTAGCCCCAACACTGGCTTGTTTGCGGTTGCGCCTAGAATTTATTTTGAAACGCGATGCGTAGTGGGGCGAATGGACCACACTCGATCATTTGCGGCGGCCGTGCGGCATTTGCGACACCACCACTTAGTGGGGTTTCGATCGCGACCGGCAATATACCGCCGCGGTTCAGTCCATTCACTTTAAGAAAGCTTGGCGGAAGGTCTTTACAGAATGGGTGTTATCTTTTGATTTTTGAGTAGACTTTCGTTTCGCTTCTGCGCTCCCTTATCAATAACCGGTGTCTGAAGTACTAATTTTACCACTCCATCAATACACTGCTGCTGTGGTCGCTTGAGTTAAAATCAGTCAAAAGTCCGATCTGGTCGCTTAAAGAGGCGTTAAAGACATCTCACGCGCTGAAAACGTACCACCGTGCTATGGGTTGGAATTATTGGCTGGACCCATCCAAGCATGTAGGGAGAGTTTTTTGGGTCAAAAACGCTTTATTGCGACGATATATGATTCCGAATGCACAAAGTTCCGTCAAAAGAGGCCGGCACTCCGTCAGTCATCAGACACAATTTGCTGTCAGCCATTGTATAAGTAAATGATCAACAATTAATCCAGTACAGCTGAGGGGGAGTTGATGGAATATACTTTACGATTACGTGAAGGATGACTTCACACCCGCATTGGTTCACCTGGCCTTCCCCACAATTTTCCTGGAAGAAGGATGAATTTCATTTGATCGTGAGATCAGGGTCTTCCTTTCTCAAAAGTCGATCGAGAGAATTTCGGTCCGAAAAGAATAGTTTTCAGCGATTCTTTTGCAGTTTTAAGGGGTAGCTGTTATATAGGGATGCAGGGCTTTCAATATATGTGGAAAACTCGAAAACGAAATCCATCGTGAACGATGCCTTTAAACTCTATGAGTGGTATGTAGTAAATCGATGGAAACCGCTTGTTAGTGAGAAATGAAGCCGTCTGCAAGCCGCAGCGAACCACTCAGAAGAAGATTTTTCGTCAAGTAAAGTCGAAATAGTGTTTCAAAGGAAAAAATGGATAGCTTCCGGAAAAGTCTTCCGGAGGATTGATTTGGAAGCCGCCAGCTCGCTTGAGCTATCACGCGGCTGTAAGCGCTCGTTCGCTCCGAGCAACTGCTGAAACGGTCCTAGCGCGGCTTGCAGACGGCTTCATCTCTCATTAAACTAGCGGTTTCGATCGGTTTGCTATCACACCAGGTATTCCTGACAACCAAACTCTATTCGGTAAAGAGACCTCTGAATGGATACTTCTAACCACTGCAAAAAAATCACTTTACATCCGGTTAAATAGTTTTGCCATCTCTGTAGACCCTACTGACATCATTTCAGGGTAACGGCTGAGGGAGCGACATTGATAGCACGGACGCTGAGGGAAATCCGCATTGAACTGTTCGCTTCAGAGACAGAAGTGATAGCAATTGACGAAGGCCAATTTGTAGGTTGCATTTTCATTGCACTCAGGAAGTTCGGAAAATTCTGTTTCAGTTCGCGCTTTTGAACCACTCATAACTGCTTCGAAATGTTTTTCTTATGGAAGAAATGCGCTTGGTCCTAGATTGCTACATCAAGATAGGAACAGAAAAGCGCCAAAATACTGAAATCTTTGAGCTTTTCAAGCTATTTTACATGTTGACTTCATGGAAAATACGAGAATGCAGCATAAGAACAGTTCATGTGTGCTTCGAAAAAGTTGTTCCAACTGAAGGAAAGCGGGTAATGACAGAACCCTGGAAATGCTGACTCTAACTACGATATGCTGATCAGGCAATGTGTTTTTCATAGCACAAAGCGCCGCATCGTCAATTAATGACTTGCCAAATTGTGTTAGGTGAAACCATTTTGAATCCCTTTCAACGAAAAATAGAATAGTTTGTGGAACACCCAGGATTGATCTCCAGCAATCGTTCGAAAAATGCGTAATTTGAAGAAGGGCACGCCTTTTTCAACCACGTAAAAATTATGTAAACTCTGGTACCGCCGTAGTGACCTGTTGATTTAGATCAATATCAGCAGCGGAGCGGTGGGCCTCGGTGAAATATAACTAGTGATAAGGAGGTTCCGACGAAAAAGCCACCGCTCCGCGCTGTGATAATCGACATCAACAGGTCATTACGGCGGTACCAGAGTTTAGTTCAGCAACTGATTGAGGAACTTTTTCGACACATCCCTCCATTCCAATGGTCCAAATGAGTCTCCATCATCCGGAGCTATATGGCTGCACGAACCTGTATTCAGCTGGCCATCTTCGTAACCTCCGGATAGCACATACTCCTTTCTTACCTGGAGTTCCAGCCCACAAGAAGCTGAACTTGCACATGTCGAAACAACTGGAGACAAGGTTGAGCACCCAGTTGGTTTCTTTAAAACTCGCACATGCTTCAAAGTGTATAGTCGGCGTGTTATGTAAGTCATTTACGGTAGACTCTGTCGACACAGCTACTTTCACATGGGACGCCCAATCAGCATTGCAGCAGGCGTCTTTCCTCGGCAGCTTCGTGCACTTGCAGGCAAGGATTGTTGTTGCCGTGTGCACTAGAAGGAAAAGAAACCCCATCTTTCATCACAAACAAACACGAAAGACACAGTTCAAACAAGCACTTCCGATCGCGAACAAGTAGGGACAAACAGTAACAAATTAATCCTCACCTAACTATAAGATCCATTACCATTGAAAGCACAGACTATAATACTGATGGAAACTGATCATGTTGATCATCAAACTAACCTGAACAAATCACCTGTTTCTCTACGCCGTCGTTTAATCAAATCAATTGCGCTGCATATATTTACGTACCCCTAGCATTAGTCTCTGAAAGGAACCCGAAAATATTATTGAAAAATTAGTTAGTCATTTTCGAAGCGAGTTACTGGAATGTGACATCTCGTGCGCGAACAAAAGAGATTTTTCCCTAAAGAAAAAAGTCTGTTCGAATGAGAATGTCTGCAGATAGCTGACTGGGGTATTACTAAGTAATTGCCCAAAAAAAAACCTGCCAAAGGTTCACATAAGTGAAGAATGCCAGGCCGGACTGACGCCCACGCCGACCGCGTGTGCGACAGTCTCATTCGAACGGAATTTATGTAGTGTGCTCTGTACGATTCCAACAATGGCCATACTTTCATTTCAGTGACAAAAAATAAGGGTAAGTCGAAGGATGAACTCATGATAAACAAATACGTAGCAGTGACTGGGCGGTCAAACCTACCCGACAACAAGTCACTTAGGAAGCCCGAAGGGTAAGTAACACACCCGAGGGTCCGGTGGAAAAACAACAAGCGGGGAATGAAAAATATATGCTTTTTTTATAGCAAGTCATATCGTCACCTGGAGGTTTACTTTTGTCGCCCACAATCAGGGTTCGGCACGAGGTGTGGACAAGACTAAATTTTCTCAGACCCCCCCCCTCTAATAGCAAATTTTTGGCGATTTTCTCGGACCTCCTCCCAGGAGTGTCAATTGTCTGTTTTTGTAGTAAAATTGAAATAAAAGGAACAACATATCCCAAAAGATGTATAATTTGAAGAAGAACAACCATTTCAAAATAAACAATTCCTGGCAAAAGTAACGATTTGGTAATGCTATTTATGAGTCGAAAAAGTTTCAAAAATATCTTGAAATATCGGAAAAAATGATTTGGCGTAAAATAGCCTGAAGTAGTAAAAAAGCTAGGAAATGAAGTGAATTAACTAAAAATACGATTTGGCGGTCAATAATAAAGAAACTAGCGATAAGTAAAAACTTAGTGATCAGATTTTACAACCTTCTTCGCCAAACTTATCAAAGCAAAATCAAGCGCGATATGGAATGGAGCGTTGCGTTAACCTAGCTCGACCTAGGCTAGTTCCCATATTACCCATATTACAGATTTCGAAAATGGCTTAATGTTCCTGTTGGGCGCTTGATTTTGCTTTGATAAGTTTAACGGAGAAGCTTGTAAAATCTGATTACTGAGTCTTTACTTATGGCTAGTTTGTTTATTATTGACCTCCAAATCGTATTTTTAGTTATTTCACTACATTTCCTAGCTTTTTCACTACTTCAGGCTATTTTACGTCAAATCATTTTTTACGATATTTCAAGATATTTTTGAAACTTTTTCGGCTCATAAATAGCATTACCAAATCGTTAATTTTGCCAGGAAGCTAAATTTTCAGAAATTTCACATATTTTTCCCAAAGGTTCCCTTTCTGACATGAATTGTGCTCAACGATTTCCAGTTTGGAAAGATGAAACATCTAACAGGCGATTTTGTCGTATGAGTGCAACTTCTGAAACTTGTGACGCACAACCATAAAAAAACCCCACTCATCGCCGCATTTTGCGCAACAGTTGAAAAATCGATATTATTGATCATAGATATTCGTGTTTTCATGATGGGAACAATTTCCCAAGCAAGGTACTCACTAGGGAATCTCGCATTGCCGTCCCCACCATTTAAAAGATGATGAATGTTTTTTGGTCAATTCTGCTCCGCGGTCTCCGAATCTGACATCGGGTTTTGCTACGGACACCGCTGAGCGAAGTTATAAGCGTTTTTGAAGCTTCGTGAAAAGGTAAGGGTACCCATCAGCCAATTTTCAGGGTGTTTAAAAAATTCGGATTCGGCTCAAAACTTTCAACTGGGGGTTATTCAGGGCGCCTGTTTGTGGTCTGTTTTTCTCTTTGTCGCTAGAATTATGGTTACTGTACGTTACCGTAAGCATAATGCCTTTGAACTGACTTTACCTACCTTGAATTGCCGAAAATCAGAAAAATGGACTCAAATTCGTGTTCGGCGTCAAAATATCACCCACAGAGAAATTTTGAGCCAAATCTGAGACTTTGACCAGCTACCGTGTACCCACCCTAACCTACCGTGAATTATCAAAATTCGATAAAAGGATTACATACTCTTGTTTAGCACTACAAATAACCCCCAGAGCAAGAATTTGAGCCTTATCTATCGGAAATCGGCAAACGTCGCGATTTATCATCAAATCCCCCCCCCGATGAGAAGCTTTGAACGAATCAAGTCGAAAAGCTCGGAAAATCGTGAAACAAACACCAGATTCGTGCTCAGCGCCCCAATTAACCCACCTGGAAGGATTCCGAGTGGCATCTGCAACATTTTTTTTTGTAACGCTTTCAGGTGTATAAATAAGCGCCCAACCGGAAATCCGCACAAATCCAAAACGCCATCAGTCTGTGCAAAGTTTGGAAAATGTGCCTTCACCCTAAATCTGCTCAGTGGGGTAGTTTTGGGCGCTGAACACAAGCATGAGGTCCGTTTTCGGATTTCGCAAACCCTAATGCGCGTTTTTCATAGAAGAAAATGCGGGAAATACGAACTTTGACGGGCTATAACTTCTTTCGCAGATATCTGTAGTGAAATCCGAGTTCAGATTCGAAGAGGGCGTGCCAGAGTTAACTACAATACCTGCACTAATTTTCTCAAAAAAACCGCAAAAGTCGCGCAATCGCGACTTTTGCGACTTTTTGTCATACCTCCGCCCAAAGTGCTCCGTTTGAGCAATGAAGGACATATTTCGAATCATCATCAAGAGCTCTTTCTTTTGAGCTCCCGCATGTCTTACGGCCAAACAGGGCATACAGTGCGTTTCATTGTTTATGAACAACCTACTTCCCAGCTATATTATACTCCAGCTTGACGCTGGGCATTTTTCACTATCACTAGCTTATTCAGAGTGTCAAAAAACCTATATATACATGTCATCAGAATTTTAATTCTTTGAGAACTTTTTTTATAACAGTTTACAGCAAATTTTTCAATTTCCACCGTTTCATTGTTTATGAACACTTCCTACTAACAATGTTTAAAACAATTCCCGGTTTCAACCTACCTATATAGGTGTGTCGAGAAGGACGAGGCATTTCTTGTCTCAATATGGCACGCGGCTCTCGACTCTCTACTGTGGAGAAAGCTCAGATCAGAGCCCTTAAAGACGCCGGCTTGGGGCCACGTCATATCGCCGCCCAAATTGAAAGAAGCCCTGGCGTCGTTTACACTAATTTGAAGATAAAGACGCCTACGAACACAATTATCTTGAGGACGTGTGCGGAAGCTCTCCCGAAGGGACGAACCCCAGAATTGCAAGCGATTATCCAACAAAACGGCTAGTGTGAATCAAGTCCGTGCGGAATTGAGATTGCCTGTATCGAAGTCTACCGTCTGGAGGGCTATTAAACGCGACGGAAACATTGTGAGAGAGAGAATGCAGAAGGCTCCACTCCTCACCAGGTCCCACAGGACCGCTCGTCTTCGATTCGCGCGATAGAACATGGCGACCGACTGGGATAAGGTGAGGCCGTAGATAGAGTAAAGGTCAGCTCAGTTTATGTTAACGAGAAGTTGATTTATGGTGTTCAGGTGGTCTTCTCAGACGAAAAGGAGTTTACCTTGGATGGTCCTGATGGTGTGAGGTCCTACTGGCGTGACCTAAGGAAGGAGCCCAGGTACTTCAGTAGGCGGAACTTCGGCGGTGGCTCTTTGATGGTGTTGGGGCCATTTAGTTGCGAGAACACGCTCGACCTTGCCTTCCTATCCTGTCGCATGGACTCAGATGAGTATAAGGAAATGTTGGAGTATCACCTCCTGCCGTTTTTGGGAGGTCGCAGCCGGAGAAACTTCACATTTCAACAGGATAACGCAAGGGTGCACCGTAGCGGAGCGACTTCCTCTTGGCTTCGTGAGAAAAGAATTAAAGTTATGGACTGGCCAGCAAGTAACCCTGACTTGAATCCCATGGAGAACCTAGGGGGGATCATCGTGCGCAAAGTGTACGCCAACCGCAGGCAATTTCACTCGATTGATGAGCTCAGAACTGCGATTCTCGAAGCATGAAGTGAAATCGACGCCGTGGTACTGTGTAACTTAGCGAAGAGCATGCCAGCTCGGCTTTTCGAAGTAGCCATGGAACATGGAGCTCATGTAGACTACTAATTAGTGCGTAGTCATTATGCTTGAAGAATAAATTGTTTTGAAACTTGAATGTTCATAAACAATGAAACGGTCGAAAATTGACAAATTTGTTATAAATTGTTATAAAAAAAGTTCACAAAGAGGTTAAATTCTGATGACATGTATATATAGGTTTTTTGACACTCTGAATGCGCTGAAGTTAGTGAAAAAAGCCCAGCGTCAAGCTGGAGAATAATATAGTTGAAAAGTAGGTTGTTCATAAACAATGAAACGCACTGTATAGGGCTAACACAATCAATCCAGTTGTCGAAGGGGAAATTCAAGTATTGTCTGGTTATTTGACGTAATTCCACGTCCACCTCAACAGTGTTAACGTGACAGACAACAGTTTAATATACTGTCTGCTGCTGACAGGCTGTTTTCTGTGAAATTTCGGTTTTTGACTTTCTAAACCCGAGTATGTTACCATTTCTATAGCCACAAGCCTCCTCTTGCTTAGATTTACAGAGAGTAGCAATGTTTTCAATCAACTGTGTCTGAATCCACCCATGGTGGAGACCTTGGAGAAATTTTAGGCCATGAAAAGTGGTTCGCAGCGACGTCAAATGAGCAATCTGACTGCAGCCCTTCCAAGAAGGTCCGTACTCCTTCTCAGGGGCTGGTAATACTTGCAGCTGCTCGCTTTACATGATAAATAGTTCGGAAAACCACCTTAGATTTTTTGCCATCTATTCTTTTCAAACTCAAAATCGTGAAGTAATCATCGAAAACTTCTATCTGTTCTCCGATACCCACGATCAGCCGCTTCCCGAAATTTAGAATGCTGGTGGTAAGGGCTTTCAAATGGTGTAATGTTTGCTTGTTTAAGATCGGGCAAATCCTTCGGTTTCTCAGATCTAGAGGAGTAATTTATCGTTAGTCCCTCGCTTTGCGTGTCTGCGTCTCTGCCTCTCCGCACCATGCACACCCCCACTTTTGATGGTGTCGAAAGCGCACTGTCTCGCCTGTCTCGCTCAATGAGCGAGGTCCACGCGGAATGGATCGATTTCCGAGGGCAGAGTTTCACTCGGGTGACGATAAGAACGTGGGTTGCATCAGTAAGAAGAGAGCAGAAAGAACAGAAAGAAAAACATGAGGGGAAATTAATCACACGGGAGATCCCCGAGTCATCAACGGGTAGGGATAGGCTATAAGGAGATTCAGCGAGATGGATAGTCCTTAGCTCATCAGCGACTACAGACAGGCTGAAAAGGAAGTCACTCCGAGGGCTACTTACAAAATATCAACGTCTCGAATTCAATGTAGAGAATTGAACTTTACGGATGGACCCCAGATCATCGGCTCATTCCTACCGCAGCGTTGAATCCCAACAAGGCGCGGTCGACGCCATGCGATGCTATACCACGCGGTAAGTTATTCATAGGCATTCATGAGCCACGTAGTGAAGACGTGTCTGATTTCGATGAGAACTTGTTCAAGAACGTACTTCAACTATTCGCGGTTTTGTTGTTTGTTCGAACAAATAAATGATTACGCCAGTAGTCGTCCACGCGACTACGAGCGAGCGGTCGCGTCACGTGCGCCGCAGATTTGATATTAACAGATGAATGGAAAATTCGAATCAAAATACGTAGCAATTCCAAAACGCGACGAAGAAAATTGACCGTGCAAAGCGTTGTTGCATAAATTTGGCCGCATTGCGTTGCGCTGCAGCTCGGCGATTTGAATGATCAATAGGTTGAAGCCTGAAAACGAAAAAAATGCAAATAGATTTGTTTGAACCGAAAAGTCCGCGCGAGCGGTAGCGTCGCGTATGCGACAAGTCGGGTGAGGCGCAGTCTTGATGTTGGCAGATTTGAAATAGATTTAAATTACTGTCGCTCTCGAAGCCAAATTCCGGTCCGCAATCGAGGACCACGGAGGTAGCATCATGCGACACGTGATAATCGTGCTAAGAGAAAGGTGATCAAGTGGTCCCAGCACGATTCTCACATGTCGCTTGATGAATCACCGGTAGTACGTAAATGCGGACAGGAATATCACCCTGAGAACGACAGTACGTGACTTAGCAGTACTACAATACCGCTCGTAGGATTTGGTCAGAAAGCGAGCGAGGTCGGGTTTTCGCGTCTTTTTCGTCTTTTATGTATAACTCGCTCCAAACTCAACTTTGAGCGAAACTAAGAAGATATTCATGATCCTGGCGCCGAGGGATACCCAATGGTTAAACCGTTGCGGTGGTTTTATTGAGAACTAAAAAAGTTTCGTTGTAAGCCAGATTTGTGATTACGGTACCATGACGGATGGGGCTCTACCGTCTCCGTCTGCGTTTCCATGTCTACCGTATCTAGAGAGCTAGTTGATTGCGAAATTTTCATGGTTCTCCATGAAATCCCGACAATGGATTGCCCTCAACGCCAGGATCATGAATATCTTCCTAGTTTCGCTCAAGGTTGAATTTAAAACGAGTTATACAAAAAAGACGCAAAAAACCGACCTCGCTCGCTTTCTGACCAAATGCTACGAGCGGTATTGTAATACACTGATGATGAGAACCATGAAAAAAAGACTCAGACGCAAGTCGCGGAGCGGACGCTTCGCATATACATGAAGCTACGCGTGCCTCAGCCTTGATGCTGAAACGGATTTTGTGCGACGTTTAGTAATCTATGTCATTTGTCGCCATGCATATAGAAAAATTTCAAAGATAATTCTGTAAAAGCCTGACAGATTCCAACTACGTGGCTCATGAATGCTTATGAATAACTTACCGCGTGGTATAGCATCGCATGGCGTCGACCGCGCCGCATGGTGATTCAACGCTGCGGTAGGAATGAGCCGATGATCTGGGGACCATCCGTAAAGTTCAATTCTTTACATTGAATTCGAGACGTTGATATTTTGTAAGTAGCTCCTTGGAGTGACTTCCTTTTCAGCCTGTTGGTAGTCGCTGATGAGCTAGGGACTTTCCATCTCGTTGAATCCCCTTATAGCCTATCCCTACCCGTTGATGACTCGGGTATCTCCCGTATGATTACCTTCCCCTCATGTTTCTCTTCCTGTTCTTTCTGCTCTCTTCTTACTGATGCAACCCCCGCTCTTATCGTCACCCGCGGAAATGACCACGGAAATCTATCCATTTCGCGCGGACTTCGCTCATTGAGTGAGACAGGCAAGACATGTGGCTTTCGACACCATCAAAAGTGGGGAGGGGGTGCAGGGTGCGGAGAGGCAGACACGCAAAGCGAGGGACTAACGATAAACTACTCCTTTGGATCTGAGAAACCAAAGGATTTGCCCGAACTTAAAGGCAGTGTTCCCGATGATTTCGTTCCCGAGTTTTCCACTCAAAACAATGCGTTGGCAACCAAGTGTTACCAAAATTACGAAAAAACGGCGGAAAACGCACTAAAACGTCTTATTTCAGTGACATTATTCCCTGGCCTGGACTAGTTGTCCGATTGGATTAACATGTTCACGGTGGTTGTCATCGGTGGTTGTCATCGGTGAAAAATGGGGCTAACCGAAATTGGAAGAATATTTTAGGCAGAACATTATTAGTTAGGGTCCGAAGGAAAGAACGGAACAACATCAAATAGAGGATTGCAAAGTACGGGTCCACAAAAGATTTCAATGTCACAAAGAACAGTTCCAGTGAGAGCAAAAAGGTGAGGTGAGAGTAAGGACTTTGGTTCCCTTCTTGGGTGTTTTTCCCGATTTCTTCGTCATTTCAGTTCTACTCGGAGGTCAAACAATCGATTGACCGATTATTCTCAAGATTGAAAATTATCGTGAGCACTGCCTTTAAACAAGCAAACACTACACCATTGGAAAGCCCTTACCACCAGCATTCTAAAATTCGGGAAGCGGCTGATCGTGATTATCGGAGAACAGATATACTGCCTTTAATCGGGAGTGCACAAGCTCCCCTTTTCACCCGCACTCGCTTCTACAGTATTCCACCACGGCGGCACGGTCTGCCGTGACCCTCTCCCATCCAATCTCTCTCACCCCATGTGGCAGGCATCGACCTTCGCATGACCACCGTCCGATCGTCCGCATGACCGGCGATCATGTTCAGAGACGAAGAGTTTTTTCGAAATTTTTCACAGTCTTCAGTTGTTTTGGTATTAATTTAAAAATAATCGTAATCGGTAGTGTATAGATGAGCCATCGATTCGAAACTGACAATTAATGTTCAGAAAGAAGGACTTTTTTGTTGAAAATAAAGAGAACAAATGTTTTTTTTTCAATTTCTTGGTAGCGAGAAGGATTGTGTAGAGTTTCGAGTAAACCCTAATCTCTGCCAACACTATGACATTTAAATTAACAACTAAACAACTGAAGACGGTGAAAATTTTGGGAAAAACTCATCGGCTCTGAGCATGATCGCCGGCCATGCGGACGATCGGACGGTGATCATACGAAGGTCGATGCCTGCCACATGGTGTGAGAGAGATTGGATGGGAGAGGGTCACAGCAGACCGCGCCGCCCTGGTGCAATACTGTAGAAGCGAGTGCGGGTGAAAAGGGGGGCTTGTGCACTCCCGAATAAAGGCAGTATAGAAGTTATCGATGATTACTACACGATTTTGAGTTTGAAAAGAATAGATGGCAAAAAATCTAAGGTGGTTTTCCGAACTATTTATCATATACAGCGAGCAGCTGCAAGTATCACCAGCCCCTGAGGAAGAGTACGGACCTTTTTGGAAGGGCTGCAGTCAGATTGCTCATTTGACGTCGCTGCGAACCACTTTTCACGGCCTAAATTTTCTCCAAGGTCTCCACCATGGGTGGATTCAGACACAGTTGATTGAAAACATTGCTACTCTCTGTAAATCTAAGCAAGAGGAGGCTTGTGGCTGTAGAAATGGTAACATACTCGGGTTTAGAAAGTCAAAAACCGAAATTTCACAGAAAACAGCCTGTCAGCAGCAGACAGTATATTTAACTGTTGTCTGTCACGTTAACACTGTTGAGGTGGACGTGGAATTACGTCAAATAACCAGACAATACTTGAATTTCCCCTTCGACAACTGGATTGATTGTGTTAGCCCTATACAGTGCGTTTCATTGTTTATGAACAACCTACTTTTCAACTATATTATTCTCCAGCTTGACGCTGGGCTTTTTTCACTAACTTCAGCGCATTCAGAGTGTCAAAAAACCTATATATACATGTCATCAGAATTTAACCTCTTTGTGAACTTTTTTTATAACAATTTATAACAAATTTGTCAATTTTCGACCGTTTCATTGTTTATGAACATTCAAGTTTCAAAACAATTTATTCTTCAAGCATAATGACTACGCACTAATTAGTAGTCTACATGAGCTCCATGTTCCATGGCTACTTCGAAAAGCCGAGCTGGCATGCTCTTCGCTAAGTTACACAGTACCACGATGCTGATTCGAAATATGTCCTTCATTGCTCAAACGGAGCACTTCGGGCGGAGTTATTACGAAAAGTCGCAAAAGTCGTGATTTCGCGACTTTTTGCGGCTTTTTCGAGAAAATTAGTGCGGGTATTGTAGAAAAAATCTATCAGCTTTCTGATCCGGGGATGCACTATACTTTTACATTATCGGATTTGTTTCGAATATTCGACTTTTCGAATAATTCGGAATGTCGGAGTTTTCGAATATTCGACTTAACAAATAATTCGGGATTTTGAAGTTTACGAATATTCGACTTTTCGAATAATTCGGAGTTATGAACTTTTCGATTATTCGACTTTACGAATAATTCGGGAATTTGAACTTTTCGAATATTCGACTTTTCGAATAATTCGGGATTCTGAGCTTTTCGAATATTCGACTTTTCGAATAATTCGGGATTTTGAACTTTTCGAATATTCGACTTTTCGAATAAAAACTCGACTTTTTCAATCGACTGTCGAATGATTTTTCGAATTTTTTTCATTCGACTTTTCGAGTAAGTCAAAAAAATATTTTGTTATTCCCACTACTTTCCAGAAAAAAGGCTAAATTACTTCAGCTAGCATATTCTATCCTTCTTTTGAGACTGAATTGAACTGTCAAATAGGAAAGCAAACAAACTATATATTTACGAGACGGTTGGCTATATCAGAAAAATATACGAACAGTATGTGCTGCAAATAATGCAAACAACCGCTTCTCATCATTTAATTCCGATAGGAAGTTAGTACAAAATAATAGCTCCGGCACCTGTTTCACAAATAGACTATTGAAAACCGCCGCCGTCTTGGGCGTCTTTCATAGTCCTCGCCGCAAGCGCGGCAGGCGCGTGACGCGCTGGAAGCGCGGTGAACGCGCGTGCCGCCCATCCAGCGACGCCATAGCGGCGCCGCCCCAAGAGCCATAACGGTTTCGCCATTTAAATCAATACTCCCTTCTCAGTCTAGGTCCACTCCAACACTGAAGGCAGTGTTCACGATGAATATCGCACTCGAGTTCGACCCAAAAATGGGCTTCATTGGTCGTGAGGTGACTAATAGTGAAGAAACAGCCAACGAAAACGTTCAGAATAAGCTAAAATAACGGTTTCTAACGTTCAGGGCGTGGACGCATATAATAGGCCCTGCTGATTCCCACAAGCGCGCGCTAATCGCGAAATCTGCGCGAATCGATCAGGCTGGACGCGGCAGAGTTGCTTGGCGATTTGCCATCAAAACGTGTGCGATGCCACAAGCTCGTCCGAATGATGGCGCGGGATAGGTAGGCGCACTGATATAACTTTCAGAGCCGTTTTTATAGATTTATGAGGTGGCGCCAGAGATTTCATATCTTCTGTTGCCGAGTGTGATTTAGTTCCGTTCGTCGCGTGCGGAGGTGGTCTTCCTTCCTGGTGCTCTTTCGGAATAGACGACCCACTGAAGAACACAATGAAATTAGCAAATGTTCGGTCATGACCTACCGCTCGGTTGGTAACATCAAACAGTTCAGTGTGTTTGAAAAACTCTATTTCATTCGACGGCTTTAGTGGGATAAACATTTCTCAGGAAATTTCTCTAGTGGGTCGTCTATCCAGAAAGAGTACCTCTTTACCCCACACTGCAACGGCGCGAACGTCTCGGCAGCACCAAAATGATGGAATGAAAGTCTCGAAACTGCATCCGCGCTCTAATCAAAATCACACTGTGCGGGGTCTCCGACGACGGAGTTTTTAAGGCCACGCCCCCACTTGCTCGCTTGCACGCGACGCTCGCACCTTTGTCACTATGCCGAAGCCTTAATTACAGCGTCGCGTCATGCCGCGAATGAGCTCTGAACGCCCTTATGGTGAGGACTCCTTTCGAGTCGCGTGCAGGGCTGGGCACACGTCCCGGCATGGCGATTTTGAATATGCACCCCCCTTAGCTCGGTAATTTTCAGGCACCCCCCTATGGGAAATCGGAATCGGCTGTTTTCCGAGAAGTCGAGCACAACCTCCATGGTTTTGACTTCCTGATTTTGATAAACAAGAATATAAAAATGCACTGAATAAAGAAAATTCCGAAAATTTCAACGAAAAAGGTAGTGTAATTTTTAAACTTCCAAACAATCTTATGAAGAAATTCTTTGATAAGAAGGTAGGCTGTGACAAAATATAAAACATTTTTTTATTCATTACAATTCAGCATTTACAAACAACAACAGAGCTACTTTTATTGCAGTAATCAATGTTTGCTATCGAATGAACCTATGTATGAAGGATTAATCCGTGTTTGATCGTTCTGATGAAGAAATTTTTAGAATTATTTTGTGTTGTGGGACCATTCAGGGATTGATGAGATGCGTAGGGAGTGGAAAACCCGATTTTTACCCACGTAGAATGCCGCAATCCCTTAGGGACTCGGCTCGCCTTGCGATATGGTGTGTGTACGCAGCTACACAGCGCACACGGGAGTGGACGCGCACACAATATTAATAAAAAAATGTATTTTATTACAGAATGGTGAAGAGAAAACGATTGAAACCGAAGGAAATGGAAGATGATGAAAATTGTCAATTCTGGATGTACCCATTCTAGAAATGTAATGTAAACAAACAAAGTTGGAGCAGGGGTAAGTATTTAGCCGTGACAAGTTTAATTCAAACGAACCTAGTTGATCAAAAGTAGCATTAAACATGCGAGCAAAGGATATTGTGGGAAAGACGAGAATCTGGCGACTAATTTAGCCTCAACAAGATCGTTTTTTAATGTGATTTAGGGACCTTAAATCTCGTCCCGGTTTCACCCCGAAAACCGGGACAAAACCGGGACAAAACCGGGACGAGTTTTAAGGTCCTTAAATCACATCGAATATCAAAGCTTCCGTTACTAAAATGTTTGCCAGTTTCTCCTCTTTCGCACAATGCTCTTAGTTTTTATGGTTAATGCTGTTTTAATCAACAATGTTAATTTGAATGAACCTTGTCAAGTCCGAAAAATTCACCCTGCTCCAATTTAGTTTATTTACATTAAATTTCTGGAATGGTAACATTGAAAGCATCCTATTTCTGCCTTCTTTCATTTACTCCACTTTCAATTCTTTTCTCCTCCCCGTTCTGTAATGAAACACATTTTTAATTAATATCGTGCGCGCGTCCACTCCAATGTGCGCTGTGTAGCTGCGGACAAACACCAAACCGCACGGCGAGCCCAGTCTCTAAGGGATTGCGGCATTCAAGCTGGATAAAATTCGGGTTTTTATGTACAGGGTACTTCTCAAGTAGGAAGATACGATTATTTGCTTCTTTCACTGAAACTTGCAGTCTTCAATTTTTACAGGCGGCTCTCTTCATAAGTGACTCTCGTAGACGAAATTCCGTTGACTAGTTTTTAAATTGACCGTGATATCTGTATTTTAAGTCTGCCATAATCCAGCAGTTCGCTAATCCTTTTCTGAACGTGAACGATAGCGCGTCTGAGCTGTCTTTGTATCCTCGCTTCTAATCGGTGACCACAAGCGTAATCACTGAACGTTGCACCAAAGAAACATGACACCACATCAATCCTTACTTGCTACCAGATAGCAGAGTAGTGTTTATTCCTTCATCAAAACAATTAAGCACATTATATATGATCTTTTATTCATAGAGTTATTCATGAGAAGCTTCGACAGCAACTATGAATTATTGCGAACACAAACTGCATATCTATCAATAATTTTAATTCTGTAAGTATTTGTCTCAAAAAGCGGAGAAGAAGATATAACAAACCAGAAGAGAATTGTGTATTATTTTGCTCCTGAAATTCTACAGAACATGCACTTCGTATTTTTTTGTGTCCGGATTAGGCACCCCCTTTTGCCCTCTCTGCAACTTCCAATATGCACACCCCTAAGCTTACCCGGGACGCGTGCCCAGCATTGGTCGCGTGACACATGAGTGAGTCATCATTGATAGTTTCGCTTCACCTTGATTTCGAAACAAATCTACGATTTGCCTCAGTGTGCATCCTTGGCGCGCAACCTGCTCGTGGGTCAATGGAATGTTTTGGAAAATCAATTTATCCGAAAAAGTCGACTATCGATTTCATTCGAATGTTTCCGTAAATTTTCGAATATTCGACTTTTCGAATAATTCAGGTTATTAAACTTTTCGAATATTCGACTTTTCGAATAATTCGGGATTTTAAACTTTTCGAATATTCGACTCTTCGAATAATTCGGAATTTTGACGTTTTCGAATATTCGACTTTTCAAATGATTCGGGATTTAGAACTTTTCGAATAAGTCGGGAATTTGCCTTTTTCGAATATTCGACTTTTCAAATAATTCGAAGTCGAGTTTTTCAATCGAATGATTTTTCGAATCATTCGACTCGGTCAAAGTATAGGGTACACCATGCGAGGTTCCCTAGTTAGACCCTCAATCAACACTCATTGCGGCAGTTTGTGCAACAGGCAAAAAATCGATATTATTGATTGGTATTAATCGATAATGTTTGATGAGTAAAATTCCCAAACCAAGAGATCCATACCCATTAACAATTACCACTCGTCGTCGCATTTAGTGCAATAAGAGCGAAAATCGATAATATTGATTATCGATCGATGACGTGTCATGAGTACGAAATCTGACAAGTTTAGTACTTACCCATAATGACCTATGTTAATTGGCTGCAGATCCACCCACATACCCTGCTCTCCACAGCCGTAACATGCCCCAGCAGTTTTCGCGCTCCACGGCTAATTTAGTATGTAAACCCACGAGGTACCCTTCAAAGTTAATGTAGTTCAAATTGGAATAGGAGCGACCTGCATCCATTTCTAGCCTCCTGTTCAAAAATGAGCTTCCTTGCTCAATTTTAAGTGTACCCACAAATTGATGAATGCCAACTGAGAAAAAGGAGATTAACACCAAAATCGATCGGTTTTTTAAAATTTTCTCGAAAACCAGCGAACCATTCCTAACCATTTTCGGGGGACAATACCAACTTTTTGCGCTCTTTTCAATGCAATCTGGAGCTAATTTCTAGGTTCACTCTGAACTTAGATTTCGGAAAAGCGGTTCCGCGCGTGGCCAGTTCAAAACCAAATCTGGTGCGCGCTTCGCGCGCACCACAATTCATTAACATTGCAATAGATCACAGACGAGGCTTTTCTTGACGGATTACATGAAGTTGCCTGCGTTTTTCAAAAACTTAGCTAAAGTTAATGTTTTGATTATAGTGAAGGCTCTCCTAATGTTGAATATAAGACACATAGGTTTGAACGTGTATCCAGAAATTGTGAATGATTCCGGGTAGGAAGCTAAGGTATATACATATGTGATGGAAAAGAAGCGCGGAAAAGATGAAGTGATTGGCTAAGGACAAGAATACGGAATGTCTCGAAGAAGTAAATGCGTTTTCAAATTAATATGAGTTCGTAAATTCATTTCGCAACTCCAAGGACTTCAGATGTATGGACTTCTGGTTCGAAAGAGCGGCATCCGATCTGGTTACGTTGCAAATTTTATTCTCCGAAACCCACTCATACACAAAACACACGACACGGGTTCGATCCCACAAGGTGTTAAATTCTCAAAAAACATTAGACCTCACGTTTTTTTGCAAAGTAAGTGTCACGAAAATAAGATATTTGAGTCGGGAGTGGTAGATTTACCCTATATGCAAATTTTCAGCCTCTAAGATGGACGCTGAAAGGCACTTATGTGTGTGGCCCACACCTGTCGCAGGTGCGGTCGCGCTGGAAATCTACATTTTTCCAAGGTATGAGTCAGGAGAATACGATGATCGACTCAAGCGTGGTTGATTTACCTCTTATACAAATTTTAACGGCATAATAGGAACGCCCCCTACACTGCATGGGCTCACACTTACCTCAAGTGTGGTCCCGCCAGAAGTCGGCAATTCTAAAACTCAGGTGTCACAAGAGTAGAATATTTGAGTCCAGCGTGGCCGATTTACTCCATATACTCACTTTCACCGTCCAACGTAGATGCTGAACACCGCTACAGTATAAGACCTTACACTTTTCTCAGGTGTGGTCTCACCGGAAGTCGTCAAATTCGAAATTTAGGTGTGACTAGAGTAGAATATATGAGTCCAGCGTGGTCGATTTACCATACATACAATCTTTTACCGTCTCAGTGTAACGCCGAAGACCGCTACATAGGAAGCGGAACAAGGTAAAAAACGTAAAAAAACGTTCGTCCACAAACCTGGAGAAGGGTTTTAAAACACCTGTAACTTAACTTCCAAAAGAGCTATACCGGGTTTGAGCAAAACTAAGAAACTAGGTTTGTAACCCTACCGAATAAAACTTTATTCGCTCCCAGAGGGCGCCTTACAAAAAAAATTCCTAGGTGTGAACATTTGATGTTTTGAGCATAAATGTCCACACCTAAATGCCTTTTTTTTACGTTTTTTTTTTTACCTTGTTCCGCTTCCTATGTAGCGGTCTTCAGCGCTACACTGAGATGGTAAAAGATTATATACAGGGTAAATCGACAACGCTGGACTCAGATATTCTACTCTCGTCCCACCTAAATTTCGAAATTGACGACTGGGACCACACCTGAGAAAAGTGTGAGGCCTTATACTGTAGCGGTATTCAGCATCTATGTTGGACGTTGAAAGTGAGTATACAGCGTGAATCGGCTACGCTGTACTCAAATATCTTACTCTCATGACACCTGAATTTCAAAAATGCCCCTTTTCCGCGGGACCACACCAGAGAAAAGTGTGAGGCCTTATACTGTAGCGGTGTTCAGCATCTATGTTGGACGGTGAAAGTGAGTATATGGGATAAATCGACCACGCTGGACTCGATCATCGTATTCTCCTGACTCATACCTTGCAAAAATTTAGACTTCTAGAGCGACCGCACCTGCGACAGGTGTGGGCCACACAGAGAAGTGCCTTTCAGCGTCCATCTCACAGGCTGAAAATTTGTATATAGAGTAAATCTAAAACTCTCGACTCGAATATCTTATTTTCGTGACCCTTACTCTGCAAGAAATGTGAGGTCCAATGTTTTCTGAAAATTAAGCACCTTGCAAGATCGAATCCGCGTAGTGTGTTTCGTGTATGAGTGGGTTTTGTAGAATGAAATTCGAAACGTAACCACTCAGGCAAACTGGGGATCGGAACCCCGTTCGACAGCCGTCGGAGCGGTCGAGGACGTCGGCTTCGACAGCTAAAAAGGGCGGAGTCGTTCCCCCTGCTGCTGCCGTAGGTGCCCCTGCTGCCGCGTTCGGTGCCCCTGCACCAGCTCTTTTAAAATGCATCTGCTGCCGCCTTCGGCGCCCCTGCTCCAGCACTTTAAACGTGCTCCTGCAGCTGCGTTCGATGCCCCTGCTCCGGCATTTTAAAGGTGCCCCTGCTGCCGAGTTCCGTTCCCCTGCTCCGGCGCTTTTAGGATGCCTCTGTTGCAGCCGTTTAAGGCCCTTCTCGGGCTTTTTCGATCCTACAGCTGCTTTCGAAGTCTCTAATCATGTGAGGGGAAACCATACAATGTAATAAGAATGGACAGAAGTTTCCAATAATCTTTTATTTTTCTCATCGATCCACAAACACCAACGTCGACACGAAAAGTAATGGTAGCGTCAACCATTAAAGGTGATTCGTAACTCAATCACAGCGAATGTAGCGTGTTCCGCCTTCTCCTCATTTTATCTTCAATCTTGCACATTCCGTTGAAGAAGTGGCGCATCTGAAAAAATGCAAAAATATCCGGCTGCCATGTAGCATTAATGCTTCTTGCGCTAAAAATGGGGAAGTTGTCGCGAAGGATCGATTGAGTTTCTGTATTTTCTTAAGAAGTATGCGACAGTTTATCTACTTGATGATGTTCCCCTCATCGCTTTATTACAATGTTCTTCCGGAACTAGTTTTGACAGTGGGGGAGGGGGGGGAGGTCGAAGAATAATTTCACACCCATTTCATATTTTCTCCCCCCCCCTGAGGCACCGATCCTTCAGGGAAAATCAGAGAACATTTTGCATTTATTTTATGAATCATAAAAAGCCACAGGTCCAAACTTTTGGTGAAGAAAATCGATACTAGCTCTCTTAACCTCTCAATCGTCGGATTAAGAGCCAAAATTCTATCTCCTATTGTAGCTTGTTAAATTGTATGATAGGGTGCGATTGTAAAATTTAGGGCATAACCTGAACTGCATGCGTAGAGCTGAGCTCAATTTCACACTTGCATTAGATATCTTTCGTAGTCCTCAACGCGAGCGCAGCAGGCGCCCGGGACAGGCGGTGGACTATGAAACTTTTACCGGTGCTACACGCGCGGGTTGCACGTGCCGCCCATCCAGCACCGCCATAGCGGCATCGCCCGAACCGCCGTCACGGTTCCACAATTTGAATCAATACTCGCGTCTAAGTTTAGGTCTACTCCAACATAAATAATTCTAGGACTATCCTACACCACAGTATACGTAAATGCAAGCCTGTGTATGTCACAGTTGAGGCCCAACATAAACCCACATCGCCCTGGCGCCGCCACCAGAGATTTAACAGTTGTTTCCCGCGCGGGAAAAGTTTCATAGCGCACCGCTCATCCCGTTTCATAGCGCACACAAATACAGAAGCTAACTGAACGAAATAGAGAAATGACGGTTTTGTTTTTTATGGGCAGACGAATTGTAGAGGGGACGAATTACACCGCAGCATGCTCGCGCGGCTGAAACAGCGAATTTTAGGGACAAAACGGTTGAAAGAGCAAAGCTGGCCTTTTCACAGCCTATACTGGAATGCTTACTCCGTCGGAAGCTTCAAAAACTAGCTAAAACACCGTATTCAAACGATCTCTCGACGAGTTTGTATCGGGGAGGGGGGGGTGGAGTTTACGAATCTCAGGGCGGAGTTACCGAAATTTCTGACTTGATATTGCTCAAATTTAGTAGTTTTGACTCGCTTCTGACGCTTCAAAAGTATATTCGCGAAGTCGAACACGAATGTTATAGTCGGAGCTATGTATTTTGTTCAGTTATCTAGCCGACATTCTTGAAGACATTGAGCTTGAGAAGAATATTATTAATGCTTTCAGGATGCTTTCCGATCGAATCTAAAACTCGACAAAAAATATTCTTTTCATTGCCCAGTACGATCTGCTTGCCCGCTTTAACCCCAAAATTTCGAAAAATGCGAGTTACCCCTACTGGAGAGATTTCGCGAACCCGTTTTGGTGTTGTGAACCAGTATTTATGAGTTCAAGTGTTCTATACACTTGAGCGGTCTTGACGAATATAAATAAGAGAACGAAAAGCATTAAAACTTTTTTGGTGCCCAGAATTTCCTCTAAATGTCAAATTGAAATTCAACGCCAGTCGAGTTTTCTCGAGAAGATAGAGGACTAGTTATGTTTTCGAATGGTATACCACACCTGGTCGAAGGATCACAAACGGACAAGGGAACTTTTACTGACCGTTATTTGGTGCAGAACATACATGCCAACGAAATAGTAAGTCGAAAATCGAGAGGATTGTTGAGTGCGCAAAATTTGATCAGAAATATGGAGGAAACATCTCACCGTTCTGAATGATGATGGATTCGCCTTTGATCCACACCAGTTTCAGCGGCAGTTGTGCTTTGAACGCGGATTGCCCGTCAGCGGAAATCGCTCTCTTTCAGAACGACAAGAATCCCTGGAAACAAAACCGTTTCTGAGGTTGCACAGGTTTTGGATATCTTTCACAACCGACTGTACAACTCGACCCCACTCTAATTTCAATCTAGTGCAAAATTCAGCTCAAATGCAACGTTCGCGATCACCATTATCGTTGAGTTCTACAGTGAATTGAAAGACTAAAAGGATCTTTGAATCTTAATGTCGCAAGAATGGCGGAAAACGAGCCAGGAATGGCAGAAACATGACTGCAAACAAGTTTTTTTAGTCTTTACTTAAAACGCCTCACGTCCCCTTTCTGCCCCCTCGACGTGAACAAATGACAACATGATAATGTGGCAACAGCAAACAACCAAATCAAGAAGGTACTGTCAATTGAGATATAACGATTAATTGCATTGATGTGTACCATTTTCTCTCAGCGGTCATTTCTGACACTCTCAGAAGTCAATAAGAACAAGGATGGCTCTATTCTAGCCCAAAACCCTACATTCGGGTTGTTTTTAGACATATAGTTCAGTTCCGCAATCGCGTTCAGTCCTGATTATCACAATCGTAGAAGCAAAGCGGTTGTTCGTAAAAAATTGAACTAGAATCATTCTCAAAACAACCGCTCCGCTTCTACGATTGTGATAATGAGACTTTGCGGACTGAACGCGATTGCGGAACTAGATCATACCTTACTCTATGAAGCCCCAGAACTTTCGAATATTGGGGGGAACGCTAAAGTGAAGTCTATCGTGAACCCCGCATTTTAATAAAAATCCCCCCAATTTAAAGCTGGAAGGACTAGAAGTTTTTGCGTACTGTCGTTCTCGTGGCCGAATTGCGGACTACGGCTGTTGCATCACGCGACACGTGATAATCGTGCTGGAACCACTTGGTCCCTGCACGATACACCTTTAACTCAAGATGATTATCACGTGTCGCATGATGCAACAGTCATAGTTCGCGAGTGCGGACAGAATCTCGCTGAGATAACGGCAGTACAAGGGCGTTCGGCGCTAGGTGAAAGAGGGTTCCGAATATCGTATTTCAATAACCCATTGAATGAATGAGTAAATCGGACATTCTCTCTTGAAAAAAGCTCAAATAATTCAAATTTCTAATATAGACGAATGAAGCTTTTTCTACTTTTCCAAATTATAGAAATTTTTGGCCGAGATTTTTTTTATTTCAAGTAATCTGAATAAGGTCAAAAAGGAAAGATCTATATTTTTTTAAATAAATGAGCAAATTTGAAGAGCTGTCTCCTAGTTGATTCGAATGAGTGTTCGGAAAATTCCTCCGAGATTTTAATTGAAAATTCGAGATTTCAAACTGTTTCCGATTAGTTTATGAAAACATTGAACGTTCTTTACAGTTCGAAATTAAAGTTGTCACCCGAAATCGCCGAATACTGAAAAAAATGAGGTATTTCAAACTCCCGACTAGACCGATTATTTGAAAAACTCATTATCTTGAAATCCTGAATGAATCGATGATTTGGAAAGCCGAATAATTAAAATTTGTGCACGTAGCAAATACTTAACGTATTTACTTAGCGTAACGTAAACACGAGTAATTTGGTTTGCCAAATGAATAAAATATTCGAAAAAAACCGAGATTGAGATTCCCGAATAAACCGAGAATCCCAAACTATAAATTTCCTCAAATAATCATCATTGATAGGGTAATCTCTGTGTTGTTTTCGTAGGAAGTCGTGACACACCTAACGTTATGTGGCACACGCCGAAGCGAAGATATCATTGATGAGATAATGATACCTTCGCTTCCGATCGTGCCACGTATGCCGCGTAGCTGTGTCTTCCTAAGCAATGGACACATATGATAAAAGTGTCTCATGAGGCTCGAGCAACACCTATCGTCAATGTATGGAGAGGGGAGGGGAAGCCGCGACAGTGCTATGATAGCTTCATCATAGAATCCGAACGGTTCTTTTCAAGAAATCACGGTGATGAGAATGAGGAGATAACCGCTTCGTTCGCGAGAAAATAGCTACAACGCGGCTCCCTAGAGATGGGATACAAACAATACCTCAGTTTAGAATTATGTACATAATACAAAGCGAGCAAACAGAAAGTATAAAACGAGCGCGAGGGCGCGTGGGGAGAATGTACGGGAGAAATAATGCTATGACGAGTTAACAGAAGTTGATAAGAAAATGTCGATCAATGAGGCCACAGCACACGCGCGAACTTGTCCATCAGGCTGCCGGCTGAATACCTGCGCTCGCACAGCCTGCCGGCCAAAAGCCAGCGCTGGCACTTTCGGCTGGTGCACCGGCTGTCCGCCAACCCGATCCATATCTGACGTATTCTACGGCGCTCCGATCCCTAGTTTGCCTGAGGCAGATTAGATGACGCTCTTTCCAACTAGCAAGTCTTTTTGCCATGTATGGTCCGGCTAATGTTGAAGCACCTCTTTTCGTATCTAACCACTTATTGAAGCGTGTTTTCCATACATTTAAAGTGGCCTGTTCTTCTCTGAAAAAATATTTATTTCTTTAGTACATCTCGTCGTCTTCGCCTTTGCCGATAACTTCATTCATCGCATCCACTCTTTTCTTCCGCCATATTCCGTAGCTTCCAATCTGTTCTTGTTTGCAATTAGGTACACAACTATCCAGGATACACGCCCAGAACCTATGTGCCTTATATTCAACCGTAGGAGAACCTTTACTATAATTTTAAGATTTACCTAAATTTAATTACAACAAGGTTTCATGTTAATTGGAGGGTATTACCGAATTATTCGCAAAAAATATTTCTAAACAGCTCACCTTCTACCCCCGGTCAGAATGATTGACGTTGTCTCCCGGTGGAGCTCAGACCCCCCTCCCTGCACCTTTGCGCAGCTGAGACCACCCGGTGTGGATATTCACACCAAGCGCCGAACTCTGCCCACAATGTATCGCGCGCGCTCAACATGACATCTTGATTCCCGAAATAAGGGCACAATAACGCCTACACGTTTCCAATCCTTTCTCCTCGTGATGCTCTCGCACAACACTGAACGAGTGTTTGTAACTTTCTGGGGATTTTGAGCTCTATGGATATCGGTTTAATCAGACTTTGTGCACCTCAAAAGCCGTCGCCTGAATATCGCCTGAAATTTGACTTGCTTCAACCTTACACAGTACTCGTCCCCTTAACAACTCCAAAACGGCTTTAGCAAGCAATAATGTACTTGACGCCGTGGAAGTGTTGTTCGTGTATCCAAGGAAACAAATTCTGGAGCACTCCTAAAGAACTCACACTTTAATAGTTGCCGGCATCGATCACGACGAAAAATGAAGTCGGCACGGATCGCCCTCATATGTATCTCATTGTGCGGCGTTGATGCAAATTTGGTGCGCATACATACATATGTAACATGCGTGCACCGGGTTCGTGTCAACGCCCAGCAAGGAACGCAAAGTATCAATTCGATCTGCGCCGACTGTATATAGTAGCTGCTGATAACTACGCTCAGGCAAAGAAACGCTGGCTTCTGGTTAGCTCCTGGCGATCATTGAAATGCAGAACTCTCAAAAAATGTACCTGGACTTCCGTATCATGCAGCACCGCTAAATATATCTCCAGCGTTTTTTATGGGTCAGGCAGACCGTTGTCCAGGACCTCGAGGAAGCTACGTCTCACTACTTGGAGGTCAGAATTTTTGAAAAAAGCCCAAAACTTTTACGTCTCCCCTGGTCCTGACAAAAAGTTTTACAGTTTTTGCGGTTAAAATTTCCGAAAAAAAAATTTCAACCTATGTTTACTTAAAATAATTACTGCACTCCCTGTCCGACTGAATTTCCTCGGGAAGTGTAGTTTTGACTTGCATTTCGCTATAGAGCAACAACATTTGTATTGAGCAAGAAGTAATTAAAATTCTGGCTTAGATCGCCTCACAATCTCGTACTGATTTAGATCTCTTGCTAGGAGGGGACTATCCTCCCATTTTCTCGCCGTCGGCCTATGACGTCAGCGTTCGCTGCTCCTGTGATAGGTTAGCCGTAGGAAAGTGGGCGGGTAAGCCCCTCCCCAGCAAGAGATATAAATAAGAGCCCAGGGGGCCACTCAGGATACGAGGGAAGAATGATTGATACATTATAAAAAATCGACGCATTTTGATGAAGTCTCTTTAAGAACAATGACTGATAGCAATATCAAATAGCAGATACCGACAGAAGTATACATTTTGTATGATAAGAAACCTCCAACTAGGTTTGCCTCCAAACCTCCGGGCGGGTGAAACCCTTGTGTGGGTGCGTAAACCTTCCCAGGTTCAAAAAAGTTTGATTCCCAACTAATATTGTCGAACCTGAAGGGGTGAGAGCGCGGGTGGGAGAGGGGTATCACCGCCTAAAATACGGCTGTTACATCGTTATGTATAAATACTTTCCTTACAGGTATTATTGTGGTGGTATACTATTGTTCTTAATAATCTTTTTGTTCCTATTACAATATGTGAGACAACCGCGTCCGAACCCCTCGTCCCAAGACCTGGGGTGGTAGTAATCTGCATGGTGGCCGCAAGTTAACCGCCGCTAAGCTTGTGGTTATCACGCGGCTAGTGGGTAGCTGCTCACCAGCTCGTATGGCAGCAAATAAGGCATGAGAGAGGTTTATTCTTCAACACTACTAACAAAAGCAGATTGCTCTTGAGATTGGAAGTGGGAGAAGACGAAAACCTCGGCTTAGGAACTGCTGATCCTGTTTTGAAATGAAAAATTGCGTGGTCACTGAGCAGTTTTCCAATGGAGTTTCACTCCGCGGCGAACAGATGAGACCACCGGTTGAAGATCTTCTGAGAGACAGTGAGAAATATGTCTGCAGTGGAGAGACGAAGAACGGTCTCGCAAAAAGTCCTATGGAGGACTTTTTGCGAGCGGTTAACACAACTCGTCTTCCAGCTCTGTTTTCTCAAAAATGCACACTTTTGAAATTTCTTTTTCTCGCACTATGTAGAAACAATGAATACCAAGGCAAACATGAATAATGTGTTACCATTTTGTTGTTTGTAACCTAATAATAAGTAAAAAGATGTAGGTAAGCCTTCTTTGGTGTTTATTAATCATGTACTATACAGATAATATAGTACAAATAAGCAGCTGCGAGAAAATGTACAATTTGATGTTCTTTTCCCGTTTAATAGTCTTGAAATTGATGAAATTCCATTGTCAGCTCCGATTTCCAACTCTCCATATGTTGCCCTGCAATTATAATGATCCAGGGGATCAAATCGTTTGCTGTGGCCTCGAAAAACGCCAACGAACTGCTTCGAATTCAAGGATTAAACGGGACTGCGGATTCATCCGTCGCTTTTTACACGACTTAATGTGTAGTGGTTGTGTTGTTCCAAGTAACAGATACCTTACATTGAATTATAATGCTTATCCTTGTTACAGGGGTGGTTAGTTCACGGCCAAGCTGTGGCTGGTTCGTGGTCAACCAACGGTCAAGAGCGCGTGGTTTACCCGCGTTAAAGGATAAGATTACTACCACCCCTGTTCTCCTCACAGGAAAAGAAACGCGACCGAAAACACCCTTGATTATTTTAAGTTTTGGGGCCGAAATTTTCACGTACCCCAAAAAATCTCTGAATTTTGAAAATTCTCACGTTTCCCTCCCCATTGTCCAGCTGAACAACGCCCGCCTGACCATGTTTTTCTTACTCGACATGTTTTTTTTTGTTTGAGAACCTTAAAGGCACAGCACACCCAGGAGATTATTTTTCAGGTTCTATGCTGATCTTGGAGACACTCACACGCTGATCACAGTGGTATCTCTGAAATCTTTTAAGATCCCCTATGAACAGAGTTATGACCAGGGATGTGCGGCTATTGCCGTTTGCCGTTTGTCGTTTGCCGGCCATTTTCGGGATTTTTTTGCCGTTTGTCGTTTGCCAGAATTTTTGTTATTTTTCCGGCAAAACTCGGCAAAACACTTTGTAAGCAAACACCGCCTATGCTCGCGGCTATGTGGGCGCTAGGTGTAATCCGATTATCCGTTGTTCGCTCAATCCGGGGTTTTGAGTTATCCGGGGTTTTGAGTTATCTGGGAAGGCAGTAAATCTGTTCAAAAATGCGAGTTTACTCGCAGTAAGTTCGCGGTAGACTGCAGCTAAACGCGAGCTTTTTATTGAAAAATTTCTAGGAAAGGGATCGGACATTGCTAAAACTACGCAGTTGCATGCCACGTTATGAGACACTAGATACGCATAGTGTAAAACAGTTCTCCAAAAACATTTTCTCTGTCAGCTCGCGTTATGTTGCAGTTTTGCGCGAACTCAACGCGAGATGACCACACAGTTGTATTATGACTGATTTCATATGAATTACTCGCAGTCGGTTCTAGTTTTGTCAGAGCGCGGCTACCGTTCGCGGATGGCCCCACCGCGGAGCCGTAGCTGCACAACCGCGGAGCCGCAGAGGCACTACAACAAAGCCGCAGCGGCACTACCGCGGAGCCGCAAGGGCACTACCACGGCGCCGCAGCGGCACTACCGCGGAGCCGCCACGACATTGCCGCTGCGACTCCGCGATAGTGCCGCTTCGGTGCCTGTAGGAGCCGAAGCGGCAGCGGCGATTTCTTCGATTTCCATGAGGTCCCTCTATGTCTTGCTTTTGTTCATCTGATGTCTTGAAATGAAACTCTCCCTTGAATTAGAATCACTCGATTGTTGACATAAGTATTGAAAAAAAGGAAAAAAATGTAAGGCGCCACATGTAAATAATTTTCGGGCCAATCTAAGAGATATGGTTTTTTGCCGTTTGCCGATTGCCGTTTGCCGAAATCTCAAAATCATTTGCCGCACGTCCCTGGTTATGACTCCTAAAATGCTTATATTTTGAGGGTGAAAAATTGGGGGACGAGTCGTCTTAGGCCTGTATTTCTTTTCAATCGCATTCGTTGCGCGAGAGCGAGCAAGGATATGGAGACAGTCTGGCAGTGGACTGAAGAACGAAGACTTGTTGAGAATTCATCCATCTATTTAGCCGCTATCGAGCTCGTGAATCTGGTAGGGGGTGTGGCCCGTGGTAGTAAGCGAAGCAGGTTAAGCCTGTGGTGGTCGCTTAAATCTCGCTTATTCGGAGAAATTCAGATCTCGCACTTGGGACGTGTTATATAGGAGACGTCTACTACACAATCAAATAAAAATCACAAAATTCGTGTCTGAGGGTGTAGTGTGCTTTTAAAGGCATAGTACGCGCAGAAAACCTTATATTATTTTCCATATATTTGTGTAGCTTGGCCTCCATAGTGAAAGAAAATACCGAAAGGGTCATGAAAAGCTTCCGGTTAGGTACTCTTTCGGAATAGACGACCCACTAGAGAAATTTCATGAGAAAGGTGTATCCCAGTAGAGCCGACGGATGACTTAGTCTTTTTCAAGCGACTGTACTGATTAATGTGACCAACCCAGCGGTCAGTCAAGCCCACAAGAACGATACTTAAGTGCGCCAGAATGGGGCTACCGTAATCTCACTCAAGTTGCCTCTAAAATTTTCTAAGTTTTGACCCCAATTTCACTACATCCTGACCACCGGTGGTGCGATTCTCCTGCTTTGTAGACCATTTTTCTGTTGACCCCTGGAAAAGGACGGTGTGTGAATGAAGCACACCGCTCTCACCTTTTCTTTTATATTCTACCCATTATCTATATTTATTTGTCTGCCATTCAATACTATTCCAGTATGTGGCGCCTCCTTTTTCTCATCCATTCCATTTTTGTCATCTCTCTCGCCATCCTTTGCCAGTTGCGCGTCGCCAAACATGTCTGAAACATATCTCGCCATCTTGTTTTTGGCCTACCTACTGGCCGTTTGAGCAGCGGCTGCCACTCCATCAGTCGATTCGACCACTATAGACTCTTGATGTCGCCAGTTTCCAAGCATACGACCATTTCTTCTCGATTGCAGAGTCTTCCACATCCTTGACCTTGGTTACACCTCGTAGCCAAGCATTAGATTTCTTATCTCGAAGGGATACTCCAACCATGCGTCGTTCCATCCTTCGTTGAGCTGAGCCAAGTTGTCGTTCATTCGCTTTGGTGAGTATTCACGTCTCCGACCCATAAAGCAGCGCCGGAAGTATACACATGTTGAAGAGTCTCCGCTTCCATTTCATCTCCACCTTTCTTGAAGTTAGGAAGTCTTTGTACTGGAGGAAGCTGCTCCACCCCGCTCGAATCCTTCGTGAAATTTTCTTGCTGTGATCTCGATTGAGGGCAATTTCTTTTCCGAGATATATGAACGATTCCACTCTGTCTAGTTGAGCTCTTCTGAGCATTACGACGGTTGGGTTGCTGGTCATGATCTTTGTTTTCGACGTGTTCATCCTTAAACCGTACTTGCTTGAATATTCGTCCAGATCGTCAATCATCGTCTGCAGTTCTCCGGCAGACTTCGCCACAAGTACGACGTCATCAGCAAACCTCAAGTTGGTTAAGTGTTCTTCATTGATTACGAAGCCGTACGTGTCCCATCTCAAATTTCGGAAAAGATGCTCAAGAGTTGCGATAAATAGTTTAGGCGGAACTGTATCTCCTTGACGAACTCCTCGGCAAATTTTGATTGGGATTTTCGTCCCTTGAATCTGAACTGATGAGTTCGCGATTTCGTTGATTTGTCGGAGAAGTGCGATAAGCCGCCCACTGACTCCTTTGTCTTGAAGAGCATTCCATACTGCATTCATTTCGATGCTGTCAAAGGCCTTTTCGTAGTCGATGAATGCAAGGTAGAATGGTATTTGATGTTTGCTGCTCCGTTCAATGAAATCATTTATGGCGTGGAGATGATCGACCGTGGAGAACCTTCTTCGAAAACCAGCTTGTTCTCGCGTTTGCTCAGCATCTATAACGTTATCTAGACGTGTACTGATAACCCTCGCCAGTAACTTGTATAGTACTGACAGCAGTGAAATAGGTCGGTAATTCTTCAGTTCGAGAGGATCGCCCTTTTTGTGAATAAGGATTGTTACAGAATCTTCCATCTTTTAAGGAACAGTGGTAGACTGAAGACAGTGATTGAAGAATTCCGTTATCAGCGGTACCAGCCTCTCCTTGCCCCATTGCAGCATTTCGGTTGTTATTTGGTCTTGTTCTGGAGTCTTTCCTGTCCTCATTGGACTGATAGCTGCTTCAACTTCACTATGGAGGAATGGTGGACAATCATTTCCAGCGTGAAGTGAAGGAACATATCTGACAGCAGTTGTGGAGGCGTACAACTCTTCATAGAATCGTGAAACAAATTCTTTGATTCCAGACTTCGTGTTGCATTTGACACCTTGTTTGTTGCGTAATTGAAAGAGTCGTGGACGACCAATTGACGCCTCATACCGTATTCTTTTTAGGCTCTGATATGACTGAATAGCTTTTTGAACAACAGTGCAATGATGAGAGCGTATATCTTCTCGTATCAATCGCCCGAGTAGTTTACATGCTTCGGTGTATGCGATGCGGTCGATCGGTGTTAACATGGCTCTCTTCAACCGCTGTCGGTATTGCATTTGTGCGATGGTGATGTTCGAAAAGGTATAACGGTACGTGGGACGAATATGCATGGCTGTTTGAGCTGTTTCAGTGATATAGGTGCGGAGTTCTTCGTAACCATTTGAGAAGTGATTGAGGGTAGAAGGGCAGGTAATAGATATTGCAGAGCGGTATAAGCTTCTGTCCAGATCGTATTCAACATGCGGTCTTCTTCTCGAGGCTGTCGTTGGTTCTTGCCATAAAATCACACCGCGCAGTAGACGATGGTCGGTCTCGAACTGCAATGATCCAGTTCTTACGCTCTTAAAGTGAATATGTCGACAAGCCAGAATGTGATCGATGCAGTGAAACGTCCTTCCATCAGGTGACTTCCAGGTCCACTTTTTTCCGCTTCGTGTTTTGAAGAAACTAGCAGTGACTCGTAGTTGTACTTCTTCACACAAATCAACAAGCAGCTGTCCTCGAGTGTTTCTGTCTCCATAACCGAAACTTCCAACAGAATTCTCCGCATAGCTTTCTCTTATTCCAATTTTTGCGTTGAAGTCACCGAGTAGAATCAGATGTAGCAATTGGGGCGAACACCTTTTCCTTGTGTTCCGACAGGGGATACCATCAGTACCGGATCGTTCTAGTATTGCATGAATGGTTTTGACAAGAAAACAAAACTCATCGTCATCTTCGCTTCTAGAAGCTGAACATGGAGGTGCATAGATGGATAGGAATCGGAGCGTATGTTTACCAAGCCGCACGTCCAGTCGAGATACTCTGTCATCTTCTCTGAAGAACGAATCTACGAATGGAGTCAAACGTGTGCTCACCAGAAAGCCTGTGCCCGAAGGTCCTTGTGCGTCTTGAGGACCAGCATGATAGAACCTGTACGGAGAATCGAATAAATCCAGACATCCTGTTCCTCTCCAACGCAACTCGGTTAGTGCCAGCACGTCGACGAAAGTGTTCTTGAGTGCTTCTTGCAGTTCCACGAGACGTTCTGTGGTAGAAAGTCTCCTAACGTTAAGAGTTGCGACGAAAATTGAATCGATAGGAGGTTGGAACATACTTGATCCTGTTGCTCCACGACTTCCTGGATCAAGGGTTTCTTCGGACGGCTATTACCATTATCTATTGGGTATCATCAATTTTGTTTACGAGAGCCGAATGGGGGCTGTATAACATCATTTCTGAGATTACGGTAGCCCTGTTCTGGCGCACTTAATTTACGTTCTTGTGTCAAGCCCAGGCTAATGCTGAATTCATTGCATTCTTGAGTGGGTCGTCTATTCCGAAAAAGCACCTCCGCTTGTAAAGGAAATTCAGTCTGAACACGCAATAAAATTGAAATTAAATTTTGCGCCAAAACCGTTTTGAAGTTTTTCTACATTAGTAGACCTCGTCACTGTCATTTTCGAAGTCTTTCGCATTTAGAGATTTTGTCGTAACTGTTTTTCATGTTTTTTGACGGTGGCATCAACATTCTATGAAAAAGTGGTAGATGACTGGTGAGAGCTTTTGGCGGATTCTCATCTTCAACCCCTTCCAACCTCATAACCCTACGTTCCCTAAATTCGCTTTAGAAATGAATATTTTCGTCTCCCTGAATATCTCTTCTAACATTTATTCTATAAATGATTCTTCAAAAATTCTTATTTTGTTTTTTTAGTGTCTCATTTCGACTACCTTACGTCCGAACCGCTCCATGTACATGTGTACTGCATGTATATTTTCTTCTCGAACGTATGTATTAGTACTATTTTTCAAACGGAAGAACATTGTATCTGCAGAATTGGTATGATACTTGAATACATCTTCGTTGCTCACATGAAAGTAAAGTTTTTTTTAAAACTTTTTTTAAAAAACCAAACTTAGAAAAAAATGGCTAGAGAGGATGGGGCGGTTCTTCCGTTTGTATTGTCGTGACTTGCATTGAAATTTATCAAAAAGATGGCGGCAAGAAAAAAAATTGTAAAGTTTCATTTCGAGAGTGAAATATGAAGGACACAAGGAAGGAGCTACAACAAGGCGAAAAAAATTAAAGGAGAAGAAGTAGCCTTAAAGGCAGTGGTCACGATGAAAAACGTTATCGAAAAAACTACAAAAATCAGCTTAGATCAAAAACAGCTGAAAAACTATGAAGGTAGCGCGGTGAAAAACGGTCTACAAATAGAGCTTCTAGGGCCCAAAGAATCTAGTTCGTGCACACGTGCACAGCGATGACGAAACAGATCGCAGTCTCATGCCGAGCAGTCAAAAATCATCGACATTCAGAGGACGAAATAAATGCAAATTTAACGAATAAAAACAGTTGAATAATGAAAGCATCACTTCAGTCAATGTTTTTGACTAGATGTGTACATAAATTCGGAGGTTCATTGATTGACATTCAATTTCAAGCCAGCTGATGTTCTTGATATAAGAGGTCATCGATGCCGATGATGTGGAGAGGGCTCGTCCACCATCAAAAGGCAAGAAAGTTCAGGTTTCAAATTCGGCCCAAAAGAGTGGTTTTTTCGCGATTTTTTCGTATAGGTCCTACTACTCGAGACCCAGGAAAGGATTTGGAGAGAAAAAGACGACAAACATATTTGATCGCGACCACTGCCTTTAATGGTTGTCAAAACGGATGGCTCTTCCCATTAAAGGCAGTGTTCACGATGATTTTGGTTCCCGAGTTTCACACAGAAATAGGCCTTGCGGGTGGTGTATGTACCACCAGTGAAGAAAAAACGACGAGAATTCCGAAGAAACGACAACCGCGGCCGTATCCATTTTTCACGGTCTTCAGCCACAATTTGAACACATTCCATCCAGCTCTCACTATTCCATTTCCTGCGAAACGAAACATCGCGCCTGAACTGTCTTTTGATGCCGAGTGACTTTAAATCCTCTTCAAATACATCCGTCCAGAACTTTCGCCTACGCCCAGGTGGCCGTTTCCAGACAGGATTTGGAAGCATTCTTAAAGCGTGTTGTACGAGACGATCCGGCGTTCTTCTTTGTATATGCCCGAACAGTCGAAGTCGACTTTTCATTGCTGCTTGAGATGGCGTTGGGAGATGCTGGCACCTCCCTCGTGCAAGCGTTGATGTACTGCGTCGATTTCCTTGTAAAGATATTCGTTATTTATTTATTTAATTCTTTATTTATTTATTCATTTATTCATGCGTGGGGAACCACGCGGGAAACATGAAATACAAAAAGTTAAACGGACCACAGACACAATTGACAAATCATGCTGAAAAAATTATCCGATAAACGACCAGGGTTGTGTTGAGCCTCAAACAGTCTCTTTTAGGTACTTGTCGGCAAGCTTTTTGAACTACGCTAATGAGGTTGGTATAGTATATTTCTTCGAAATTTTCAAAAATATAGACCCAGCTCTCTGCGTGGCATACACGCGGACAGAAATATCCAAGCAAACGCCTAAAAAGCTTCCTCTCCGTGCAATCCAACCTTTCCATCTGCGTCTTCGGTGCTGCCCACGTCTCCGATCCGTGCATCATGATAGGGCGAATAGAGGATAGTAGACGCGCAACTTGACTTCCTTCGAAATGGGGGTAGACCACAAACACTTAGTTAGAGAATTAAATGCAGACGTAGCTTTCGCACATCGTTGTCGAATATCCGCTGCATAACTACCATCGTTCTTCAGCAAACAGCCCAAATAACAGAAATCGTCCACCAGTTCGATACGTTGTCCGTTCACACAAACTTCCGTTAGAGGCCTCTGAGAAACCCACATCTGCTTGCATTTGTCGGGACGAAGACAAAACCCATAGACTGCGGCATACTTCGGAACGCGGTTCACAATCCTTTGCAGTTTTGCGTTGTTTTCAGCGAATAACACAATGTCGTCGGCGTACTCCAGGTCGACAATGGAGCGTCCTGATGGTGCTAGGATTACATCCGCAGGAAACTGTTCCGCAACTCAACGCATGATGTCATCAACGGCGAAGTTGAAAAGAAAAGGTCCTGCTACGGCTCCTTGCCTTACTCCTGTTTTCACCTCGAAAGCTGACGTAAATCCGACAGGTGTACGAACTGCTGCTCTTGTACCTCTGTTCATGTCCTCGGTTAACCGAACATACTTTTCCGGGACTCCATCTGCTCGTAGAGCGTTGAGCAATCGATCACGATGAGGAGAGTCGAACGCGGCTTCAAGGTTTGAAATAGCAAGCTGTGATGGCTTCGAATACCGCTGCCACGAATCAATTACTCTTCTCACGACAAACACTAGGTCGATGGTCGATCTTCCAGGTTGGAAACCGGCTCGCTCATCTCTGGTCGTTCCTTCACGATGTTTGATAAGTCGCTCGAGAATCATACGTTCTAAAACCTTGTACATGACAAGAAGTAGAGAGATTCCTCTGTAGTTCTTAGGATCCGTGACGGATAGCTTCTTGTGAAGAGGTACGATGATCGCATGTCTTCACGAATCGGGTATCCTTTCGCTCATCCATATAGCACGGATGGTGTTGGTCATTTCACGAATCCCAGACGGAGGAAGAGCTTTCAGCATTTCAGCAGTGATGTTGTCATCTCCACCTGCCTTTCCATTCTTTAGTTTCCGGACACAATTCAAAACTTCAGACTCAGTCGGTGGTTCCTCAATTAAATCTTAATGTGCTCTCTGAACATGCGGGAGCTCAGGTACTGATGGCGCTAGACGATTCAGTAACGAACTGAAGTAATCCTTCCATATTGGCAGCGTGGCATCACCAACTGCAACTCCATTGGTAGTGTTCAAGACAGGATAACTTCTCTTCATCTTCCCGCTATACTGTCGCAGCAACGTGTACGCTTTCCTCGGAATCTTCTCCTCCCAGGCCTTCTCAAACTCCTTAGCTCTACACGTCCACTCTCGTTCGCGGTCACTTTGAAGCTGCCGACGCAACTTCCTCCTCAGACGCTTCTCCTCTACGAAGTTTCCTGCAGTTCGAAGAGCACATACCTAGTTGTAAGTAGACGTCGTTTCTTCTGAGACTTAGGCGAACTCCTTCTTAGGTTGTACAACCGGGAGTGCCTCTTTCGAAGCATCCTGGTTGCACTTGACAAAAGAATCCGCGTCGCAAACTCCTCGATGTGAATAGAAACGCGTTGTCGAAAATTCCCTCTGCATTCTTCATCTCTGAGACTTGTCATGTCAATCCTCTGGAGAGGCTGAGCCTCTCGCTTCCCCTTATGAATCCTCGCAGTGAAGTTCAACAGAACAGGACGGTGATCCGAATCGAATACGACATCCCACACAGCTCTAGATCTTCGAATGTCTGACACTGGAATAATCCTCGTCAGTACATAGTCGAGCTGTAGTTTCAAGGTTGTCAGCTTCCGCTTCCGCTGCTCTTCTGGAGATAGCTGGGTTGGTCCCTGCCACGTAAGCTGATGGCGGCGATGATTCCTCTTGAATGTCGGTGCAATAATCAGACCACTGCGTTCACAAAAGTCGACAAGGCGGTAGCCATTGTCCGATGTTTGCTCCACTGGGTAGAACCATTTACCGAGTACTTCGGATTCCTGATCAAGTCCCATCTTCGCGTCTGCTTCGATTCCCACGACAAGAGCATGTTGACGAGGTATCCTGGCCAAAAACGTATTGAGTTCCTCATAAAACGCACCGTTCGATATGTCCTCGGCGGTTTCAGTGGGCGCATGAGCACTCACTATCCACAGATTCAATCCTCTGTGATTCCGCAGTCGTACGAATGCATTCCGGCACGACGTTGAGCCAAACTCCTTGACCATACCATTAAAATCCTTCCTTATAGCTATTGCACAGCCTCCCACTCTCCCATTGTCAGAGTTACCGCAGTAGATGGTGTACTCTCCGACGTTGATGACGGGTCTATCCTTGAGGCGGGTTTCCTGCAAAGCAGCAAACGGTGCATGGAAATAGCTCAGAAGTCTGGATAGCGCAGTTTTTTGGATACCACTCGACAGCGATCGACAGTTCAGGGTGGCGAAACTGTGGCTTGTGGCCAAAGACTCCATGAACTCCTTAGGTACGGATCATAAGGTGTTATGGACCAGAGGCCTTAGTGTGCCGGACGGCGACACCTTTATGCAATGTATGGGATACTTTCGCGATATAGTTGTGCACGCTATATCGCTCGAACGTTCGCTGTGTACACTCAAACGTCTGCTGGGTTCAGTAGAAGCAGGGGCACTAACGAGCAGGTACCAACAGGCTCATCGGGTTTTCACTATGTTGAAATCTACTTGTCACGTGGATTCCACCGTGGCTGACCGCTCCGCTGTTGCTCCTGCCGGACGTGTGTGAGTGGGTAGGGCTATACGTTTTAATTGTAAATTATCATACGTCTTTGTCAGTCAAGGATTATTACACACACCGATGTTGAAGCATCTACATCTGGATGCATTCTCTTCTTCTCCTCCTCATATGTATAATGTAACTAACTTTTGTTTAAACCTCTTCAATAATTGATATGATTTGCGATTCGTTACTATTTTCCTTCTCGTTATATATAAAAAATATTAATTGTAAGCCGGCAAATAGTTAACCCATTTCCTTTGATCATGACTCATCCATCTTTTGTTGTTAGCTCTTAACATACATTTTTGGCAAACCAGCCTTAGTTCTCTTTTCAGGCACACTTTGGGATTTAGATGCAATCCCAGTCCAATTCCTTCACAGATTTTTGGAGTGCCATACCTCTGAATAAAAATAGGGGCTGGTACTGATGGGGTTATAAGCGGAAAATGTCAAGAGGGATCAGTTTTTCGCGCCACCCAGTACTAAGTCAAAACCTTGGGGATTGACAACCCCGCCAGCAGCCCTGGCAAACCCGTAAGGGAGATTCCTCTGTGTAAGGGGTTTGGCCGCCCACTTACTTAGATTTTGGTCAAAAACTCAGGTTCCAAATCAAACAAAAAACTACTTCTCCCTGTCTTCCTTCACCAAGTATAAGAATAAAGCTAACAAATATACCATAAAAGATTTTGGTAATGACCAAAAAGGTGAAAAATGTTCGGAAAAATGCACTGTTTGTAGACTTACAAACTTTGATAACTATATTGATTCCACCGTTACAAAATTTTGCATTAATACATTCAAGACTAATGGCGCTAACTGTAGGTCTAGAGGTGCTATATATTGTTTACAATGCTCTAGTTGTAATTTACAATATGTTGGAATGACAACTAGGGGTTTGAAAGAGAGAGTAATAGAACTCCTACGCAATATTAACAACCATAAAATATTTACTCCATTATACAACTCCGCCATTGCCGGTCCCAAGCCCGGATGAGAAAGGAGGAGGGTTGGCCCCCCGTACTACCGACGGGCTGGAAAACTTAGGTGGTAACCATGGAAAGTCTCTTAGGTAAAAACGAAGAAGCTACCGCATCCGGGGCAGCCGATGCGCCAACACTAGGGATCCAGGGTGTTGGTGAGAAGAATACTACTGGCCAAAATGGAGGACGACTGGTGACACCTAAGAAGGAGCTGAGGATTGGAGCATGGAATGTGCGAACGGGACACTGCGTCGGTCAGAAAGAGATAATAGCAAGAGAGTTGTCAAGGTCCAACATATCGATTGCTGCACTTTCCGAGCTGAGGATGAGCGGATGTGGAACGGTGACCATTCAGGTGCCGGAGAGTAGCCGAAAGATGGTGCTGTACTATTCCGGTGATGACGGACATCGCAATGGTGTTGGATTTACGCTGAGCAGTCGCGCAGCTGCAAGCGTTGTTTCATTCGAGCCGATTTCTGGCAGGATCGCTGTTCTTGTTTTGAGCGGAACAATCAAGACCCATGTCGTGTCCATCTATGCACCAACGGAGCCAAGTTCTGACGTTGACAAGGACGAGTTCTACACCCAACTCCAGGACGTGCTGAATACTATCCCGAAAGCCGATGTCACCATTGTAGCGGGTGATTTCAACGCAAGAGTCGGTAGTGACAGAACAGGCTGGGAAGGAGTGTTGGGCAGGTTCAGCGTGGGCGAAATAAACGACAATGGACTACGCCTACTTTCGTTCGCTGCGTTCAACGAGCTTGCCATCGGTAACAGTCAATTCCGGCACCCCAGGAAGCATCAGTTAACATGGAGGAATCCAACTGGACGAGATGTGGCCACCTTGGACTACGTGCTGATAAACTCACGTTTTAGATCATCACTGAAAGATGTTCGAGCCATGAGAGGGCCTGATTGTGGATCCGACCATTATCTCTTGCGTGCAGTAATGCAGCTTCGCTTACGACGACCTAGGCGTGAGGAGCCCCCTAGAAAGAAACTAGACTGGTCACAATTGCTGGCGCCAGGAACAAAAGAAACATTCCAACTCGAGCTGTCGAATCGGTTCGCGGTTCTGGAAGATGCCTTGTCTGTGGTTGAGCACGAGAAGCAGACAGTTGAAGTCGCTCTTGAATGCGCAGAGCCTCTCTGCCCTGTTATTCGCCGGCGAACGCAGCCTTGGATATCGGACGATTCTCTCCGTCTTGTGGACGAACGGAAGCGAGTGAAACTAACGGACTTTGGACGGTATCGGCAATTGTGTCAGGAGCTTCGTCGAAAGTTGAAGGAAGAGCGGGAGTCGTACTGGAATAAGGTAGCAGACGAAGTGGAGGAGGCAGTTGGAAGGAACGACTATCGCACATTATACAGTGCACTCAACCGTCTCAGAAAGAAGACCAAACCCATGAGCGATTCCATCAGGAATACGAATGGGTCTTTTGTGCGATCAGCAGATGAGCGTCTGTTGCGATGGAGGCAGTTCTTCAGTGAACTCTATACTCACGATGCGCCACAAGGTCCACTGGCCCAACCGATACTAGTTGAGGTACCAGAGGAGACAGCGCTTGACTCGGGACCCACTGCGGAAGAAGTGAAAGCGGCAATCAAGTCGCTAAAGAATGGAAAGGCGTCCGGTGTTAACAATGTCACTGCTGAGGTCATCAAGGCAGGAGGAGATGTTCTACTGCGTCAGTTGCATCAGTTAATCACGCGCATATGGCGGACAGAGAGCGTGCCATCTACCTGGAAAAAGGCTATTGTCGTGCCTATACATAAGAAGGGCGATGCCAGAGACTGCAAAAACTATCGCGGGATCAGCCTGTTGTCGATTGTTGGTAAAGTCTTCACGAGAACTATCCAGTCCAGACTTCAACGCCATCGGGAGAGTACCTGTCGCGAAGAACAAGCAGGTTTTCGTCCGGGTCGAGGATGCAGCGATCAAATTTTCGCCCTTCGTCAAGTTATGGAGGAAAGGATCCGCTGTGGAAAGCGCGTCGTTATCACCTTCATAGACTTTAAGTCGGCATTCGATTGCGTGCACTGGCCCGCCTTATGGAGATCGATGGAATGCGAACACATGCCAGGAAAAATGGTGAAGCTTCTGCAGGAAATTTATAGAGGCTCGACTAGCTGTGTCCGCGTCGGAAACAAGCTATCCGAAGAATTCAGAGTCGATGCAGGCGTCCGGCAGGGAGATGTGATTTCGCCGCTCCTCTTTAATACCGTGGTCGATGCTATTATGAGAAAGACCTTCGAAAATAGAAGAGGGGTCCAATTTGGCGATAACGATTTTGTCACGGATTTGATGTTTGCGGACGACAGCGCAGTGTTCACCGATACTGACACGGAAGCCACGCTTTTGTTGAATGATATGGCACAAATCGCGGAATCGTATGGGCTGCGGATTAATAAGGAGAAGACTAAAGTCATGACGTCGGACGGTTCACGTGCTTCTATGTTCTTCGAGGGAGCTGAGCTTCAGCAAGTCAAGGAGTTCAAGTACCTCGGATCGGTGGTGCAAGAGCGAAAGGTAGTGGCTACATCGGAGATACTGTGCAGGATCGGGCAGGCGTCGGCTGCTTTCGCTTCGCTGGGCTGGTGTTTATGGAAGAAGGGTAATGTGTCAATCAAGACAAAGATCCGGATGTTTCGCGCGCTCATAGTGCCAATCCTACTGTACGGGTCAGAGTCGTGGACGTTGCTGAAGTCGGATCACAGCAGGCTGGAGGTCTTCCAAACGCGGTGTTTGCGGCAAATCCTCGGGATAACTTTAAGAGATCGAATACGGAACGACGTTATCCGAGATACTTGCGACCATCAGCCCACGATCGAAGAACAAATTCGAACGAGAAGGCTGCGATGGTTCGGACACGTATGCAGAATGGAAAGAAACCGACTTCCGCGCAGATTGTTATGGAGAGAGCGCCCTGCACTGTGGAAGGTTGAGAGAGCAGCCCCGAAAAAGACGTGGTTGAAGCAAGTCGAGGCGGATCTGAAGTCCCAACGGTGCAGTGTCCTTAATGCTAGATTAATTGCTGCGAACCGCACTGAATGGAAGCGTATCGTTCAGGCCACAAGAGCTCCTATGGCACCTACAGCAGTGTACTGGTTGAGAGGTCATCCTGCTCCGCCAGCCGCCAGCTAACGGGATGAGTGAGTGAGTGAGTGAGACTCCATTATACACACATTATCATAAATGTAAATCCAACATAATTGTACACATTTTGGAGTCTTGTCCAGAAAATACAGATAGAAACAATTTTACTGGAGAAGGAAGAGTTTTGGATAAAACTTCTCATGACACCATACCCTTTTGGACTTAATGATAATATTAAAGGATATGGAAATATCTCAGATATCAGTAATCCACTTATGCATATAGTCAAACATCCATTCTTTGCACTCAAAATTACCAAGGAACGGAATAATAGAGGTAGAAGAAAAAAGATAAATAGATTAAATTCTTTGGATGTTCAAAATGTTATCGATTACATAGAGAAAGAAGGAAAAGATGGGTTGAATGCTATGAAAATATATAGTTTGATAAAACACATGAATAAAAGAAATATACGAAGGCTTATAGAACTATCACAGTCGGATTCTTTCCTATCTAGTATCACCAACAAAACTAAGTTTCTGATTCTGTGCCTTCTTACTCAATTCCACAATCACTTGGAATGAAATTCACAATAATACAATAAAATTTTCAACAGCATAGACAATTACAATAAAATTTTCAACAGCATAGATTTGCCTAACCTTGTTCCTAACACTGAAATAGAACGTTATAAAAAAGTAAGATTGGTTCATATTTATGATAATCCTGTATCTAGCATTGTTTTCAACTATAATAATATGTTAAAAACTTCGAATACAAGTAGCATTCAAGAAATACTATCAAATGAATGCATTTTTGAATATGTTCGGGATGAATATAAGGATTATATTGATCCCCGTCATCAACACAACATAACAGGTAATATTGATATAATAAAAAATTCAATTCTCAAAGAAATTTTGAATAAAGGAATTAAATACAGAATAGAAAAGATGAATAACAGGAGTGAAATAACACAAACTTATTTCGACGCTACAGCGAAATTCATCAACTATATGAAAAATAAGTACAAGCTAGATGTTATTAAAATGAATGACTTGCAGTTGCACTTAAAAAAAAACAGTACAGAAAAAGACTCAAACCAATACTAAAAGGGACTTCCTTCAGTAGGCAGTCTAATAGCCTGATACCTTATAAGAGTATAAAAGAATACCGGAAACACTTCATTTTCTGCCCATTAGATAAAGCTAGCAATAATTATGGGATTATTTGTAAGAAATACTACACCATAACTCTCATGAAAGAACTTGGAATTAATATCATAAACAGTAATTTTGAAAGAGAACAAAACCATAATGACACATATAAGCTGATTCAAAATGCTAACAGGCAAACAACCATTTTAAAGCATAAGTTTTTCAATATTAAAGCAGGACAGACACGCTTAAAAATGGTATCGTTTTTATGACATAAATTAAAGGTTTGGAGCTGGTTGTATTAGGAACTGACGAAAAAACGAATCAAAACTGTGTGCTAATAGAGGAATAACGGTTATTTTGTTATCAGGTGAAAGTGGACGAGTTTTACGACGCACGGTTGAAACAGCGAATATTAGCAACAAAACGGTTGAGATAGGGAAGCCGTATACTCCTACAGCGTGTACTGGAACGTTCCTCTCGTTGGAAGCTTCAAAAACCACCCAAAATGGCCGTATTCGTACTATCAATCTGGACGAGTTTGTATTTTGGGGCGGGGTTGCAGAAGCTCAGGGGCGGGGTTGCAGAAATTTTTCGATTTGCTTTGCTCAAATTTAGTAGTTTTGCCTCGTTTCTGACGCTTCCAACGGCGTGTGCGTTCTACTAGGGGCCATTCAACCCGAATAGCGTAGTTATCTCAACAACTTTTTCGAGCGTGTCTGCTGCCTTTAAATTTGACATAGATTGTGAGTTACCCATCATCTACGCTTTACCGAAATTACATAAGGATCCCATAAAATTCAGATTTATTACGGGAGCAAGAAACAGCAGCATGAAACCATTAGCAGTAGAACTGCAAAAAATTTTCTCGTTTCTCAAGACACATTTTATTAATTATACCAATGTGGGTTACCAAAGGAAGAGAGGACTCAAGACCTATTGGTCTATCTCCAACATTAACATAGCAGCTGAATTATGTAGATTGAGTACCAATGGGGTTCAAGTTCTTTCTGCTGATTTTACGAATATGTTCACTAACCTTCCACACAGTTTCATTCTGTATAACATGAAAGAATTTTTGAAAATTTGCTTCAAAAATGGTAATAAAAAATGGATAGTTACCATTGGATCCAGAGCATTTTATCGAGATTCTGAGCTAGATAAAGGCGGCTACAGATATTATACCATTGCAGAACTTCAGCCCATTGTTACCCGATATAACAGTTTCCATGTTGGAGTATAGGTACTCTATTAGCGCGAAAATTGAAAATAACGTACTTTTGAAACCTTTTAGATATATGGATGACTTGCTTATAATCCATAATAAAGATAAAACATTTGTGGACAGTCAAATTTCACTAATATGCAAGAATGTATTGGAGCTCAAAAAGACGCACAATAATCCCTATAAAAGCAGTTACCTAGACATTAGTATAGAAATAATTTATAATAGAATACACACAAAATTGTATAATAAGGCAGATGATTTTAATTTCAGAGTTAAAAGATTTCCTCATGCTCATTCTGATATCTCTATAAAAGTCAAAGCATCCACAATTTACACGGAGACCTTGAGATTAGCTAATATCTGTTCAAATTTAGATTCCTTCACGGAAAAGCTCAAAGAAATGAAAACAGTTCTAATTGGAAACCAATATACACCAGAAGTCGTAGAAGTAAATATAATAAAATGCATCTATAAACAAAAAATGATAGCACATAAGTTTAACCTAAGAGATGATAAGAAAAGTATAACACAATTGGTAAAAAGCATGACATGCTAAGTCTTCACTGTTGATAGGTCGGTGTTCGATACTGTTCAAAATAAGGACTGTGATCATATGGACTTCATTCTGATATTGATAGTATACTATAGCTTCTTGCCCTAATACCTCTTTCTAACGTTTCTAACACTACTTCACTCTGCTCGGCTCATGCTTTCGCATTCATCCTTCTTTTTCATCGACAGTTCTGTTCCTCACTGAGGAGCCCCGGCAGAGCTGTTTGATATAGTTCGTCTGAGGCCAGGGGCGGAACGAAATTTGTCAACTTCTCTTTCTTACCTTTCCTCTTTTGATTAACCTGCCATGAATTATCTGAAGATGGGGTCTGATGTAATTATAAAGTTGGCGATCATGTAATTGCCCATACTTGATGTATTATCTAGTTCCGCAATCGCGTTCAGTCCGCAAAGTCTCATTATCACAATCGTAGAAGCGAAGCGGTTGTTTTGAGGATGATTCTAGTTGATTTTTTCAAAAACAACCGCTTCGCTTCTACGGTTGTCATGAAGAGAACTGAACGCGATTGCGGAACTGAACTGTATATTTCTATACATATGAACTTTATATACGTGTTAGTATAATTTATTGAATGCACACCCCCAACAGAACGGAATTATGGCCCCTCAAAAAATGAGCTACGGAAGCATGATGGACGAGTTGTCCGAGGCTTTTCTGTCATTTGCAACCGATGTAAGCGAGCCGACCTGAACAAAGACAGAAGTCGAGAATAAAGGGAATAACTGGGCTTCCGATTGGAAACCATCGCTTATCTCGCTACCACTGAGCTCCAAAGATCGTAAAAGGGACGTGCCAAAGTGGCTTCCTGATGTAGACGCCCCAGGGTGGCTTCCTTCTATGTCTCGCTTATTCGGAGGAATTGGGAGTTCGCACCTGGCAGGTGCTATATATGGTGGGTCAACTTCACAATTATGTGGAAATCTCAGATTTCGTCCCTGAGCTTGGACTGTGTCTTCAAGGGATTTCGGCATGGAAGAGATGCACGATGGAGAGGGAATCTGGAGTAGTTGTCGCGGCGACCATTAGCGCTGGAAAATTGGAATGGAGAAAAAAAAAACAATCCTTCTGCTTCTAATATCTGGGTATGGCAGTGTTATGGCTCCATTGAGGTGGAGTCGTTTGTTGTCAAACTTTCTCAATTCTGGATATCTGGGAGTGAGTGTAAGCCACTGCTCATACGCCACTCCTCAAGTGTGCGTATTATGTATTTGTAGGCTTGCTCCAGAGCCTGTGATCTTGAGTTGTGAACTGCACAGAGCTCTAGCAGCAAATCTTCCATTTTCTGTTCTAGTCAAACGCGCATATGTACATGTTGTCCATGATGCTTTTAAAAATCGGAGAATGAACGTGTCTATTGTACAAAAATTTATTTTTGAAATGAGACCTCAAGGATACATAATCGTCTGAGAACGCTAAAAAGAACGATCTTTTTCTTTTTCGTCGACGCTTTCAATTATCCTCAGTGTTCTACGTAATCATTCATTCATTCATTCATTCATTCATTCATTTATTCATTCATTCACTCATTCATTCATTCATTCATTCATTCATTCATCCATTCATTCATTCATTCATTCATTCATTCATTCATTCATTCATTCCATTCATTCATTCATTCATTCATTCATTCAATCATTCATTCCTTCCATTCATTCATGCATTCATTCATTCATTCATCCATCCATCCATCCATGCATTCATTCACTCACTCATTCATTCATTAATTCATTCATTCATTCATTCATTCATTCATTCATTCATTCATTCATTCATTCATTCATTCATTCATTCATTCATTCATTCATTCATTCATTCATTCATTCATTCATTCATTCATTCATTCATTCATTCATTCATTCATTCATTCATTCATTCATTCATTCATTCATTCAATGACTTTATTTTGGAAATAAAGAAACATACAGACGTATGTGAATGAGATCCTTGGTTAAAGTAAAAAGAAGATGCATAACAATGAGAGAAGTAAGAAGGGGACAAAATATGAACCTATGAAAAAACGAATCAATAGAGCACCTCAGATTCCATAGAGTACCTCGGGATAGGGGCTCTCCACACACCGAGGGAGGAGTTGTCTCTTCTTTCGGCTCTAACTCCATACGCGACCGCGTCCCTTGCATTGAGTAGCTTGACGTTTCAAACTGCAAAAACAGAACTTCTTCCTGGGTGTGTAGAGAGCCCCTATCCCGAGTATCTCAAACGCCTAAATATTGTTGTCGGTTATTGTAAAAGATGAATGTAGGTATGGAGCTTCGAGAAGGATGGCTCATCTTCGTCGCGGCTCTATAATTTTCTAAGTTTTTACTCCGATTGTGTTATATCTTCATCAGTGATGCTGTTTTCCTACTTCTCTGACATTCGCTTGGGAGTTGCCTCGATGAAAAGTAAGAGTCGCCTCGTGACATCGGGGCAACTCCCGCCAGATCGGCTCCGGCGTAGCCTCATTACGGTGAAATTTTAACCCCAGCTGGGAAAAAAGAGGCGACTCTAGTGACTGCCCGATGAGATGCCGTCTTGCCTCACTCTAGCCTCACTCTCGCCTCACATTCCTCTCACACTACGAACCCTTTGGTTAAATCGCCGCCTCACATTCTTCTCACACCACGAATTTTGTCGTGAAATCGTGGATTTTCCTATATCATATGCACATATCACTTCACATTCCTCTCACAGAAGCAAATTTATTGTAGATCATTGTTTATTGATTAAAACCATAACTTGAGTTAGTACAGCAGCGGGAAGTGAATACGAAAGCAGCAAGTGATATCAAAACAACTTCAAAAACTATTACAATTGTTTATTTTCAACAAACAATATAAGAGAATAATAGATGCTTACATTGCATTTGGAGCACAAATGAACACATTCAAGATAAGAAAAGGGAGAAAAGTCGTACAGCTATGGTTTGCAGTATAGTTGTACAATTTCGAAAAAAAATGTCGAACGAACGGAAATCGAAATTTTTTCGTTCGAAACAATTTCGTTTGACGAAATTTCGAACGAACGAAAACGTACGAAAAAAATTTCGAAAAATCTTTCAAAATTTTTTCGAAAATTTTGTTCGTGTGCAACTATAGTTTGCAGGATCATCGCAGATGACAGCTAATTCGCTAAAAACAAAAGAGATGACAATTCTTTGATAAACTATAATCTTCACAGAAGAGGAGCTTAACGCAAAGACATTCAAACCACCAGTATGTAGGAATTAGAGCAAAAAAAAAGGGTGTCGAGAAAACCACCATGAGAGAATCCTTCTCGCTAGTACCGTGATGCTTACGCGATCCGCGATGGTACCGTGTTCGTCTCCCCCTCGTCCCGCGATCCGCGTTCGTTCCGCGGTAGTTACCCAATTGACTCATCCGTTGGCATTCTCGTTCTCGTACCGTGATGGTACCGCGATCGTTGAAAGGTTTACCACGCTAGTACCGTGGTGCACTCAAGATCCGTGATGGTACCGTGATCGTTTCCCCCCGGTTCCGCGTTCTCATGATGTGCAGATTTGTAAAGCAGCACGGAATACGGCAAGGGCAATACCTTATATCTTCGTGCTGACCTGATAGGCAACACTCGCTCGGGTGAAACATCGAGAGGGCATGGATGCGGTACGATCAGGGGTGGAGGCTGGCAGGATCTCGCGCCGTCCCGCGATAGTTCCGGGATCGGTTCATTGAGATGTAACAACTCGGATACATCAATTTACAGACACCTCTTATTTTGATCTCATTTGGCTGTATCTGTTTGCCGTCATTTTTCGTTCAGAGGGTATGGTCCTCATCCCCCCCACCTCTGGTAGAAGCCCATCCTGGTTCTTGGTTGATCAGAGACCCCCCCCCCTTTCTAATACACTACACGTCACCCCAAACCCTGATTCCAAACAGAACTCGCCATCACTTGTCCGCGGCGCCTTTCACGTTGGTGCTGTCGATCTCCATGTAGATCACCTTTCGCTTCTGAAATGGCATACAAGTTGAGAATTTTCAATTTTCGAGTTCTATGAGAAGTGTGTAATCCATACCTTGCGCAGAGTCAGACGCCCGTCCAACGTCTCCCATTAGCGAACCTCAGCCTGTATATATATAGCCGATAACCTTGCTGATTTGATCTTCCTGCCAGAGTTGTACATAATGCTAGAAAGCAAAAATAAGTTATGAAAGGAAAAATAAGTTATACAGAAAAGATAAGAAGAAGAAAAATTATCGACGAAAGTCGCTACGCTAACAATCAGCGAGAGGAAAGAAGAGAATTGTGAACGAAAGAGCAAAGATAGCTGAGAAAGAGAAAATTATCAACATTTTTGGGAAAAAAAGACTATCCAACAAATTGGAAGTATACGTAAACAAATCGCGATAGAATCAGCACTCAGGCCGATTTTTTTCACTGAAGTATCACTAATCTCTGTAGATTTCTGACTTTACCAGACACTTAACAGCGATTTAAAGGCATCGTCCACGGTGGAAATCACTTTCGATTCTTTTTGTACAATCAAACGGTTCGGGCTAGCTGACATCGCCTACGGAGCTTGAAGCTCCGAAAGTGCTCCCCTTGAAAGCTATGGCCACCTGAAAACTGCTGTGGGGTCGATCATCTAGCACTCCGGGGTCGGTCATCTAAGGCCCTAGTTATACAGCAGCGTTTCGCCGCCGCTGGCTTCCGCGGCATGTCTGCTAATGGTCAATTTCGAAATCTGACCAATCGCAGACGTCCCGCAAAAACCAGCGGCACCGAATCGCTGACGTATAACTAGGGCCTAACACTCTTCCGTTGAATGTTCATGTGACCGTCGATTAATGTGGAAAACATTTGCGGTTCAAACTCTACATGCAGGAAAACTTCAAAAATGGCGGTGATCAAGTCTCCAAAAACCTCAAAAACGACTTTGGCGAGAAGTTGAAGCTCATAATTACAATGTGTTCCTATTGATTTTTCTTTACAAATGTAGGTTTTCCATGGGCCCCTTCGACATTTTCGTTGACCAAAGAGGCCAAACTGTAAAAAAAACATGAAAAAACTAATATATGGTTTTCATCGTGTACGATGCCTTTAAGGGAAAATTGCGACCAATCTCACGTTTTTCAAAAAATCTTGCGCAATACTGAAAAATTCTAGCAGATCACGGGAGTAACCCGACAGTATACGTTAGAATTACGAATGATTTTGGGGAAAATTCCTCCAGAAAATGTGAGGAAGCTTCAAGAATCTGATAAAATTTTTGCTGAGGATGCGAAATTACAAAACGAACAACTGTACGAAATTAAACACAAGAATATAAGGTTAGAAAAGATAAGAGAAAGATGAGAACGGAAAACTAGAGTTGTGAACGTAGAATTATTAAAAGGCTGTCATAGGAAAATTAGCGCCGTATCGATTGTTTTTGTTCGGGAGTGGCGTTCGAAGAAAAGACGCGAGCTGAGAGAACGTTTTTCTGAGAGTCGCCCCACATTTTCACCACTTTTTTCCCACTTTTTTCGACCATGGCTTTGGCGCGACGTGGGAAAAATGTAGAGCAGCCGAAAAAGTGGGCGTAACCGGCCCCGCCCTACGAGGCAACTCCCAAGCGAATGTCAGAGTTCCTAGTCCAAGCAGATCTTCAAATGGTGACCCCTAGAGAAGGACGGTATGTGAATGAAGACACACCGCTCCCCACTTCCTTCATGCCCTACCCTTCATCGATTAGTAATCATCAATTTTGTTTTCGAGAGCCATCCTTCCCGAAGCCCCATACCTACATTCGTAAGAGACCCAACTGTGAGTCTACTGTCGTTCTCGGAGCCAAATTCCGGTCCGCAGTTGCGGACTACGGCTGCTGCATCAAGCGACACGTGCCAATCGTGCTGGAAGAAAAGTGAGTCGGGCGGAGACCAACATGTCCTGTTGTCCTCACCGCGCGCGGGGGACGAGCGTTGTAGCATGGAACTTTTCAACTGTGTCATGCACAGTTGACTCCAAACTTTGCATTGGCATTCACGGTAGCGTAGGATGATTCTCGTATTATTTATGATGGAGTGGACACAAAATGATAGTCGAGTAGTTATACAAACTGTAAGTCTACCATGGTGATTGGGGCGCCGCCGCCGTGCCGGTGCCGGATAGGCGGCACGCGCGTCCCGCTCGGTAAAAGGTCTCGTAGTTCACCGCTCGTCCCTGAGGACTATGAAAAAAGCATATGAAAGGCGTGCAGAATTGATTAATCAATGTTTATCATCGATTGAATTTGGCTGACCCCAAGCTCCCACCCTGAGAAAATTTGCCGCGTCAGTGCCGGGAAAGTACCGGGACCCTCGACTATGCCGCGATAGTTCCGCGATAGTACCGCAGCGATTCCGTGATCAGGCAATTATGTTGCCCTGTCTTGAGCCTCGACATCGCCGCGATAGTGCCGCAGCGGCTCTGCTTTAGAACCGCGCCGGCTCCGCCTCAGAACCGCACTGGCTTCGAGAGGATGCAGCAGCGAACCCCGCGTGGAGTACGATATACTGCCCTGTGTGGTCAAGCGAACTTGCCGCCGGTTAAATTACCCAATTTTGAGGTACATTCCGTATTTCCTTAGGCGCGAAAACAACAGTTACCTTTGTCTTTATCAGACAGAGGACGTGACAAAAGCAGGTGCGTAATTTTGTTCTCAGGCCCCCTTAGTTGTATTACGTTTCTTATTTAACTTCGTTTGATATGCTCTCTCGGAGCCGCGGCGGCACTATTGAGGAGCCGCACCGGCCTTTCCGTGTTGCCGCTACGGCTCCGCGGTAGTGCCGCCGCGTCTCCGCTGTAGTGCCGCCGCGGCTCCGCTGTAGTGCCGCTTCGGTGCCTGTAGGCTCCGAAGCGGCACTATCGCGGAGCCACAGCGGCGATTTCTCTCAGAGCATGTGCACTTCATAGCTGGGCGCTTGTCTTCTTCATTCAAACCGACGATGCATCGCGCAGTAGTCCGATAAAGATGACGGAAAATTCGCCTTGCTTGCAGTCAGTGATTGATTACGAAGAACTTATTTATACTACTCGTCTTATCGGAACGAAATTGCGGTCCGCAGTCCCGGACAACCGTTGTTGCAGCACTCGGCATGATAATAATTACGGAAAAAGCTGCTGTCCGTTCCTGCGGAGCGAAAAATCGCTCCGCTAAGGACAGCAAAATGTTTTTCCCAAATGGACCTATTACTGAGTTGTGTGTGAGAAATCAGCCCGACGAGCAATCATAATAAAAGCCAATGCAGATGAAAATTTTATTCAGATTGGAATTCTAGGCAACGGAATCGCGAGAATGAAAGACTCTGGCCAGCAAACGAAATACTCTGGCCAGCAGTGACGCTTTGCGTGAATCCGCTGATCGCTGCGGGTTGAGTCGATTTTGTAGTGGGTTAAGAAGAGACCAAACACCGCACAGCGGCATGAGAGCAGACACGACCGCTATACAATGGCGTTGACTCAGCCATCGTTCAGTACCGCAGAGCAAACCTGAAAATTTCTTTGTAGAAATAAATAATGAGAATACTGAAAAAAGGCTGTTTCATCCTTTGGTCCGTCGACAGCCAAGAAAAAAATGGGCTCATCTGTACGGACATGAGGAGTAAGGACGCACTCGTTCCCTTTCCTGAAAATCACTAACTGTCCAACAGGCAGGCTGAAACTTGCCTTTGTCTGGACTCGAAGAAACTATAACGCCTGTCTTAGTTAGTCGATCGGCTGTAGCCTTCACGGTCGATAAGCAGGGAAAACGTGGGTTAGAGGGATTAAAAAGAGGGTGGCCGGCCCGGAGGCGCAAAACTAGTTGAAGAGGCCACTCAGGATTCAGATGAAAAATGAATGAAAGATAGCGCTCCCAGAAATCGAAAAATTTCCATGGAGTTCCTATGTGAACAAAGACTGATAAAGCTATCAGGCTCCTGATATCTTCCGAAATTTTCATTTTCATGGGTGGATCTCGAGTGACCCCTCCCCCCCCCCCCAACTAGCTTTACATCGGCCCGGCTAATAAGCGAGGGAGTTAAGACAAAAATTGCACGATATCCATGATTTTATTCTACCTATTTCACACATACTATTGGCCCGGTCTGCCACAGACACCACACCGGTGTTATTTTTTCTCTTCCTACCTCATCCACGCTTTCCATACGTATCGCCCGGGGTAGCTACAGCCGGCCACGTCTTTTCATGGCTGGGGTCTAAAGTATTTCTAAACAGCTCTAGATTTCAAATATCACCAGAAACGAGCGGTGGTTCTTTCTTTATCGAAACATTCTGATCACCACTGACATTCCACCATGGACTACCGTCCCGCTGCAGGTGATAATTAGAATTGGAAGCTCTCTAGAAATGCTCCAGAGTTCCTGACATCTTCTTTCGTCAGTGGTCCAGAAGCTTTCGGAAAAACTAGTGAGCCGTATTTGATGGAAATTTCCTTTCCAGCCTGACATTCACATTCGAATAAAAGTCGCAAATACGGAGGAGATACAAGTTTTAGAACACCGTCGCATCAATGTTGCTCCCAGGTCCGAGTAATCCCCTAAACACGGCCTCGAGTCTCAGACCCCTTCTCCACGTTAGCTACCAGGTCTTACCATAGGGAAAGGTCTAGCGGCGCGACAGCTGACAACGAATTCTGCCAAAGGTTAGGTGCCTGAACACTGAAAGTAGAAAAAGGTACTCTTTCGGATTAGAAGACCCACCCTCAATTTCGGGATTTTCGCCGTCTTCTGATTATTTTGCTCTGGGACATAATCAGAAAAAATATCACAGCATTTGCCTTTTGCTGCGTAAAACTTTTTCCCCGGAGTCGGTAGTCTGATCCGAAGGAGTACCCAGAAAAATAACGAAACGTCTGATAACTCACCTCCTCAGGAGCTTTCGTCGGACGATAAGCAGTGATGATATTATGGCCTCTGCACAAGGCCCGGCGGCGGTAATTCGCATGGAGCAATGCCGGTCACAGCACGCTCGTAAGAAAAAAAAATTCAAAATAAACGCAGGGCTACGGTAGTCCTGCGCGTAAATTTAATAGCACCGGCTGCATGGCTGCGGACTTTGTCACATATCTTACGGCAATCACTGTTTTTTGGCCAATGACTCCCCGCTCAGGTAAAATTCAGCGTTGTCTTACCCCAGAAATGTCGTACATTTGTTTTTTTCGAGGATTCATAAATTACAATACCGCGCGCGACTTTGGGAATAACGGCGTTTTCGGCGTTTTTTTCCGCCGCGAACCGCCGCTTTGTCATAACTTCGTTCAATGTGGTCCTTTTGGGTCGCTAAGGGGCATATTTAGAATCAGTGTCGAGAGCTCTTCATTTTGAGCTCACTCATGTCTTACCCTGCAAACAAGGCATATAGGGTTTACAGAATCAATCGAGTGTACGAAAACTGAAGCTGGGTATCAAATTGTTGTAAATATTTGAATTCATGCCAACCGCACAGATCAAGGACGAGTTATATACAGGTACAATACACGCACTACAATACCCGCACTAATTTTCTCAAAAACGCCGCAAAAGTCGCGAAATCGCGACTTTTCGTCATAACTTGGCTCAAAGTGCTCCAACTGAGCTCTGGAGGATATATTTCGAATCAGCATCGAGAGCTCTTTCTTTTGAGCATACACATGTCTTACGGGCAAACAAGGCATATAGGGCTTACACAATCAATCGATTTGACGAAAGGAAAAATCAAGTAAATTGTGGTTTTTCAATGTAATGCCACGTCCAACTCAACAGTGTAAACGATATAGACAGCAGGTAATCGAGCTGTCCGCGGCTGACCGCCGTTTTCTACAAAGTTTCAGATTTTCGCATTTTCAAACCCGAATATTTTGCCATTTCCTGAGCCACAAGCCTCCTTTTGCTTAGATTTACGGGCAGAAGCAATGCTTACCGTAGAATGTCTCTGATTCTCTCCATAATGAGAAACTCGGAGAAAATTCAGATTGCAAAAAGTGGTTCCTAGCGATATCCAATGAGTGACGTTTGACTGCAGCTCATCATGGAGGCCAGGAGTTACTGCTGGTAGCCTTTGCAGCTCCTCGCAGCTCACGATAAATATGTAGTTTTGAAAACCAGTCGTTATTTTTTGCGATCCATTCTTTCTAACCCGGATTGTTGTTATCACAAAATTTTCTTCGTTTTCTGCGGCTCCGCTAGCCACGGTCAGCCAACACAAAACATTTAGAATCTTCGTGATAAGGGCTTCCCAATGGTATAATATTTGTTAAGGTTCAAACTCAAACAAAAAGGTTCTGAGTCTTTCGTTCATATTATAGTTGTACAATTTCGAAAAAAAATGTCGAACGAACGAAAATCGAATTTTTTCCGTTCGAAATCTTTTCGAACGAACGAAAAATGGAAAAATTTCGTTCGAAACAATTTCGAAGGAACGAAAAATGAAAAAATTTCGTTCGAAAAAATTTCGAACGAACGAAAAATGAAAAAATTTCGTTCGAAAAAATTTCGAACGAACGAAAATCGAAAACTTTTCGTTCGAAAAAATTTCGAACGAACGAAAATTGAAAAAATTTCGTTCGAAAAAAATTCGAACGAACAAATTTCGAGAATCTTTCGAAATTTCGGAGGTCGAACGAACGAAATTCGAAACAAATCGTAATTTTGATTTTTTTCGAAATTTCGTATTTTTTTGTTTATTTTTTCGTACTCGTCGAAAATTTCGAAACGTTTTCGAAATTTGTCAAAAATTTTGAATTTTTTTTTCGAAATTTGTTCGAAAAAATTCCGAACGAACGAATTTTGAAAAATCTGATTTCGAACGAACGAAAATCGAAAAATTTTCGTTCGACGAATTTTTGAACGAACGAAATTTGAAAAATTTTCGTTCGAAAAAATTTCGAACGAACGAGTTTTTTTCAAATTTCGTTCGACGAAATTTCGAACGAACGAAATTTGAAAAAAAATCGTTCGACGAAATTTCGAACGAAAGAAAAAAATTTTGAAAAATCTTTCGAAAATTTTTCGAAAATTTCGTTCGTGTACAACTATAGTTCATATCCAAAGGAGCGATTTACTGCCGGTCCCTCGCTTTGCTCTCTGCTTCCCCGCGCCCTCTTTTGAAGATGTCGAAATCTTCGCGCTGCAGTGTCTCGCATACATTTCTCAGTAAGCGAAGTACCCCGAAATTGATTGATTTCCGGCAGCCGAAATGGACTCGGAGTACTAGCGGGAAGATGGCGTCGGTGGAAGCAGGAAGAACAACTGGGGGGTAGAAGGGATTTGACAATATGGATAGTCCTTACAATTAGGTTACGAAGGACAAGAACTGGATTGGAGCGGAGTAAACCTTATGGGTGGTCTAATTGCTAAATATCGAGGGCTCGAATTTAATGAAGAGAATTGTACTGTACGGGTGGTTCTCAAATCTCATCAATCTGACTGCCGCGTTGCATCACAACACGTTACGGTCAATGTCATGCAATGTCACTCCACGCGATGAGTCATTCACAATATAGTTGTATGGTTTCCTTTATCGTTTTAGTCTGACGCATGAAACAGGCGGCTGGCGGTGCGGTATTGGCGGTCCACCGGAGAATGGGGTTTCGATTAGCGAGGGTTGATCTACCGTCGCAACCCCGTCCATTCATCAGACTTAAGTTATTGCGCGGACTCTACACGAACGAAATTTTCGAAAAAATTTCGAAAGATTTCTCGAAATTTTCTTCGTTCGTTTTTGTTCGAAAATTCGTCAAACAAAAGTTTTTCAGATTCCGCTCGTTCGAAATTTTTTCGAACGAAAAATTTCCAATTTTCGTTCGGAATCCGATTTTTCGATTTTTTTTTTCGAAATTCATTCGTTCGGGTTTTTTCGAACAGATTTCGAAAAAAAAATCGAACTTCCCAACAATTTTCGAAAAAAGTTCGAAATTTTCGACGAATTTCGAAAAAAAAATCGAAATTTCGATTAGTTTCGAATTTCGCTCGTACGACCTCCGAAATTTCGGAAGTTTTTTGAAATTCGTTCGTTCGGAATTTTTTAGAACGAAATTTTTTCGATTTTCTTTCGTTCGAAATTGTTTCGAACGAAATTTTTTCATTTTTCGTTTGTTCGAAAAGATCTCGAACGAAAAAATCTCGATTTTCGTTCGTTCGACAATTTTTCGAAATTGTACAACAATAATTCACAGGCATTTATGAGCCACGTAAATGGAATCATTCAGGCTTTGATAGAATTCTATTCGAAATCCTTCTGAAATTTCGCCAATTAAATTCGAGCCCTCGATATTTAGCAATTAGACGACCCATAAGGTTTACTCCTCTCCACTCCAGTTCTTGTCCTTCGTAACCTAATTGTAAGGACTATCCATATTGTCAAATCCCTTCTACCCCCCACTTGTTCTTCCTGCTTCCACCGACGCCATCTTCCCGCTAGTCCCCGAGTCCATTTCGGCTGCCGGAAATCAATCAATTTCGGGGAACTTCGCTCAGATAAAAACAGCCCACTTCCCGCCGGCCAAGTCGAGCTAGTCGACTTCGCGCGGCCCCAATTTTGTGGGCGTGGCACAGCGCCCCACTTCCCGCTGACAGAGAGGCTTTACCGTCTTTCCGCGGAGTTTCGGCGGGCAGTCGGCTATTGCTGGGGGTCATCGAACACTCACTCATCGATTCCCACTCTGATATCATCATTGCACCACCCACTAGAGTGGAGCCAATGAACAATTGACGAGCAGAGAACGCTGTGTTGAGACTCTTTCCAAAACCCGCACTGTGTGCGACGCTGGCCTTGGGCAGGTGAACCACTGTCCGTTAATGGCATCTGCGAATGGGAAGGCTGTAAGAAGCAGTGAGTGTAGGAAGCTTCCCGTAGAAGCTCACCCTTACTTGTCAAAAGCAGTTCAAGATGAAATCCCCAGGAGCGGATTTTTCGAATTTTGTTAGGAGAGACCTTTACTTAAAGGGTGATTTTTAAATGTGCCGCAAACTGTTTTAGGACTGTCTTCTGTCCGTCATCATATTAGCCGTAAGGCGGTGGCAGAAGGGCCGCAAAGTGCGTGTTCACCGTATACGGGCAGTCAACGAAACAGCGCTGCCGACTGCCCGCGACCGATCTATTGGCCTTACGCGGGAGGGGTTACGGGACGTCGGCTAGTGGTACCGCGGGAAGTGTGATGTCTCTATCTGAGCGCTTATTGAGAAATGTATGCGAGACACTGCAGCGCGAAGATTTCGACATCTTCAAAAGAGGGCGCGGGGAAGCAGAGAGCAAAGCTAGGGACCGGCAGTAAATCGCTTCTTTGGATATGAACGAAGGACTCAGAACCTTTTTGTTTGAGTTTGAACCTTAACAAATATTATACCATTGGGAAGCCCTTATCACGAAGATTGTAAATGTCTTGCGTCGGCTGACCGTTGCTAGCGGAGCCGCAGAAAACGAAGAAAATTTTGTGATAACAACAATCCGGGTTAGAAAGAATGGATCGCAAAAAATAACGACTGGTTTTTTAAGCTACATATTTATCGTGACCTGCGAGGAACTGCAAAGGCTACCAGCAGTTACTTGTGGCCTCCTTGATGGGATGCGGTCAAACGTCATTCATTGGACATCGCTAGGAACCACTTTTCGCAATTTAAATTTTCTCCGAGTTTCTCATTATGGAGAGAATCAGAGACATTCGACGGGAATCATTGCTACTGCCCATAAATCTAAGCAAAAGGAGATTTGTTGCACAGGAAATGGCAAACATATTCGGGTTTAAAAATGCGAAAATCTGAAACTTCGTACAATAGGTCGGTCAGTCGCTAAATTGTTTTTTTTTAATTCAATGCTAAATTGGGCCGCACGGTAAATTAACGTCGCTCACACTCCCTGTTCCTCGCTATGACGAATCGATAAGTGAGGTGACAAGTTGGCTTGATCCTATTCCTCTGCTCTTCTTCTCTGCGCTGTGTAGCTCTGCAGCTCTGCCACTGCATGTTGATCGAATCCACACCGCGGGTGTGACTAAGGAGCAGTTCGGCTAGCACACGCGAGGCGTGACGGAAAAACGCTGTGCGCGCTCATCGTCCTTGGGGCGCGTTAACCGAGAACCTTCGAAAAAAGCAGTCGTTGTCCCATTGTAGCCGTCCCCCTACATCATTTTTTGCATTTTCTCCATGCTTTTTTTTGGTTCATAATGTGCTTTTCTTTGAATACTTCTCATACCATCGTTTCAATGGAATTCGCACATTTCAAACAAGTTTTATTATAGTTCTTTTTCTCTGCTTCTTGGAGCGGAATGGGAGATGATGATATTGATTCCGACGTCTGACACATCAACCAACCTACATGAACAAAATGCAAAAAATAGGGGAGCGGCTAAAATAGAACAACAACAACAACTTTTTTGAGTGCCCTCGGTTAGCGCGCCCCAAGGACGATGAGCGCGCACAGCGTTCTACTGTCGCGCGCGTCGTATTTACGAGCCGAACTGCTCCTTAGCTACACCCGCGGTGTGGATTCGATCCACAAGCCCTCTGCCCCTGTCTCCACACTGGGGGCGGGGGTGAGAATAGAAACTCGACGAGTGAGGGGCGTTGGGAAGCGTCCGTTCAGTGGCGTTTGGGAACGAGAAACAGAAAAGAAAAGGGTGCGTGTTCTCTCGACGTAACACTGCCTCAGTGCGCTGACTGGCTATAGCTTGTCCCGAGAACTCGAAAACCGAAGTTTGATATGGGGCTGATAATAATCTAGAAGTGAATATAACAGCTTCTTATGATAGAAATTTGATTCTTGCATTGCGTGGAACGCTGAGATCTGAGCAAGTTTCCAAAAACCTGTATTTTGAGAAGCATTGCTGCAAAAGAGAAGAATTCCTGCAGGAATTGCCGAAATATACTGGCCTGAAAATGAGCAATAGCCACGAAAAAAGTCGAGAACGGACAGTCTGAACAATCGATCAAGATTGACCTAAACGTGTTCCCAGAAACAAATAATCAGTTTAAAACAGGGGCCAGAGAAACTTGAAATTTTGGGGGCGATACCACCTGTTTTACTGCACCGCTGTGTCGTACCGGGTTCCAAAAGTAGAGAATTTTATATCTGGGATGAGGGCGGTTTCAGTCGAGAAATGGATAAGGCGTTGCCAGAAGCTCTTACACATTGAAAAGATTTGGGGATCGTTTTCAGCCAAAGTCACCGGAGTGCCGCTAAGCGGGAAATGCCTCCAGACCTGTTGTTTCTGTTTTAAGGGAGTCTGTCCTGAGCGCAGTTGAAATCCCTTACCTTTTGCCCCCGAGCTGGAGGCGATGAGGGGGATAAAGCTGGAGGCTAAAAAGCGCTGTCAGTTCTTAGGGTTGTGAAAATTCGAGTTTTTCGGATTGGGCGGCCGCAGTGTTCTTCCGAAGAAGGATCAGAAAGAAAATTAATTTGTAGGCTGAGTCTCAGGTCGATTGTTCCTGTTTGAGCTGAGAAAGTGAAGTCAGTGGTCTGGGACGTTTTTCAAAGCCAAATTCACCGAGGTGGCGCTAGGCGGGAAATGCCTTCAGACAGGTTGTTTCTGTTTTGGAAGAGTCTACACTTAATTGAGATCGCGGGCAATTTGAGCCCGAGCGAAGGACGATGACTGTGTCTGCAGGGGCGAGGAAACGGCTAAAAAACATTAGTTTTCAATTTCAACACCTCCCTAAATTAGTCTTACATACTTCTATATGACTCGTCCTTGACCTTTACGGTTGATATGGAGTCAAGTATTAGCACCAGTTTGATATCTAGCTTCAGTTTTCGTACACTCGATTGATTCTGTTAACCCTATATGCCTTGTTTGCAGGGTAAGACATGTGTGAGCTCAAAATGAAGAGCTCTCGATACTGATTCTAAATATGCCCCTAGCAACCCAAACGGACCACTTTGAACGAAGTTATGACAAAGCGGCGGTTTGCGGCGGAAAAAAACGCCGAAAACGCCGTTTTTCCCAAAGTCGCGGGCGGTATTGTAGCAGACGGGGTTGATTTTTATTGTACAGCCGTAAGGTATATCTGAGCAAATTTCTGCGCAGAACTGACATTAGCTCTTAAATATAGTCCATATGAAATATACCGTCAGTACCCAGCTTTGAATGTACCACACACAGCTTGGAAAATGTGTCATAACTACACAGATTGCAGAAGTAGGCACTACAACGTCAAGATGCATTTTTAAAGTGAACAACACCCCACATTTGTGTCACTGAACCATCTATTCGTCTTATAGGATCAGCAGGGTAGCCTACAATGCCTTAAATTCTAAGAAAAAATCTACACTAAAATGAGTGTTTAACCAATAAAAAAATAGAGAATCTTTGGCACATGATAGACGAAAACGAATGGGGACAGCACGAAATTTATATTTTGAACTTATTATTGAACGTATAAATATAGTAGATAAAACCGAACAAAAAAAATCCGAAACCCTTCTAACTAGCAGAATAAAAAAAGCGAATGACGACGTCTATGGAAGAAATTAGGACTAGTTTGAACTCACAGGTCGTTCTCGTCCTGAGACTTGTGGTGCTTCTTGAGACATCGATACCTGAAACAATATTAGCAAAAGAAGTTGAAGAAGCAAAAAGAGGATTGGAAAAGAAAGAGAAAGATTGGAAGAGGAATCGCAACAGGTGAGCGGCACCAACAAACGTGGTATCGATTGTCGAAAAGGGCGTTGCTGGGTAGGTTGCCATCAAAGCCGTCCGTGTCCTCGAACTCGTCCGAAAAGTGGGCGGATCTGGGGTACCAAATGGCTTATTTGGAGCCGTTTTTGTCGCTGCTGGCCTGCTTTCGATCTTTCTTTCGAGGCTATCGCCTCCAGTTGACCCTCACACAGCATTTTACGGTCAAGACTTCCCGACGATGATTATCGTGGACACTGCCTTTAATAGACGTGATGGGAGACGACTGCTGTAGTCGGCGGGAGGTAAAACTTATTCGGCTCCACACTTCAGGTAAGGCTTCTCACCTAGAATTTTAGTTAGTAGATCAGAAAAACCAAATACTGTAACGCTATCCAAGGGAAAAAGGGGCGAAATTGTCAAAGTGGGCAACTAAAGCGTCTTTCGACCGCAACTCGCTTCGAAGTGCTCCGTTTTGAATTTTAAAAACGCCGAAATGTACAGCATGTCGTGATCCAATCAATCATGTGTGGATCTTGTTATATCATTATTAAATTCATTACTACTGACTCCATCTCAAAAATGGGTTTCAATTGGGAAACGCCAAAATTATTTTACATAGTTGGGTAGATTGTGGCACTATGAACATTTCGGTCCTTTCAAAATTGAAAATAGAGCACTTTGAGGCGAGTTGTGGTCGAAAGACGCTTCAGTTGCCCTCTTTGGCAACTTCGCTCATTTCTTTCCCTGGATAGCGGCGGTATTGTATGTGCCTGATTCGGGGAACTTTACCCTTACCCAAGCCGTTTCTCGTTCATGGATACGACCTCAGGGCACAGATTTCAGTTTGACGATCTGGCGTACACTTGCGAGCAATTGGCGTTTGAAGGGAAAATTGTAATCGTGGCGGCATTAGACGGAACGTTTCTTAGAAAAGTGAGTTTTTTTTATTTCTGTCTGAATATATTTTTTTTGGGTTTCCAGAATTTTTTTCGATTTCAGCCATTTTCTGAAGTATCGCAGTTGATATCATTTTGTGACGAAATCAAGAAATTGTCTGCCGTATGCATGGAATGCGGCAACGACGCTCCATTCACATTTAGATGCACTGACGAGAAAGCGGTTAGTATTCTGCTTCGCGAGCTGCTTCGATTCTGTCTAACCGAGCAGTCCAGCCTTCTTGCATTCTGTGCTGAAATCGCATTGGATTCGTTTTGGGAAGGAACTACAAAAAAGCACATGATAGTGAAATTAGATTTTCATTGCACTACATACACAAAACAGGCGTAAGGAAAATAAAAGTTAAATAGGCGGCGAAATCGAACACTGTATGGCCGGGATCATACTTTCCGCGACTAGCGACGGCGACAGTGCATATCGGGAATATCGATTTCCGGTCGATAATGCTGGTAAACATTGCGTCGCGTCGCTCGTCGCTGGAAGTATGATCCCAGCCCATGGGATTTTCGAAGAGTTTTTCCACCGAAAATTTAGTTTCGTGATGATTTCCGCTATTGTCCTTCATGGCTTCACCTGTACAGAAGATGAGACATACAACACCGCGCGAATTCTGCAGCAAAAAAAGTGTTTTACAACGTTTTTAGTGTTTAAAGGCACAGTCCAAGCTCAGGGACGAAGTCTGAGATTTTCACATAATTATAAAGTAGACCCACCCTATATAACACCTGCTAAGTGCGAGCTTTGAATTCCTGAACAGGCTACGGCGCGAGGTGTGATACAACCCAACATTGGTCCGACCCCCCACCCAAGTCAAGCGATTTGCTCAGCCCCCCCCCCTTGGGAAAAATGATGGCGACGACCGGGGGGAGGTCCTCATTTCGTAATTTTTTATTTTACAGTAAACGAATTTTTAATTCAAGACTACATCAAGACCTAATAATGCAATAAATAAATGTTCTCCACGAAAGCAGACAAAAACAACTCTCCTACGACAATGGCACCAAATGTTTGTTCAATGGCTGAACGTTCATTAGTGCCCTGAGGGCACATAGGTGCGGTTTCGGGAATGAAAACCACATTAAGTGTCCCCTATTGGAGTTTCAGATGTGAAAACGCACCCTAAATTTCATGGATACAGCTTCAATCCGAACAGCGCTACATAGGGTAGGCGGAGCTTGTTTTCATGCCCTGAGGGCACATAGGTGCGGTTTCGGGAATGAAAACCACATTTAGCAATTGGCTATCCGGATGTGAAAACGGACCCAAAGTTTCATGGACGCAGCCTTAAGCTGAACAGCGCAACATAGGCTGGGGTCCATGAAAAAATCGATAGCTGTGAAGTATTTACAAGTATTTAACGAAATTTGAATTAGGGAGTTTCGCGTTGTTACAACGTGCGGTTAATCTAGTCATGGACCCAATTAATCAATTTCATTCTTTTAACCGGTTGAAAACGGTCTTTGAAGACCCATTTTTAGGTGTGATACAATCGATTGTATCACACCTAAAAATGGGTCTTCAAAGACCGTTTTTAACCGGGTAAAAGAATGAAATTGATTAATTGGGTCCGTGACTAGGTTTTCCGCACGTTGTAGCAACGCGAAACTCCCTAATTAAAAATTCGATAAATACTTGTAAATATTTCACAACAATTCCGGACTTGAACATTTTTTCATGGACCCCACCCTATGTAGCGCTGTTCGGATTGAAGCTGCGTCCATGAAACTTTGGGAGCGTTTTCACATCCGTATAGCCAATTACTGAATGTGGTTTTGATGCCTGAAACCGCACCTATGTGCCCTCAGGGCATGAAAACAGACTTCGCCTACCCTTTGTAGCGCTGTTCGGATACAAGCTGCATCCATGAAACTTTGGGAGCGTTTTCACATGCGGACATACGTTTCCAAAATGTGGGTTCCGCGCCCGCAACTGCTCCTATGTGCCCTGAGGGCGTAAAAATCAAAAGGCTATTTCAAGGAAATTGTAAGAGATATCACAGTGAACAACGCTCTTTTGTGGTAGTCAGCTATCCATCGTTTTACAGCTTTGCAAAGTTTTTATATTTAGAGGGATCGAACCTGTGAACTCTAAATCGCCTAAGAATGCATCTTAGATTACGAAATTCCAGAACACATGTGTCATTTCGTTGACAGGATAGTCCGCTTGTAATGACCTCGATGACATCGAATACTCAACACCGCTGCTGCTGACATATCCAGGAGCGCTTTGGCGACACATTTTACCTTTCCAAGACTCCTCCTCCATGTCAGAGTCATTAACGATGGCCGTGCTACCGTCGTCTATTGTCTTGCATGCTTTATCACCAGTGAATTGTAAGCTCTTCTTGTGTGTTCCTGCCTCATTTTTACATCCCCATTTCATATCTTGCCTCATTTGTTTTTTCGCAAATGTTTCTCACTATTCAGTTTCTTTTTTGATATCCTGTCTCATTTCGCTCTCTCAGTATAATCTCCAGTTTTAATTTGACCTCTTATTGTGATCTCATTTTGCCGTCATTTTTTATACTAACGGTATGGATCTCGACCACCCCTCCCTCCGGCCTGATAGAAGTCCATATTGTTTCTTGGTTGACCGAAGGTCCGACCCCCCATCCCACCGGATGTCAATGGGTCCGACCCCCCTTTGTGATACATCACACCTCACGCCGAACCCTGTTCCTGAATAAGCGAGGTATAAGAGGAAGTCAGCCTGGGGCGCTCACATCAGAGAGCCACGTTGGCACGCCCCTTTTACGATCTTTCAAGCTCAACAATGGCAAGGTGAGCGATGGTTTCCGATCAATAGCCCCAGTTCCCTTCATTCTCAACTTCTGGTCTCCGGAGCATTGACAACTCGGCACGCGGGGTGTCCGAGTCAGTATGATGAACGCAGAGGACGAAAAGAAAGGCGCTGCCAGCCGGCTCGGCACTCTCTCGTCCCGGCTAAAGTGCAAGCTGTTTATTTCTGCGTCTCCGCGGGGTGGACCCATTCACAGCTTTGGCTGCACACTACAGAGATGAAGGCAAACCTAGTTTGAGGGGGAGCACTCGAAATCCCAGTGAAGAACTAAGGCTAGCGCTTCCAGAAATCAGATCATTCCCATGGAATCTCCAGGAAAACACTCGCGGATACCGATATCATATATCTGGTATTGAAAGAAATTCTTATTTTCATGGATGAATCTTGGGTGCGCCCTCAACAAGGTGTGCTACCAGGAAGGTATCACTAAAGTTATCGATATTTTTCTCCGATCGAATCGGTGAAAAACGTTGTAGGCTGTACTTTCTTTAATGAGGTGGTACAGAGGAACTAGTCAACAAATAGGCTACTTACTGTTATAAAATCAATCAATCGGTAGAAATCGGAAAATTTTGGAGATTTCTCGTGGGTCACCACCAGGCATATGCGAAATATTTTGAAACCGAAAAACGAAAAATTTTCGGTTTTTATTTGGAAAATTTCCGAAAAAAAAACCGAAAATTTTTTTGTCTTTTGTCTTTATTTTCGTAATCGCATATTCTTGACTGGAAAAACATGGCAACGTCATCGAAGTGTTTCGAATAATGACAGAATTATGTTTTCTTAGTTACACAAAAGCATACCCAATCAACATATCAATGCGAGTAATTTTACCCTTGTTGCAGTGTCGAATCCTGACAAAATTGTAGCGCTGCACACCTTCTCAAATTCTTATTGTGAACTTTTTGTTCAAAACTGCGGTAGTTCTCTGAGCAATAATGTCCACGCTTTTTCACATTTTTGATAAAAACTGTGGGCTCGAAGGTCATCCCTAACTTCATGAGAAAAAAACGAATTCGTAAAAGTTGAAAATCGTGGGCAAGTCATAGATCGAAACGGAACAAAGGTTGTACAAAGACAAACATTAATAGTTCTTCTTTTTCTTGGGCTGTCATGTTGTATTTTAGTCTGAGCGATTGCGTCGTGGGCAACACTAACCACTAGCTCAGTCTCTCTGCGCTATTGGATGTTAATGGCCGCGACGCAACCACACGCATTGAGTCGTGGTGTCTACACATGGGTTACGTCCAACCACTTTCGCTGGATGGAACTATACATGATGCCTAAAAATGTTTTAATTCGCAGTTTCTTTTGGTATGGATCGATAGAGAGAGCAGAAAAATTCACGTTGACTTCCGCTTGAAATTTATGGGCCTCCAAAGATTCTCGAAGTCTTTTCCATGAACATCTTCAACGAAAACAAATTTTCTTGACCTCAAAACAGTGTTCACAATAGATTGCAATTTTGATATCTCTCCCGTTTACAGAAGCTCTGGTGCCCTTTACAGCAAGGCATTCTTGAACAGAGCGCGAAAACCGTGTTTTGGTGCTAAACGAGGTCCACATTTGTTTACGTTGACTTTTGAGCGTGGAGGAATTAACCGCTATGAAGGATGATACTTATCAATGCAATCAAGCGGTTTAGCTCGCTTATCAGTCCTTCCTTGATTTGGCTACATCGCGTTATCACAACCATCGTGTCGGACACCTCTTGGTCCAAGCTGCGGCGGGTCCGAAATTGTGCTCTGCGAATTGCAACAGGCTGTTCTAAAAGCTCTCCGATTGAGCGCTTACACACCGACGCTCGCATTTTGCCAGTTAGAGATCACTGCCAACTCCTGGCGCAACAAATGTACAATACCGCTCGTAGAATTTGGTCAGAAAGCGAGCGAAATCGGGTTTTAGCGTCTTTTTCGTCTTTTCTGTATAACTCGCTCCAAACTCAACTTTGAGCGAAACTACGAAGATATTCATGATGCTGGCGCCGAGGGATACCCATTGGTTCAACCGTTGCGGTGGTTTTATTGAAAACTAAAAAAGTTTTGCTGTAAGCCAGATTTGTGATTGCGGTACCATGACGGATAGGGCTCTACCGTCTCCGTCTGCGTTTCCATATGTCTAGCGTATCTAGAGAGCTAGTTGATTGCGAAATTCTCATGGTTCTCCATGAAATCCTGACAATGGCTATACCTTTGGATAGCCCTCAACGCCAGGATCATGAATATCTTCCTAGTTTCGCTCAAGGTTGAATTCAAAACGAGTTAAACAAAAAAGACGAAAAAGACGCAAAAACCCGACCTCGCTCGCTTTTGACCAAATCCTACTGAATTGTAGGAGGAACCGTTGTGCAAAGGGCAGATCATACGTTAGCTTCTGCGAGAAACGATTCTGAAATCAAATTAAAGACGAGTGCAAACTTGCTGCAGACGTATGTAAGGATCGACTGCAAGTTGCATTAGAACCGCAAATTTCAGACCAAAAAAAACAAAAAAAATTGAACTTTTTTGTTTTTTTCGATATTGAGTTTTTTCGCCAAAAGGGGCGAAAAACGAAAAAATCGAAAAACGAAAAACGCACATCCCTGGTCACCACGTATTTTTAAATAAATGAGTAATTCTATCAAAAAGGAGCTTTTTCAGGCAGAGGTGGTTATGGGCAGACAGAACGTTCCAAAAAAAGGAGCAACAGTAAAACGGGATGAGCAAGTCTTCAAAAAATTAACAAAGTTCCTTGAGAACTAATTCACTTGGCAAAAACCTTCAACTCCCAATAAAAAACCGTTGCTCTATTTTGCATGGAAGAGCTTGTTGCCTATCGATAAAAGACACATGTTTGGAAAGGTTAAGTTACTTCTATACTTTCACCACTTCACTTTTCCCATCAGCGAAAGGAAACCGTTTATGTGGGTCAGACTTTGTCTCCTTTTCGATAATAGGTATAAAATATTTCCACCGGTACTGGAATAACCGAAGCAAGCTTCTATACAAAACCACGAAGCTCTTCTCTGAAGAATAACGCGAGTTCATTTCGTGAATTCAAAGTTTCAGCTGCGGGAATTGGTTCTCAAGAAGCATTGTTAAATTTTTGAAAAGTCGCCTACTTCCCATAGGTTGCTTTTTTCAAAAGTTGATAGTTTTCTGCAAAGTTTCAAATGATTTACCACAATTAAAAGTGTGAATCTGTTTAAGTGCAGATGATTGAAACATTCCTTCAAAGACGCTTGATGGGACGATAATGTCGACTATAGTTGTACAATTTCGAAAAAAATGTCGAACGAACGAAATTTGAAAAAATTTCGTTCGACGAATTTTCAAACGAACGAAAACGAACGAAAAAAATTTCGATAAATATTTCGAAAATTTCGTTCGGGTACAACTATAATATCGACATGCCAAGCTTGCACTACTGAAATCGAACACTATATTGAGATGAGAAATTCGAGAAAGATCAAGTAAAACGAAAAATTACAAGACGCCCTAGATAGAAGACGAAATGCGGTTTTGAAATCAGTAGTGCGTTCTGCCAAGAGAAAATTACGCTGGGTTAAAAAAAGAGCTCTTTTAAGATAGTGGAATAATTTTTACAACAACATGGCGTTTTCCAGCCTTCGGAGATCGATTTTTGTTCTGATAACGGTTACAACAGGAGGGTATGTGATTTAGGAACGATTGAACACGACGCTCGATTTTTTTTCAAAAAGTAATCGTTTTAAATTTTCTTCAGAAACTCATGATTTTCTCAAACGTTCCCTTCCAAAACCTGTAGTGTTAAAAGAAAGAACTGCTATTAAAAACTAACTGATATAAAAGTCATGACTAAACTTTTCTTGCTTTTTTTTCTTGTATGCGATCAAGTCTCATCGCGGCAGCTCTCCGAATTGGCTATCTTGTCACGATGGAATCAAAAAAGAAAAATATATTTACAAACACATATACAAGTTGAACGCATATATGTCTCTATAGAGGTTATCACTTGAAAAAAGTGCTCAACGAAAGAATGTGTAAACGAAGGCGAAAAACAGTAAGAATAAAGAGTTTCGGACTTGAAGCGCACTCGCAGCTTTTATCTTTGAAAATACTAAGCTAAGCATACAGATCGATCTATCTTAGAATGAATTCATGTGTTTAGTATGGTGTTAAAATCGATAAAAGTTGCGATAATGCAGTAAGTCTGAAAGGTAACTTACAGTGGGTGAAATGGTGACGAATCAATATCGAGGACGCTGGATGATGACGCCACACTCAATGTGAACTGGCGCGAGGAAGTGCATATAAACGCCCTGCCGGCGCGACGAAGTGCTCGTAAACGCCCCGCCGGGGCGAGGAAGTGCTCATTGTGTGGATTGGTCGTCGCCGGTCGCGCAAATGCGGAACTTGACGCGCCGACGAAAACGTCATCAAAATCGGCCACTCCCTCCGGGGCTACAAGGGAGCTTTTGCCAGAGTCCATCGCGATAGCCAGGGTGGAGGGCGCAGCAAGATCGAGGGAAAGTGGACGAGGCATGCTTGGTTCTCAATGGTACCGCAACCTCAACTTCTCTCTTTGTCAGGTCGACTTGCATAGATCGGTTGAAAATGACGGAAGTTACAAGCCTCAGAAAACTCGTCCACCATGCTTCCGTAGCTCAGTTTTTGAGAGGCTATAACACCGTTCCCGAGAGGTCTTTTACGGTTCCAGAGACATCATTGGAATCAGCATGTGACCGTTCTCAAGATAGGCAGAAAAACAGAAAACCATTTCGAGGTTGGAATTTGCCTTTAAAGCGCGACATCGCCATAACTCGCTTTACACTGGTCCGATTTCGATTTAAAGTTATTTCCGAATTTTGATGAAAACATCGAGATCCTTAAAATAATGTGGTAAACAATTATATTTCACAACAGTGATTTTTCGAAAATTTCGTACTCCCACCTCAACACGTAGACATAATCAGGCGGTCAGGCTCCCGTAAGAGTTGGTCAATCGACTGAGTCCCATCGGGTTGATAAGCACCGAAGTAGTGACAGAGTGGTGCAGAAAATCCACCCAATATATCCGTCCGAGACCGTCTGCTTGCGTCCGCAATCCACTCAGTCGATACGTATGTTCCACGAGCACGCGAGCAGGGCCAGGTCGGTTTTCGTGCCCCGGACTCGGTCGGTTTTTCGACCAAGTCTGACGCTCATACTTACAGAAAACCGTGACATTTTGACCTGTGGTCGATTGTAAGCCCAAGAGGAGATGAACATTTTCCGTCCAAACACTTGAGCCAAAAAGACTGTATATGTCATTGCCTTCCTGCCTGCATGATGATTCTTTAGAAGTTGTACTTTTGCAAGTAATACACTGCGTTCCATAAATATACGAACACCCATTTTTGTAGATAATGTTTTCTCACGTATCTCGGCCTGGGCTCAGCGAAACTCGATGGAACTTTAACACGCTATAGGGCACCACAAACCTTGCCTTACTCACACTCAAGCTTGGGTTTTGAGTGTAGTCTCTGAAAACTGTGTTTATTTACAATTCCGGGGCATTAACCCAAACTAGGGCTATTTCATCGGAACATGTCCGTAAAAATTCCAAACCCATGCCTTTTGCTTGCCGAAGACCTCCAAAACCGTTGCACAAGATAGTGCGAAAATAATTTCTTGCAGGGTTTTTCATATCGAAAATTCATCAAAATGGGGCAGTTTTGCCAAAATTCGTCCCTGTAAAACTATTCGCCTTAGAACCATTCAGGGACATGTACTGTATAGGCTTTGACAATGCTCATCTGATAAACAAACTTTGTTCTTTTTTTTCATTCACGACGAAGTCAATTATACTGCCTTTATTCGGGAGTGCACAAGCCCCCCTTTTCACCCGCACACGCTGCTACAGTAATGCATCACTGCGGCGCGGTCTGTTAAGAGCCCGTTCTCTCCCACCCCATACGGCAGGCATCGACTTTCGCATGACCACCGTTCATTCGTCCGCATGACCGGCGATCATGCTCAGAGAAGGTGAGTTTTTGAATTTTTCCGCTGTCTTATGTTGTTTCGATGATAATTTAAATGTCGTCGCAATGGGATGCGGGTAAATGACCCATGGATTTGAAACAGTAGCGAAATGTTCAAAAAGAAAGATTTTTTTTTCGGATAAAAAAAACCGACAGCAGATGTTTTGTCAACTTCTTGGTAGCGCGAAGGATTATGTAAAGCTTCATGTACACCCTAACCTTTAGCCAATACGATGACATTTGAATTATCACCGAAAAACTGAAAACGGCAAAGAAAAAATTGAAAAACTCACCGTCTCTGAGCATGATCGCCGGTCATACGGACGACTAGACGGTATACTTGTTATCCGAAGATAATTTTTTGGATAGTGGATCGATTCGGATAATGCCAATTTTAAAATTTCCGGATACTGGTTCGATTCAGATAATGCGCTTTTTCAAATTTTCGGATTATGGATCGATTCAGATAATGCCATTTTTCAAATGATTCGGATATGGATATCCGGTCGGATAATTTCGGATAACTTCGGATATTTTCGGAATAAGGTTGAGGCAAAACGGTGAAAAATAAATCAGGTATCCATGGCAAGCCTTTTAAAACATCCATAATTGAGCAAACAGTAGTCCTTCAATGCATTCGCAGCATGTTCACATACAAAATTCAATCTTCATAAATGCACAAAAATGTGAAAACCAATTTTCGATTAGTCTATCGTCGCTGGGAGGCACAGTATTATTCATACCTTGATACCTTGATGATCCATCTTCACTGCGCGTCGCCGCCGTGTGGACCACATCTCAACCAGCTCGACCGATCCCGAGCAAGGGACATCCAGTGATGGTGATTTTCAGGAAGCCCTCGCTCGGTGCAGAACGTCTTGACTCTGCCTGAAAATACAGAGTTCCATCTTGTGGGAGGACGGCCTAGAGGCCGGTGGCAATCACGTGGTAACCAGACTGTTGTACGGAGGCTCCATCGGTCATCCATGCGGCGCAACACGTGTCCTGCCCATGGGTGTTTAGACTGGGCCATGAACAGAAGAGGGTTCATTAACTGCGACTGCTTTCGAAGATCGGCACTGCGTAGGCCACCAGCTCGCTGGGCACGACGATTAGTCTTCAGTAGTCTGCGTTCCAAGGCCCTGTGAGCTGTCCTTATAGCCTGTGTGGTCGCCTTCGTTTCCGCCCATGTCTCGGTTCCATAGCACAGCGCAGGTAGCACCGTGGTGTCGAACAAACGTGCTCGTGTCTTCACATCCCGCAATTTGTCTGTCACTTCCACTATCGATCCAAGTGCAGACCAGGCCGCTCGTCGTCTCCGTCCGATCTCCGCAAACAAGTCGTTTTGCATGTTCACCTCTCTTCCGAGATAGACGTAGCTGTTCGTAGTGGGTAGGGGAGTGCCAGAGAGACGAATGGGGCTGTCGTCACACCACTGGTTGCGCATCACTTGGGTTTTCCTTAGATTCATTGTAAGGCCAATCGCTTTTCCTGCAGCGTCCAGTTCGTTAAGCATTCCTTCGACTTCTGCGGAAGACGAACCCAGCAGCACAATGTCGTCAGCGAAGCGCAAGTTGGATAGTCTGCACCCGTCTATGAGGATACCTTTGCCCTCCCAGTCGATGTGGCGCATCGCGTCTTGTAAGGCGGTCGTGAACAGCTTTGGCGAGATGGTATCGCACTGTCTGGCTCCCTCTCCAATCTATACCTTTAATTTCTGCTCGATTAGTTGAATAATGGTGTTGCTTCCGTTGTTACCGTCTTTCAGTATTCTGATGTACTACAGCAGCGCGGCTAAGAGCGTTAAGAACAGCCGAGACTCCAACCGAATTAAATGCCTTGGTATAGTCCAGGAAGACCAGCGCTAGAGGTAGGTGGGACTCCCTTGTCCGTTCAATGACTTGCGATAGCGCCTGAATGTGATCAATGCAGCATTAACCCTTCCGGAAGCCGGCCCGTTCTCTGGGCTGGAAGTCGTCCAGAGCCTTCTCTATCCTGTTCAGCAGAATCTTCGTAAAGACCTTGTACGGCACTGAGAGTAGAGCGATTGGCCTGTAGTTGTTGATGTCATCCCGATCACCCTTTTTGAATAGGAGAATCGTTCTTGACGATTTCCACTGCGCGGGAACCAATCCTCGCGCGAGGTATCTGGAGAAGTGTTCCGCAAGAACTTTCATTAAGGTGAACCACCCGCTCTGAGGGACTCGGTTGTAATGCCATCTGGTCCAGTAGCTGTGTTTTCCTTCATCCCTTTGACAGCAAAAGCAACTTCACTCTCAAGGATTGGAGGCGGGTCATCTGCTATTGCAGGTAGTGGGCTACGCGGCACGGACAGTGTTGAGTTGAAGAGAGTGCTGTAGAAATCCACCACAATTTTTTCCATACCAGCGCGGGACGTGCAAATGCAACCCGAGGAATCCCGAAGTGCTGACACTTGTTCTCTGCGATCTGACAGCTCTCTCCGACAAAACCTGATGCTTTTCCTCTGGTTCACGGTGTCCAACAACTTCCGCGCTCGATATTGCTTCAAATCGCTCGTGCTCGTGCTATTATTCATACAAAAGTTTAATTCAGGAGAATTAGCTAGTAAAAAATTTGCAAAGCAACTATACAGAGAAACTTGGTCATCTTACTTGACCACGCCCATTTTTCCGCGCAGCGACGACTCTTCCGATTTCGGAAGGAAGAGAATTCTGGGTTGATGCGGTACGGAAAATGGGCGTGGCCTAGTGCAATTCAATACGAAAATTATCCGATTTTATCTGAAATTTTACCCGGTTTTTATCCGATTTTATCCGGAATTTATCCGAGTTTTATCCGATTTTATCCAAACTTTCGACCCTTCGGATAATGGTTCGATTCAGATAATGCCGATTTTAAATTCCCCGGATATTGATTCAATTCAGATAATGCGTTTTTCGAATTTTCGGATATCGGATTATCCGAATCTCGGATATCCGGTCGGATATCCAAAAAGGAGTGATTCGGATACTAAGTATACTAGACGGTGGTCATGCGAAATTCGATGCCTGTCATTAGCCCCGTTCTTCCCTTCATTCTCAAATTCTCTCTCAGGTCAGCTCGCACACAACTGCTGCAAAAGTTGGGGTGGGGAGAACGGGCTCACCACAGATCGCGCCGCCGTGGTGCATTACTGTAGCAGAGTGCGCGGGTGGAAAGGTAGCTTGTGCATTCCCGAATAAAGGCAGTATACTTATCAAGTGCAAAATCGCATTAATTCTCTTCGAATTCATTTCCAAAAAAAAATCTCTAAGAACTTAATTTGCCACAATGTTGCACAACGGTTTTGGAGGTCTTCCCATGACAAGCAAGTGGTACGGGTTTGGAATTTATACAGGCATGTTCTGAAGAAATAGCCCTAAATTGGACTAGTGCCTCGAAATCGTAAATAAACTCCGTATTCAAAACATGTACAATCAAAATCCATGCTTTAGTGTGAGTAAAGCAATGTTTTGACGGCAGGTGGTCGCTGCGGCCATGCGAGGGACAACTGTTCCTTTTCCATCGCGCGTAATGGAAACTCAGAACTTTCCAGCCTAGCTATTTCCGCCTTATAAGTATGTAGTCTGATGGCATCATGCTACATACCATAAAGACGCAAATACCTAGAATTAATGACGCATGTATCATTCCTCAAAGACGCATGCAACAAACGCTGAACAGCAGGCGCCTTACTTCAAGTTTGCGTGCCCAATACACTAAAGACACACTTAACCTTCCTGCAGGAAGATTGTTTCATACCTCGAGCTCGCACATACCTTACTGTGGCGTTTTTGGCCAAAAAAAACGCTAAAAGGCATTTTTTCGCTCTTTTTTCCATAACTCTGTTCAAAAGGGTCCATTTAGGAATCTAACAAGATATTGGGAATCAGCATCGTGTGCCCTTTTTTCTGGAATAACACATGGCTCCCTCTTCAACAAGATATGTATGCAAAATTAGACAAGAAACAATCAACCCGTATCGCGATTTCGCAATAAAGGCAGTGGTCGCGATCAAATATGCTTGTCGTCTTTTTCTCTCCAAATCCTTTCCTGGGTCTCGAGTAGTAGGACCTATAAGAAAAAATCGCGAACAAACCACTGTTTTGGGCCGAATTTGAGACCTGAACTTTCTTGTCTTTTGATGGTGGACGAGCCCACTCCACATCATCGGCATCGATGACCTCTTATATCAAGAACAACAGCTGGCTTGAAATTGAATTTCAATCAATGATGCTTCGAATTTATGTACACATCTAGTCAAAAACATTGACTATAGTGATGCTTTCATTGTTCAACTGTTTTTACTCGTTAAATTTGCATTTATTTCGTCCTCTGAATGTCGATGATTTTTGACTGCTCGGCATGAGACTGCGATCTGTTTCGTCATCGCTGTGCACGTGTGCACGAACTAGCTTCTTTGGGCCCTAGAAACTCTATTTGTAGACCGTTTTTCACCGCGCTACCTTCATAGTTTTTCAGCTGTTTTTGATCTAATTTGATTTTTGTAGTTTTTTCGATAACGTTTTTCATCGTGACCACTGCCTTTAAGGCACTCATGAGCGAATGTGTCCATGCTGTTACGCCTAAATGCTTTGTACAGTGTACCAAATAGCATGCTTGAAAAGAGATCCCTCGATACTGATTCCGAATATTTCTTCGGATTTTCGAATTGACCATCATGAACAGAGTTAAGACAAAAGGGCGCAAAAAAACCCTTTTTTGCGTTTTTTCGCCGAAATCGCATAATAACGGCGTGTACTGCACTGTCGTTCTCGAAGCCAAATTCCGGTCCGCAACTGCGGGCAAAGGCTCTTGCACTACGCAACAAGATGATAATCGTGCTTTGAGAAAAATGAACCGTGCCAGGACCAATCGGTCTTAGCACGATTATCGTCTTGTTCCGTAATCAGACAGCCGTTATCCGCAAATGCGGACCGAAATTAGGCTTCGAGAACGACAGTATACGTTCCATCCGATGGCTAAAATCACTGGATCGAATTCTAAGATAGAGCCGAATTCGCAGAACCGACTAGTCGAATACAAAAGATTCAGGCTAAGAAAAAATTTCACGCTAAGGGACTCTATGCTTAACCATACTTCTCCACCGGATAGTATAGTTAGCAGAATCACGAACAAAATGAAGAGCTGAGAAAGTTTTCTTGTCAGCGAAACACATGAACTTATCGGGAAAAGGTGAAATGTAGTGGTTATCGACCAGTTGTGAAAGACGCACTCGTTATAAACAAATTGAGAAGCTCTCTTGCGTCTAAACGGCTTGTTACTTGCGTCTTTGTGGTCTCTTCCGAAAGACGCACTTACCATACACGCCCCCTCGTATGTTACTTGCGTCTTTCAAACGTGCAAGTGACAAGAAATGACGTTTTCTACCCTGTAAAGACGCATGTAACAAGGAATCGGGCTGATTAGACTCAACAAGCTAGGCTGGAAATTTCTGAGAAGGCGCTTCAATTGCGATCGCTTCGTGGCAAACGTCCCACATCGCTGGGCCGCGGCGACGAAATTCTATGTTTTACTGCTTCGCTGCAGGAGGAGCGATTCTCAATGGTCGCTGACTATCGCTCCGTCGCGGCCAAAATGGTAGCGATGGAGCGATTGCAAGAGAATGACATGTTACTTTCTGTGAACGTTGCTCCATTAACATGACGCTATCAGTGCTTACGAGTCGGAACATGTTATGAATTGCCATTAGCCATTACTCTCCACTGATTGATTAATTTTCTTCGATCGTCCATGAGGCTATGCACTGAACAAAGTCGCTGCCCCTGCTACATCGCTTCAGCAGCGGGTGCGACTCTGCTGCGATAAAAAAAACAGCAGCAATGCAGTTAAAACATGGCTTAAAGGCAGTGGTCACGATGAAAAACGTTATCGAAAAAAACTACGGAAATCAGCTTAGATCAAAAACAGCTTAAAAACTATGAAGGTAGCGCGGTGAAAAACGGGCTAGAATTAGAGTTATTAAGACCCTAAATTTCCAGTTCGTGCACACGTGCACAGAAAGATCACAGTCTCATGCCTAGCAGTCCAAAATCATCGACACTCAGAGGAAGAAATAAATGCAAATTTACCTAATAAAACAGTTGAACAATGAAAGCAAGCAGTTCAGTCAATGTTTTTGACTAGATGTGTACATAAATCCGGAGGTTCATTGATTGAAATTCAATTTCAAGCCAGCTGATGTTCTTGATGTTAGAGATCATCGATGCCGATGATGTGGGGTATGCTCGTCCACCATCAAAAGACAAGAAAGTTCAGGCTTCAAATTTGGCCCAGAACTGCGTTTTTTTCGCGATTTTTTCTTATAGGTTCTACTACTCTACACCCAGAAAAGGGTTTAGAGAGGAAAAGAAGACGAGCTTATTTGAGCGCGACCACTGCCTTTAAAGGCAGTGTTCACGATAAAAAATGTGTTTCAGTTTCCACTAGGAATGGGTAGTGGAGAGGCACACTTTCGACGTCAATTCGCTGATGTCGAAAGAACACATGAAAACGAGTCAGGAAAAGCTCCAAAAGAGCCCGAAGGTGCGACCTCGAGCGCAAGGCAAACCCCAAAAGCGCAACATACGCTCACCGAAGTGAACAAATGAATGCTCGAGATCGTGAGATGAGCGATGATTCCCAATCATTAGCCCCGTTCTTCCCTTCATTCTCAACTTCTCTCTCAGGTCAGCTCGCACACAACTGCTGCAAAAGTTGGAAGTTACAAGCCTCGGACAACTCGTTCACCATGTTTCCTTAGCTCAATTTTTGAGGGACCATTACTCCGTTCCCAGAAGGTCTTGTACGATTTCAGAGACATCATTGGAATCAGCATGGGGCCGTTTTCAAGATAGGCGGGTTAACAGAAAAACTATTCTTATCGTGAACACTGCCTTTAAGGCAAGGTTTGTGATTTCCTTTAACATGCTGAAGTTCCATCGAGTTTCGCTAAGCCCAGGCCGAGATACGTTTGAAAACAGTATTCGTGAAACTGGGTGTTTGTAAATTCATGTAACGCAATATATTCAACCAGGTTGAGTTAGAGAAACATTTACACAATTTAGCGCAATTACCCAAAAAAACGCGTCACCCTTGATCCCACGCTCCAAAGGTCGAAGTGGGGACAGCAGCTCATCAATAGAGAGCTCAGCCGCTCATTGGGTTGCTATTAAGTATCGAAGTGCCGTCGCAAGTCCACATTTTGCTGCTTCTGGCCAAATTCTCTTTTTTTTGTCCACTATTTTATGCCAACTATCCAGCTCTGATAACCTTAGGCAGCGTCCATACGTGGCGTGAGCTGGCGTTCCCGCTGTTGCGCGCCTCTCGAAGCTCCTCAACGCCGGAGCAGCCCGTGTGCGCAAATCAACACAGGCAAACGCCGCCTACCTCGTGCTGATTCGATTGAAAACGTTTGATCGGGTGATCAATCGCTCGAGTCGGCGCAACGGCTGATGATTTCCCTCAGTTTTCGACTTCCGTGATGGGATTATGAAAAACAAGGGCAGTAGTTTTGATAGAGGTTCAATGCCACCTGCTTCAATTATGGAGCAGTAAGCTTGGAACTTGCTGCTTGCTTCGTGGTGCTGGCGCAAGCGCGCGAGAGCGAGCGGGCGAGGGCGCGCGAGAAGGAGCGCCTGTGAGCGACTAGCGAAACGTGTGCCCACGATGACTATCGATTTTGCGTAATCGCACGTTCTCGCCACGTATGGACGGAGCCTTAGACAAGGGAGGCGAAGTCAAGAGCGCACACGAGATTTTCATGCACGGTCTGGTTGAAAATCTTCTGTTCATCACCAAAAATGAGTTCAAGGCAATGTATGAGTATTGCTCCAGGTTGAAGTGATCGGAGGTGAGGACACATATCGAGCACTGTGCAGGACCTGCTACTACTCATCTTCTATTCGAAAAGGCTGCGAGCGTTCTAGGAGAGGTTGAAAGTGAGGAGTTTTCCTCCCCTACTTCCTCTTCACCTCAAATAACAACGATGTTTATTTATGTCCTCGCCTCGATGGGCGGTAAATCATGTGTCTGTATGGCGTTATAATTGGAAATAAAAGCGAAATACGGTTGAACGGTGTTAATTTTCTCGCGATTACGCGATGAGTTGCGCGTTTCCCAGGTGTGCGGTCTATGTCAAAGCGAATCGATTGATTGTTGAGTGGTCGGAAGGTTTGATGTTGCCGACCCATTAGTTACTAAGTGAACAATTTTGCTCATTTCTGGACGCGCTCTAAGCGGGTCATCGAGGACAACACAACACTTCAGATGCGGATATGACTGACATCGTTTATACACAGACAATTGCACAATCACAAACACAATATTGTATAGTTAATCATATGATTTTCTTCGAATAAGACATTTTCTCTGGTTGAACGAGTCGCTGTGCGGAATCGAAGTGCGGACTTTCTCGTCACTGCTGTGCTGTTGAGTTCTCACCTGACCGCCGCTTCTGAAAAAAAGTATTCCAAGGCAGCGTTAACGATAGATGTCCCTTTCGGGTTCTTTACGATATACGGTAGCATAGCCTATATAGCGGGGCATGCTTAGAAAGAACGCGAAAGCCGTATTTTGGTGTTACAAGTGGGCCACCCTTGCTTACGCTGTTACGAGAAACACACAGCTATAGCTCGAAAAAAGTGAAAGAAACAGGTAAAATGCCGTAACTCACAGAAGAATTATAGCTGTTTTCATCGATTAATCATAAATTTGGAACCGAGGCTGTCATGGCTACAGTACATACTTAGTGAAAATACGCTATCGCACCACCGCTTTTGCCAATGCCGTGGACTCTACCTACCAGTGCAATCAAGCACTATAACTCACTTAACACAGTTCCCCTCAGAGATAATTTTTGATATTTTGGTCCGACCGCCGTCTATAGCAGCCCTGCCGAGCGCGAAATCTCAATTTGCTCCAATAAGCGGGAAAAAGCTAGGAAAATGTCGACCACGCCCCCTTGAAAGAAATAATGAGCAACGCCCACTGGCAGTTTTCCGACCTCAGTAGGTAAGACACGCGCGAACGATTGCATTCAAAACCTATGTTCTTCTTTTTGTTTTTGGTCTGGCTTTATATTGTGGCCTGCTTCACAACGATGGCTACGAAAAACGAGAAAATACAGGCTCGAGACAACTCATCCTCGAACTTCTAGCCGTTCAGGATTGAAATTTTCGAGGAGCCGTAATTCAGTTTATAGTGAGTTCTGAGCGATTCTGGAGACATCATTGTGATCAGCGTTAAATTTTCTCCAAGATAGGTAGAAAAACGAAAAATCGATTCTCAGGTTGTACTGTGCCTTTAACAGTATTGATTTAACAGTATTGATTGGCTTGATTATTTGCTGTTATCTCAATCTCAGCCTTTCATTTGGTCACGGCGAGGGGACGGAAAGTTAATGGAACTCATCCCCGCGCCGATTTCAAACCAACGCAAAAGGATATCTTAATCAAGGATACCCTTATCCTTTGGAGCAGTAAGAGCTCTTAAGAACTTTCGCACCCACGTAAGAATTTCGCCCAACCAGGGGTTTCGACTCCCTGCATGAAAATGGGAAGCAAATTACGCCAACGGGGATGAGCTGCCTCGCAACCATATACAGTTGCTTCTAAAGTCAGCGTTCACGATGATCATTATCGCTGGCTTCTTACAGTAAAATGATAGACGGAGAGGGATCTCGGCTCCCAGTATGGAAAGAGCCGCAGAAAACCAGCCGGGAAGGGCAAAAAACGTCTGCAAACAACTGTATATGTAGATTTCTGCCTACATATGTAGTTGCTCTTTCAAGAGGTTGTGAGCGTCCAAGTCTCACTGAATCTTGAGGTTTTTAACTCACAAAAATCTCTTACAGCTTTATTAATTAGAACTTGCAGGTGGATCACGTCTTAGTAGTAATTTATGGATGATGAATTTCAAAAGTATCATGGTCTCTGTCATTTGTGTGTTAGGAGGGGGAGAATCTCTTCGTGACCCTTCATCTCCGGTAGCGGAACAGTGGTCCCCGAAGACATACAACTGCTCATAACGATGTTTTCTAGACAAAAAAAAACGACCGTTCGTTGCTAATGAATACCGAAATCAGAATTCACTTGAAATGCCTTAGAGCTTGCCTATAAATTTCAAGTCTAGTCAACAAGCTGCGTGCGAGTGAGCTTTGCTATATCGCACTCATTCGCAGCATTTGATGAATCGTACAAATTACCCCCGCGGGCGCGACGGCGATCACACTCACACAGTTATTTGACTAGACTAGAAATCCTGAGGTGACTTTACAATTGATAAGATACGCCGTGATCCGCATTTTCGATTAAATATTCAGAATTAAAAAGCATCGCAATTATGAAATTTCAAGGCATGTCGTTGCCATGGGCACAATCAAACCTTAGTGCACCAAGCGTTGGCGCGAAAAAACGCATCTCATTTTTTAATGCTTTTGCACTTATGCACACAAAGTAGAGAATCACAGCCTGTGATGCTCGATTATCAATTCCGAGCACGAAGAAATTTTGTGTTAACTCTGCTTCAAATACAGATGGCATTTCAGCCTTGTTGTATTGTGCCAGTAGTGTGTCAGTTTTTCTTTGCCTCCAGAACAGAAAAAAATTTCTAGTTTTTTCGTCTGCCTAGTCCACCCCTTCGAAGATACAGCAGTCCGGACTCAGTTTTCCAAGACCTCATCATACTTCCGACTACTGGATTTCACAATACCTCCTACCAGTACTCTCTCAGAATTCCCTATTCTTTAAATCTCTGGAATCGATATCTTCAGTCCCCTAAAACAACAGTGGAAAACTGATCCGCCTCTCTCCTCGTTAGCAGTGATTCACTGTCTAATGGCCGGATTACTGTAGTTGGCTAATTACGGTCTTGTGATTGCGTCAGTACGCACCGGGCTGGCTCGCATCCAATAACAAGACTTAATTGCAAAAAAAGCAAAAAATCACTGACCGGAGGCCGTTCTCCTGAATGCCAACGCAGATGAGCTTTCAGATGGCTGCTCTTGTTGTACACCTTTCCACATCCAGCAATGTGACAGTTATGAATACCTCGCTTCTTCACAGGGACGTTATTTATACCTAGAAAAGACGCGAATACAATCAACAAACTAAAGCATCTGTGCAACTTATTCTTTTCTGGAAAACGTCCCATACGCAGAACGTGTTTTCAATCACCTCTGTCTATTCACTTGTCAGTGTTGATTATACGTATGAAATAACGCTTTGAGCTCTATGTGTTCAAAAATCACTAATCATAAGAATCGAAAAAATGGGCTAAACGTTTGTTACTGGTAAAATGATATAAAGGCATCGTTTTAGCAGGAAAACACGTTTGTTCTTCTCCCTTCAATCGAATGTTTGGATTAAAGTTGGTTCGCATAGCAAGAGAGCTCAATTTTGTGTATCCAAATACTACAGCCCCGTGAAAAGGGTTTAGTGGTGTGCAATGTCGGAGTAACTCGTCTAGTACAAGAAAGAGAAGCGCAATGACACGCGCAGACGGTTCAGCACAGAACTCTCTTTGCCTCGAGAGGTCCTAGCATACAAACACATGAGATGTCCTAATTCCAGGAGAAATCCTGGAATGAGGAAAACAAAATTAATAGGCTAACCTAGGAAGTTCAAAGCGCATATTTTTTTAACGTCGCAAGTTCTGCGGGAAAAAACAATATAGGCGTAGAGCGCGGAAACATGCATGCTTTGCAGACCTTAAATAAATGGTTACTCAACTGAAAATTCATGGTCTTGTGAGCCTTTTCTGTTACATACTTGGTGGACCTATCTGTGCAAAAACACTGGAATATAATATTCTTTTTTTGCGCGCACGATTCGTGTAAGAACTTGGATTTATGGTCCCCGATGACTGATGAAGAATCGGTGATAGGGACTAAACTCTGGCCTCGGTAAAGATCGATTAATCCGATCTATTAATGTTTGCGTTCCTATCAGAATGGTATTTGCTGGGTTACCAGAGATCTAGACAGAAGTAGCGTTTCCATAATTGATGCGAAAGCGGAATTTCACGCATTCGTAGATTTACCAGTCAACTGAGAAAAATCTAACGATCGAATTCATTCCATCTTTTCTCGATTACCTGATAATTAGGATCATTTCATGAAGGCGTTGAGTTCTGCTTCGACATCAATTATGGGAACTTCCCTTGACTTGATCTCTAAAAACCAAGGACAGCTCGACCATGCTAATATGTACGCGAGAAAACTAACAAGTCAGATTATGCGATCTTCCCCAAGGGCGAAGTATAGTTGAGACCGATGATGACCGGGTTGAATCGAAATTCGGAGAATATCCTCGGGCAAATAGTATTGGCTAAGTACGTCTACAAGCAACGAAAAAGCCAAAAAGAAGGAGTAGACTTCCGAAAGTTTCAAGGGACGAGCCTGCATTTTCAAGAGACGCAAGCTAATTCGTTTTTTTTTCAGCGAAGAGCTCCGTTGAGATCAAAGAGGTGGGGTTAAAGCACCTAATATCGCATTTACTGCTGCGATACTTCTGCTACGTTTTACCCGCTCTTCGTCATATCAACCCTCTCCTGGACCAGAAATCGGTTTTAGCGAGTAATCTCAGCAAAGGAAATTATACCGAACAATGTTTCTGAGGAAGCGATTGAAAGCCCAGAATTTCATGCCTGATTCACGACGAGGGCCCCCAGGTTTTCTCCGAACACAGCAATACAGGGTGTTCTATCCGCAGGTGTTCCATTCTTCATTGAACGGAAAACGAAAAACTCGCCTTTATCGAAGTGAGAAGATGTTCCCTTCTAAACAAGTGTATGAAGATTAGGTACATGCGCACTGCATATGTATATCGCAAATGAATTCCGTCCACAGCAGCACACAACTGCTGTTGCGGTACTCAGACGTTGTGGGTTTGTAACGCGCAGCAAACGCGGGTCATAATCTGAACCGCTGCCGTTAGAAACGAAAAAATGGGCAAAACGGGTGCCTTATATCCGCCGTTTGTACCGCGATATCCAGCGATTCACTGCCGTTGGCAGGTTTCGACCGTGCTCGGTTAGATTTATAACGGCAAGGGAGGTCGTCGTCCTATTCCACTGGTCTCACCACTTCGATAGGAGCGGGTCACCCCCAACAAGGACACGGTCCATGCCACGGCCCGCGGGAAGGGGTCACCCCCAGGGACATCATACTCGCCACGGTCGACAGCGGGGGAGCTTCCCTCGCTGAGGACCGTGGGGGAGACCCCCTCAGCGGTCAAAAATCGTCCAGAGAGTGACTCGTAGCCACTTTCCAAAAGCGGCCCCGAAAGGCCGAATGCGCTCTCCCTAGGATGAGGCTCCTTATATACGTGCTGTGCTGCTGATATGCGCCTGTTCAATTGTGAAGTGATCGATAACGTGATTTGGCAGATCACACATGTTCATGCCCTCTTAAACCGTGTACAAACACAACACCAATTTTCCCTGCAGCAGTGAAGTCATGGCCAGCCAAACGGCGGAATTCGCGGTTTGGCAGGCGTTGAACGCAGACCGAAATAGCCGTGAGGGATTTCTGCCGTTTACCCCTCACACGTCGAAATGAGACGGTTCAGTGCGCTTTAGAAACGCCAGAATGTCTGAGTACGCGATGTTAAAACAATCATTGTGGGACCAAAGGGTTTCGGATGGTACGATTAATCCGGAGCCATTCGATTATCATAGAGCTGTGACAGGTACTGCGAACCACAATAGCACTCCTATATTGACAGTAGTTAGAAGCAATATAATTACATAAATATCAATCAGGTCAAGTTCACTATGAAACTGTATAAATGAACGAATTTGCTGAAAGGCTAGCAAGTGCGAAGCGCATAGAATGAGTACAAACAGTTGCGTCGTTGCAACAAGCAGTTCCTCGCAAAGCGAAGGGTGACTCGAGGACACTATTCTCGTGCTAGAGGTTTTCCCTCGGCTCACGCGTTCCTTTTTGACTCTACCATCATCTAAGCTTTAGGCGGCGTTCAGAATTCATTCGCTGCGCCACACGATGTTATAATTAGCCTACGTATCGATCGAGCGATGTCGCTTCGCGTCATTGCTGGGAGTTCACAGTGCAGAGACGAGACACCTTCGAAATGACGGGCGATGTCGCGCAATTATGCAATGCGACGCGTTGTACTTCGGGCGAAGGCAAGCTCGTTGCTGTTTTTCTTCGGTGTTTTTTCATTAACACAACCAAATCTTACAAAGAAATAAATGAAATGAGCATATCTAAGATCACTTGCACTTGAACGAACACGAAAAGCTGTTGGTATTGCTACAAAAATTGTTCGTTTACGACAAATATAAGCGTACGCAATTGCGCGTAGTCTCCCAGCATTCGCGGTGCGCTCATACCCGAATAAATGCGCGACGCGATTTTCGGGTTCTTTAAATAACTGGTCATGATCTGGAAGAAAGTCCTTGAACCTCTTCTTCTGATCTGTAGGGCAAAAAAACTAAGCATACGGTTCCTTCCTGGATTCATACCTTGAATAGGTAAGCGTTCCATTATTTCACAGCTGTGGTGTTCTGGAAGCAAACAGATGAACATCGAAAGCATTTCTGCTTGTCTTGGGAGCTATTTATTTATTTATCACATAGGCAAGCCTATGTATAAAAAGACAAAGTACAAAACGACCTCAGAGTACAAAGTTCAAGCATGAAAAAAACAGACACAAATCAACTCACGAAAAGAATCACAAGGAATCCAGTCAGTCAGGAAGGGAAGGGCTACTTGCGATATCATATGACTCTATTTTTGCTCGATTGAAGTTTTTGAATGATGTGTAATTGGAAGGAATGAAACGATTTCTGCCGAGGTTTTCGAAGACGGGTATATTTCTGTTAATGAAAAAGTGACGCCTGCAGTTGAGATTTGATGTGTAACGGTGGAGCTTGATGGGGCCTCTCCTAGTGATTGACTCTCTCGTAGTTTCAAGCTCCTCAGGTTTAAGACCGGAATCTACGCCAAACAGGATCTTGTGGAAAAGAAGTAAGTCATTCTCTGCTCTTCTGAGGGACAACGCTTTCAGATGAAATAAATCATTCCTTTGCGCGGAATCAGGTATGCGGCCTCAAACGAAATCATGCATGCATCCTAATGAACAGTTTCCTTGTGAAACTGCTTTGGACTTTCTCCAAACAGCTTATGTCCTTCAGTTTGTAGGGGGTTAAACGTGTCATACTCAAGAATTGGCCTCACGTAGATGGTGTAGGCTTTTGTAAGCACAGATGGATTGTTGCCAAAGCTCTGAATATCTTATTCACTGCAACAGTAGCTTTCTTCGAAGTGGCTTCACAATGCACATCGGAGCTAAGACTCGTGGTGATGACGAACCCAAGATTAGCTACCTGATCAGTAGCCTCAATGGAAGTCCCTTCAATATCGGAACTGAAGTTATGGTTATTGGCACCGAGATGGAGAATTTTGGTTTTTTCTTAGAGAGGGGCAGATCCCAATCATGAGACCTCACGTTGATAGCGTTCTCAGACAATACGTGCGGACTGACCGCTGGCAATCAAGGCCTCTGCGGACGGTGCTCCAGCAAGTTGCGGACGGATCGCTGCCCATCGTGGCCTCGCCGGGCGGATCGCCGCCTCTCGTTGTCTCCGCGGGCGGATCGCTGCGTTTCGGCGTGCGGATAGCGGCACCTGGGAGAGGTAATCACGCTAGCGGGCGGATCGCCGGCAAGCTCTAAAGCGGCGATCCATTCGCAACCTGCCAGCGATCCGCCCGCCCCTGCTTTGATAGCCAGCGATCCGCCCGATCAAATTTCACACGGTGAAACTTGTCAATCATTGACGGGTTCTTTTCTGGTATCAGTACCATGCGCAGAGTAAGCAGACCGAAGGGTATAAAAGGCTCTCCATCGCACTGAATGCTCAATCGGCATTTCGAGGCCGATCCTGGAAGTGGACTTCAAGTCACCTTTGAAGGATCACTCAGAAGCCGGAGAATAATTTTTGGCACCTAAGGGGATGGTCCCTACGGCTAGGGGGGGGGTGGTCTCGCACACGGAGACCGTGGTGGGAACCATCGGAATAGCCCACATATGGCATCGAGAGCGGATCGCTGGCTGTTGGCGGAAGAATCGCTGGCGAGTGGCAGGCGAATCGCTGGCTACTGGCGGGCGGATGGCGGGGGGATGTCGATCCGCCCGCCAAAAGCCAGCGATCCGCCGGCACCTACTGTCTGAGTTGACTGCTGTAAAGATTTACAGCCCCAGGGGAGGTAACCTCATGATAAATCTTGATGTCCTCAGCAGAAGCACTGGACTCAGTGCCGAATAGACTGATCAGATTCGGGATTTCATACGTGTGCATGTTTAAAAGGATGGGCGAAAGCTGCGCTCACTCACTCAAATGATCTTGGCTGAGTTCGTTCGTAAAGAACGAGATTTCAGAATTGTGCCGTTGTAAATTTGTGGCTACCTAAGCATGATTTTCGGGCCGGCCCATTCCAACTCGAGGCTCAATTTTGTTTTCTTCTTTGAGTGCACGGAAAAACTAGGTAATTTTCAGTCTGCACGATTCTTTCAAGGCGTGCGCCCGCCACCCTTTACTTCACAAAAACATACCAAGCTGGCAAGATAAATGAAATAGAAGGTCCATTCTGAGTTCCCTGGAACTACGTATGAACGTGCCTAGCTCAGGAGTGCTCTGAATTTTAGAATCCATGTGAAATAGCATCGTGGATACTTTTTCTGGGTAACCGTTCTATCTGTTTCGATTTTTTTCCTTCAGAGTTACTCGACAAGACTGCATTCTTCAAGATGAGCTATCGGTGGATTCTATCTTTGGAGCTGATAGATATGCATGGGAAGGGCGCGACAACAACGAGCACACATTATAGCACACCTAAGAGATAGGGATCGCGGTCTCAATGTGGCCGGTCATTGATCAGCCGAGATAGCCGTCAGCAAAAAGGATTCCGCCCCGCTCAGAGCTCTACGTCATGGATTACCACGAAGAGGCCAAGAGCATCTGGGATTAGGAAGTCGGACCATTCTATCCCTAGCAGACGATATTGGGTGACAACGAATCATACCTACAGCCTATGCTTTTCCGAAACTACTGTGACTGCCATATGAGGAATTAGCTACAAATATTTCATAGCAGTCTTTTTATCATTGATCACAAAACTGCCACAACGTTTCGCTTCTTCCAAATCCCCGTGTGAGGTTTCAATTATTCCATTTCCAGCTTAGCTCCGGGCGTTTGAAGCAATAGGCCCTGCCCGCACGCCCAGCCCTGCATCGAATTGTCGATTGCACAACTCGAGGCGTGTTGGCAATTACGGTCACTGAACACAGAGAGAAGGAGAGAGAAGCGAATTTCATAATTGCGTACAGTACGCCGCCCGACAAACAACACTAGCACTACAGTACGACTAAAATATATCTTAAGAGAAAAAGAAGAGAAAGAGAAAGAGAAAGAGAAGAGAAAGAGAAAGAAAGAAGAAAGGGAAAGAGAAAATAGCCTCAATACCATTGTAGAAGCGAATCAGAGACGTTTCCGGCATTTCGGACTTTTAAAAACATGGACTGAGAGCGATTTCACAGATTTCCGAACGTGATTGTTATTTGAATACGTTTAAGGAATAGATGGGTTCACCACTCACGTAGATTTAAACTTCACGGAGCTTCGTACTCAAGAAATAGTCATTCTGGCTGAACACTGATTTCACTGCGACTGAATGCCTTTGGCGATTCTCCTCAAAACATTATCACATTTGTGTTTCCGCAGAAACTGTTCTTATTCGTATCTAGGCCTGGGCAAAGCGAAACCTGCTGAGACTTTGGTACGTTATAGAGCACCAGAAACCTTACCTAATATATACTCAAACCCAAATTCTGAACGCACAAATTCCTGAATACGGAAATTAGTAACAATTTTACGATAATAATTCAAATCAAAGGCAATCCATCAAATTATGGCCATAAAATTTTGTTGTCCTTCGAATGTTTTGTATAGCACCTCAGAGTTCTTGCTACATACTCTCAAAAAAATTAATTCGAAAAAATCTCAGATTTCGCCCCAGTTGGGTATCTCAATTGGACGTGATTGGTGAGTGGCGAAATTTAAACACTAGATAAAATTTGCGAATCCTTTGGTTCAAAATGGCTTTGCAACGCAAGATTTCATTGAGACAATGTTCCAAAAAAGATTTTTTTTTCTTGGTTTTCACAGACATGCAGCAGAAATTTCTCTTCACTGAATAATTTTCAGTGGTTTTGAAGGCCTACCGATGGCACACAAGTGCTAGGGGTTTATAATTTGAATAACCATGTTCGAAGGAAATAAATATAAATAAGCAAAATTAGGAAATTAGGAAACTAGACTTCATTTATGTTAATACTGCGAAATTCCGAATAATTTGCGCATTTGAGAAGCTGTGCTTTCGGAATTCGAGTTTGAATAAATTTTTGGTATTGCTAGTGTATCCCATAAGCCATTTAAAGACACAGTACACCCTATGATATGAATTCTGAGATTTTCGTGTAATTTTGTAGAAGACCCCTCCTGTATAACACGTGCCAAATGCGAGATCTCAATTCCTGCAAATTATTAGTGAGATATAAGCGACCACCACGGCCCCAATCCACTTCAACCACCACCAAAGGCTCTGATATTCGATATCGAAAGCGGCTAGATGGATGGATGATTTTCAACCGAGTCGTCGTTCTTCACTCCCTTTCCGGGTCTTAGACGATTTCAGAAATACCATTGTGATCAGAGTGTGACCTTCTCCAAGATAAGGATAAAACCTAGAGAGTATTTCTCTGGGTGTCCTGTGCCTTTGAGGTCTATAAAGTTTCGACAATTCTGAGCCAAAATCCGAGATATTGTATTCAAAAACCGTATCCGCAAAAATGTCGATGTGATGTCTTTTTGCCCAGAGCTGTATATATAAGTACTTATATACTGTCCTCATCGGAACGAAATTCCGGTCTGCAGTTGCAGACAATCGTTGTTGCAGCACGCAACATCATGATAATCATGATGAGACAAAGGTTAATCATAATCGTGCTGCGTGCTACGACAGCAGCTGCCCGCAACTGCGGAGCAGACTTTCCCTCCGATGACGTCAGTACATCTCAGTACATAGTTCATATGTCTTTCTACGTCAGACGGAGCGTAATTAAATTACTTTTACTACGTATTATAAGGATACTAAGATTTTACTATTTACATTTTCAGTATTATTCACTGTCATTACATAGGCCGCAATTTTCTCCAAATTTCTGGCATTTTTACTCCTTGAGATCATGGCTTTCCTTGCGATGATCATTATCATGTCTGAAATCTGCTGTCAAGAGAAAGTGCATAGTTAAGTCAAAAGTATGAAAGCTTCCGCGGAATAATAGTTTCTCCACTTATATAACTAATCATTAGAAAGCTTAAAGGCAGTGTTCACGATGATTCACGATTTTCATATAAAACAATGCGTTGGCCTCCAAGTGTTACCGAATTTACGAAGAAACGGCGAGAAACGCATTAAAACGTCGTATTTCAGTGACATTTTTCTATAACATGGACTAGTTGTCCGGTTGGATAAGCATGTTCACGATGGTTGTCGCCGGTGGAAAATTGGGTCATTCGAAAATAGAAGAATATTTTATGGGAAGCAAGATTAGCTAGGGCCCTGAGGAAAGAACGATGCAATAGAGAGTACAGAGTTGCAAAGGATGGGCCCACGAAAGATTTCATTGTAAATACAAACACTTTCTGTGATACTTAACAAGCGGGGTGATACTTCAGAATTTCGTGGATTTCTGGGGCATTTTTCTCCATTTCTACGTCATTTTAGTTCTACCCGGAGGCCACTTAGTCAATATAGCGAATAATCTCAAAATTGAAGGTTATCGTGAACACTGCTTAAGTGAGAAAAAGGAAGGCAATCCGCCAAAGCAAACTTGAACGTAATTCAAAATCCACTGCGGCAAACAAAGCTGAGATTTATGTACTCCGAACCTTGGGTTTCAACTGGGCTCAAATTGATTCCGTTTCCCAATTTCGATCCAAATATCAGTCGAAAAAAGTGTTGATAACATCAAGCGGACACAATAAAACGCGCTGAATGAATACCGCAGCTGATTTAGGTACAGCGAAAACTCGTCCGATTTTCGCCTCTCGTCCCACAACTCGTCCACTTCGAATTTCCCCTGCTAAGATCGAAGCTTTAATTTAGGCCGTTCTCCAATTTTCGTCGTTTTATTTTTCTCGTTCATTGTACTAATAGATCTTGAGCCTTCTAACTTTACAGAAACAACGGAAAGTGTTTTTATCCTGAACATGGCCTTTAAAACTAGGTTCAAATGCAGCCGCAAACACAATCTTTCTTCATGGCTTCTCAGTAACGAATCACAGGCAAGAAGACCTTTCTGAAGGTTCGCTTCCAGCTTCTCCTTGTGCCCTGGAGGAGAAATGCTCGCCAACGCCAACTTTGAACAAACACTGCTGAGAGCGGTGAGAGCTTGCGTAACGAGACCTTGGAAAAGTATCATCGAGCAAGATATACGGCCATTGGAGAGGCATTACGGTTATGTAACGCGGTGAGCGATACGATCATAGCGCCTCGGTGATGCTCGTGCAGCCGTGACCCACCACCGACAGCCCGTCTGACTCAGCCGATCCCAGGCCAAACTATGTGAATGCATTTCAATCAGGCTTTAAATTTTATAGATTCTTCGTTTTCGGAAAAACGAAAACTCGTGCACTCCCCAAGTTTATCAAAGCTAATCCATCAAATAGAATGTGAATAACATTCGAAAATAGTTTTCAAATACCATTGTACTCTGGAGACTGAGCAAACCTATCGAGGCCTTGATTATTTAGAGTGTCTCTCAGAACTAATTTTATTCTTATTGCTCGAAAACTTCTGGAGCACTGATGTGTGCTTGAGAAAGTAAGTGAGAAGCGACTGAGGATGACAGCGAGTTGACTCGCTTAATCGCAAACAGTCTCCTTTCAGATTTTACTCCTTATCGTTTTTTGTTATGGTTCTTTTTTCTGAAACTGCTTCGCCCTTACTCCATCATTCATCAATCACTCCTTTAGATAGGCTATGGCCCTTACCTACTCGTTCCGACTCCTGACAGTTTGGGCACTCGCAGTTGCCCCGAGGGAACTTTCCGGCTCCGGCCGAAGGTGTTGGCTGTTTTCCAATGGCTAATCGTGGATTTAGCGACGACGTTGAAGGAGGAACAGAAGATAGGAGCCCTAACTGTGAGGACAAATAGGGAGAATAAGCGTCCACTGAGGTGTACGGCAGGGACCATGTACTCGCTTGATCCCACCTAAAACATCACGAGTTACTTGAATTTCTATGCAATCACTCACGCTTGGGGAACTCACCAAGGGGCACCTGGCCAGTAGTGCTGATACTGGGAATATGATGAGTCGGTCGCCGTCGGGGATTTATCTACGACTGGTTTGCTCTGGAAAAGAACACATAGAGGATTTAGCGGTTCATCAAGATGAAAAAATCAAAATGAAAACCCTTGTATCGTGCTTTATCACCTATAATCAATCCCAACGAAGATCTGACAGTAATATTTACCAATAAACCTGTGCGATGAGCAGTAATTTGATATTTTGCCATGAAAAGAAAGGCGGCAAGCTTGTTAACTTATGGTTTTCGAATTGAGAGTGGTGCAGACACCAATTTGATGTGACGGACCACATAAGCTTCACCTGAGGCTACAGACTCGCTTGGTTATTAGTGTCCGTGGACCACACCTAGTAGTGATAAACAACGAATAAACATAGGAGAACTATCGGAATTAGGACTCGAACGTGGATTTCATAGAAACGATTACGTATGCTGTATAAAAAGAAGTACAGCAGCTGGTGGATCGAAATCGACTTACAAGGGAAGTATACAAAGCGCAGGTCGGATCTGCCAAAACGACTAGTATCGTTAGTAGCTCTTGCGGCTCAATAGTAAAACTGCGCAGTATCCCGCACCGAGCTGCAGGTTCCGAGAAGTTAAAGGCTAAAGGCAGTGTCCACGATAAAAACCATGCCTGATTTTTTGGTGGAGATCGGCAGCTGTGGGGCATAGTGCAACCCTGACATCGAAATAACTAAGAAAATGAGCTCGGAAGGGTTCTTTACGGCCCCAAAGTTGGACACCCGTCAACTCGTCACACCCCAGATGCACTTTCCACGCCCACCGGCTTGAACAAATGAATGCTCGAGATTGTGAGATGAGCGATGGTTTCCGAACAATAGAGCCGTTCTTTCTTTCATTCTCAACTTCTCTCTTTACTCAGGTCAGCTCGCATACATCGGCTGCAAAAGACGGAAGTTACAAGCCTCGGACAACTCGTCCACCATGTTTCCTAAGCTCAATTTTCGAGGGACTCCGTTCCCAGAAGGTCTTCCTCAATTCCAAAGACATCTTTGGAATCCGAGTGGAACCGTCTTCAAGATAGGCGGATGAGCAAAAAAAAAACGATTCCTATCGTGAACACTGCCTTTAAAAAGGTCGTTTTTTGTGCTTTTTGGAAGGTTTTTTTTGGAAGGTTTTTGTACCTTCCAAAAAGCACATTAGTCTTTGGAAAATTCGGAAACGGACCTCATAAATGTGTACAGTGACCAAAACTACCCCCTGAGCAAAGTTTGGATGATTCCACATTTTCCATACTTTGTCCAGACTGATAGCGTTTTGGACTTGCACGAATTTTTGGGAGAGCGATTTCAATCAAAATTTGTATACGGGGGTTATTCAGGGTGGAGAATACGAATTTAATGTCCGTTTGTCGATTTTCAAAATACTAAGGTGGGTTCTGTCCCTTAAAGGCAGTGTTCACGATGGAAATCGTTTTTCTTTTTCTCTGCCTATCTCGAAAACGGCTCCACGCTGATTTCAATGATGTCTCTGAAATCGTACAAGACCTTCTGGGAACAGAGTTATGGTCCCTAAAATCTCAGCCAGGGAAGCATTGTGGACGAGTTGTCCGAGGCTTGTAACTTCCGTCTTTTGCAGCCGATCTATGCGAGCTGACCTGAGTAAAGAGAGAAGCTGAGAATGAAGGGAAGAACGGGGCTAATGATTGGAAGTCGTCGCTCATCTCACGATCTCGAGCATTCATTCGTTCACGTCGATGGGCGTGTGTTGCGCTTTTGGGGTTTGCCTTGCGTTCGAAAAGACAACTTAGGGCTCTTTTGGAGCGTTTCCTTTCTCGTTTTCATGCGTTCTTTCGACGTCAACGTTACAGTGTGCCCCTCCACTACCCATCCCTAGTGGAAACTGAAACACATTTTTTATCGTGAACACTGCCTTTAAATGACATGTTACCTACCGTAACCTACAGTAAACCTCAGAATTTTGACAAATGGACTCCAATTCGTGTTCACCACCCTAGATAAACCCTACATACAAGTTTTGAGCTAATTCCGAGAAAATTTTTTGAAACTTCAAAAAAAATGCCTGATGGGTGCCTTTTCGCGAGGCTCGAAAACGCTCATAACTTTTTTGAACCTGCAGCTCTGAAACGTGACGTAGTAAGTCAAGAAACACTGCTCGTCGATCTCAAGCAGACTAAACTTGATGCATGAACTTCGTGACAAAGGGACAAATATGTTGCAGAGATATGTATGACCGTATTCCCTAACTAGACGTAATGACGACGCAAAGTTTGTTCAAAACCTGGAGGACATATAAGAGACAAGTTAGAGAGAAGGCAAAATTTAATGTAGATAGAAAAGCATGCTGAATAACGAACCTCAAGCTTGTCCAAAATGACATTCGCGTTTAGTCGACTACATTGTTCCATCAACTTTCCAAGGGGACCCTGATCATTCTGAAAGTGAAATCTTCTATGGTTTTCGTGGAATGACTATCGTTTTCAAAATCAAGTATTTTTTCATGTACATACTGGATTTGGTCTCTCAGGTGAACGACTGAATCTGTATAAAAATGGCCAGAAACCTTGAAGGTAACTGAGACTGTTGTTGGCAGGAGCCTACTAATTTAGAGAACACCTTTCTCTGTAATCATGTTTGTCTTAAGTACCTAATTGAATAACCAATCACAGGAAGGACAGCTACGAGTGGTGGAAAAAACGTTTTAGCGGATTAAGGAGTGCCAGGGAACCAGGCAGGTAGTGTGAGCCCGATGAACCGTGCACAGAATCATCTTATATACTATGTGGCGATAATAAAGGGTGACGAAAGGGGGAAGAATGTATGATTAGGCCGTCGCCCGCAATCCTGTTATTTGCTACATAATCATATCCTCGAATTCCAATAAAACGTCAGGGGCAGACAAGCAAGAAGAAGTTGATGATCATCGAATGCAGGACCCACCGAAAGAGGTAGCATCGTGGCGGACGGTGTAGAAGGAATCGGAATCGCTGTCGCTGTCGCTGACGTCTGATCCGCACTGTTCATACCGAGCATGTCTGCCTAACAATCGCCACGCCCTCTTCAACGGCGAGCCGGAGCGCTACCGTAATCCGGGAGCGAATCAGACGCGGCAGAGGATTTGCCAAAGATGGCGGGTCCTTGTGAAGGGTGACGAATAGTTGGACTCACTCCAGAAGTCCCTGATTAGATAAGAACTGAAAAGGAGGCTTATGTCAGCAGTAGAATTCCCGAATCGATGACAGATTGCGATTCTGCAGCAGTCACAGCAGCAATAATTGCTACATAAGGTATGCAATTGTGCGTGTGTGTGGCATTGCGTGATTCCAGGTGTGATGTTCAGGCAAAGAGGCTGCCGCCTACCATTACGAACGCGCTGCTAACTCACGCCACTCTCTCTCTCTCCCACACCACCACTAACAAGGCCAACTTAACGCCAACCTGCAAAAAACGCCTCCACGAAACTCGCTCTCAGACAACGTGTCGCCTACGCTCTCACATCCACTACACCGCTAGCCTTTTTTCGGTATGATTTTCATAATTTGATTTGTCTTTCTGGGAGAATGCTGCCGTCACTAAAAGTGGAGTCATTTTCTGAAAGGGGCTCACACTCACAAAAAAGCATTCGTCGGATTTCATTTCCTATTTTTGTATTGGGGAGGCACAACCCCACTAAAAAGGCAGTTTTTTAGCAAACTGTTACACTCGGTTTGACTTCCATCTCGACTCTCCTAAAAATGAATACTCTTGATACTTTCTGTCTGATTTTTTAGTTCATCATTCTGAAGGGATAAAATACGGTCCTACTTTGCCAAACCAAAATACAAGTAGTGTAAGGCATTGTACATGCAGAAAATGATATTATGGTTTGTATCCTTTCTCCAGGCAGCCGCGTTGGAACTATTATCACGCTATCTTGGAAGCGGAGCGATTGCTTCCCAACTCTACTATTGTGTTTTTTTTTTCAGAAACAACCGCTCGACTTTTATGATAAAGCTATCATGGCAGCGGCGCGGCTACCTCTCAACCAGTGATCACGATATTTTCGCTTACCATTGTGTCCTTGCAGGCAGTGTTCACGATGATTTTCGTTCCCGATTTTTCCACTACGAACGAAGCGTTGACCATAATTTTCAACTACCATCACGAATAAACTGGCGAAAAAAACGGCTTGAAATTTTTTTCTGGCCTGGACTTGTTGTCCGGTAGGATGAACGAGTTATTAGTGGTTGTGTCCGGTGAATAATAAGTCAATCGAAAGTTAAAGATTATATTCTAAAAAAGCAGTATTAGTTAGAGTTCAAAAGAAGGAACGGAGCAACAGAGAGTTGACAATATTAATGATGGGTACACGGAAGATTCCGTTGTCACAACAAACAGTTCCCCTGACAGTAAAAAGTCGGAGTGGGTTTACAGCGTTTCAGGTACATCATTCCGGCGTGTTCTTCTCGAATTCTTCATCATCACAGCTCTACCCGGGGGCCAACTAATCGTTCTAGCATATAATTTCAAAAGTGAAAATGATCGTTATCATTGCCTCTCAGCCTGTCTGCTAAACGGAAATGGCTAAAGACTCTCAAAGAAACTACGGTTGTGAAGAAAATGCAATCGCAAAGAAAAAAACATTAAAAGTGCATTCGAAATTGGCGTCCTGCCTGCAGTCTGTTCCTAGGTGAAATGGGTCCACCACCTACTTGAACGCAACGGCCATTTCCAGGTGGCTACTCAGGCAAAGCGGGGTGTCGAAAACAGGTTGATCTCCCCACCATGAGCCACCACTGGCCAACGCGGCGATATTCGGCGGGGCTAGCGCTCTAGATACAAGGGAAGTATACGACGCAATTTTCAGGGTTGCTGCGAATGATAAGGGCGCAGCCGGTTAAATTACCCAAGTTTGCGGTACATTGGCCCCGCCCAGAATCTGAAGGTCCTGCCTATCCGGTGGTGATTCCAGTGGGGGCTGGACGACCAGTCGCGACGCGTGTTGGTGTGCCGACCGCGACGCCTGACGGTGTGCCAACCGCGACGCCTGTCGGTGTAAAGTAGTTCCTAAGCTAGATGAAACAGTGCTTTAGGATGTGAACTGCTGCTAAATAGGCCGCTAAACGCGACACATCGAACTGTCAACAGGCGGACGTCGCTGAGCAACGGGCATGTTTCAGGCTGACAATACGGCGATTACACTCGACAACAGGGAGTGGTTAATGAGATGACCCATAGCTATGGTTTCATGTTTTTGAATTTTCGAATACGAATATTACGGTATGAACGTGTACTAGAAAATTACAACTTTCTTCGCGATTGAAACCGTAGTGCTCTCGATTCCTTTTTTTCAAGTCTATAGGGCATCGAGTACATCACTGGCTGTTCACCTCCTTTCGTCTTTAAAAAAGCATCAATTCTTTCTTCCATATTCGAGGATTTCGCGGGGACTTTTCCCTATTATCCTCTCCTTCGTGGACTTACCTACTCAAGAAAAAAAAACCAAAAACTACTATACGGGTTCTTACCGTGAACAATGCCTTTACCAGCATATCCCAGTTCAAATAAATTTTTTTCAGCTCCTGAATATGGTTAAGATTCTGGTGAGAAGGGATATCCAACGGTGTGATGGTTGCTAGAGCTTTCGTTTGAATAAGAAAATTTGCAATTGCACATATCTTTGGTGTGCCATACAGTTAAAAAAAAACAGTATGTGGATGCACAGCGCCATACCGTATCACAATCTGGGATTGAAATCTCGAACTTGTTTGTTTAAACCTATTCCTTAGCAAGCATTATACTGTTGGACAGCCCTCCTAACCTGGACTCTAAATAATTTTTAAGACCTGAAAGAAGATGTTTCTGGAGGAAGTCATTGAAAAAAGGACGCTAAAAAGGTGAAAACGCGCCGTCTGAAAAACAAGTCCTACGAACAGTAGTTTGGAGAGCGCACGTTGCATACGTAGAAACGCAGAGTCGGGGCGACACCAACAAGACTTCGCGAAGATCACACATCTTAAGAGGGCGAAGCTAGACGTGAAAAAAGCGAATGAGATTCCAGGAGCTTACGTCCAGATTTGAAAAAATTCCCGCCCGCTGGATCATATCAACATATCGTATGTACCATATCGCATATTTATTGAGCTCATTTGCAGTTTATGCATCACGACATTTCCTCTGCCAAATTCGTTAGTGTCTCTCACACAGAAAGCCTCCTTCTAGTGAATGGACGCGGCTGCGGAGGTAGGTCCTCGTGCGTGATCGAAACTTTGTAGGCCCGTGTGGTCGCGAAAACCGCTCCAACAGTAATCGCGCCACGTCAATTCACTGGACTAAAATTGATAAAAAAACATATTCCCACCCTTGCTGGTTCAAAAAGCTAGCTGTCTGTTTTAGATGAGATACGATTCAACCGCTGCAGCTTTCACGGCCTGTAATTTTCTGCTTCCGCCTCATTACGGAATTTGTACATCTGTGAGGTCTCTGAGAGCTTTGTCGCTGCCAGATTTGTTTCGTGGATGCTTTTCAATAGACTACGATTTCAGTCAAGTCTGTGATAGTTAATTGGAACTGTCATGATTTAATGTTCTCAGAAACATATTCTATACAGCATCCACTTAGATCAATCGTCTAAGATTGTAGCAGTTGTTGGTGTTCATTCTGTTCGAGTTTTCGGTAACCTATCATTTGTTCGCCACCCGCTGTGAGTCTCTCTTGGCATGTCAGGTGCAGAAGCGACAACTACGTTAATGCAATTAGCACTAAGCTCCCACTCAGCGGGTAAGATCGTATTCATCTAAACGACTCGTGAGATCCTGCCCGTAGCGATCTTCTGGATTCCATCTCTTGACAAGATTTCTATGATCGTTGAATTACGTATAGCCCCTTTCACTTATTTTGAGTAGCCAAAGCAGGAGTTACCAGGCTTGTCAAGTCTCCTTATCATTGTTGTATTTCGCCAAGACCGACCGCTCCGCTTCCTGCTCCGCCCGGGCTCATAAGAGCCAGAACAGCTTCATGCTTACATGAATTTCGAGAAAATCATCTCCACCACAATTCTTTCCAAAACTTTACACCGTGTACGTATTATGGGCGTACGAAGCCAATAGCCCAGCCCACTATCCACTTGGTCGATCTCAAAGTTTTGTACGCTGCAGATTGTCCTGATCCTGATCGCCCTTCATTCTACCCTGGCCTTTCCACACTACCACTCGTAAGATTTGATCATAAGGCACGAAAAAGTCTGAAAAGTCATTTGGAATCCAGATGAGGTAGGCTATCCAAAGATATTATACTTCCGGAGGTAAAGATGTGAGCGAAAAAATTCGGAGTTTGATTTCCAGATAGTGATACTACATTTGTACGCTGTAGCGCACATTAAAAAATTCGTCCATACCTTTTTGTTCAGGCTTAAACGCTAATAATCCATTTATCGCTGGGAAAAACTTCTCACCGTGCTCCCATATCAGTTTTGGGATTCGAAAAGAGTAGTTAAAAGGTGGTTATTAAAAGGGCGCAAAAGACGCGAAAACGCGTATTCGGCACCCTCTGACCGAATCCTACGCGCGGTACTGGTATCTGCTGTCCAGAAAAGAAGTGGGTTATGCATGAATCTTCATGATCAGTTTGAAACTTGTAAGTAATTTGGTGGACAAATGCATAAGTGGACTGCTCGAAAGTAACGCACACTGTGAACGATTTCCCAAGAACATGTGTAGTTGACGAGAGGGCAAAATAGGGTTTTTTTGCATTCTCCCATTCAAAACAACATTCAGTGCAGATCTTCGATTCCCTCAAGAAAAAAAGCGCTGGTATTTCAGCTTTTGATTTTTTTGAGCTTATAAAGCTGAGATTCTCCAAGTACACATTTGTGCCTCTTTGAAGTTGGTTTGATAGCATTCTCAGAGTGAGATTTCCGTACTCACGGCCTCCGCAGTGTTTTCTAGGAGGGGCTATCGCTCAGTCCATTTGGGGACTTCACGAGATGACGGAAGCCTGTTTTTAGCAAGGAATCCGGGTGCGAACAAGGGTGGCCAACCACCTGTGCGCATCGTTTGTAGGGGTCAATGGCGTGTGAAATTTGTAATGGCTAGGTTGACAGGGGGAATGGCTGCGAAACAGGCTCAAAGCTATCCAGGCCCCCCACCCTGAAATATCGGGGATTTACGGATGTTATCGGGTAAGAAACTTCCGTCTTCACGTAACACGCTCATCAGCAGTGATGAATCGACTGCCATGGGAAGTGCATGATGACGTAATCAAAGTGCACAAGCAACAACTTCAAGGTCGTTGCTGGCAGACACACCACATCAATCAACGGGGTAAGGGTGAGGTGCTCCTGTGGCCAGCTCGGTTCGGGACCAAACTGACACCGTATTCCGCCGGCAATCGGGCACCGATTAGTGTCGCTTTACTGAGACCAACGGAGAACTGAGTTATTGTTAATCTCGTTTAATCCTTAGACACAGTATATCTTGCCGTTGTACGCAACAATGCTCTATTAAAGGATTATCTTGTTCTTCTGCAGTATCCTGACATGGGGTGGACAGGGACGGAAGTTAGTGACTTCATGCAATATCTATGGCTGGATACATCATTTCCAATCCTCAGGTTCAACGATTTTGAGCGTGGAGACGGAGAAGCGTAGAAAAGGTGTTCGACTTGCAGGGAGAGTCAAGGAACCCGCTGGAAAAGGTGTGTTGGTTTTTGCAACCTCTCCATCTATAGCGGAGCTCTGCAAACCCCTCCCAACAATGGGGAGGGGGCTGAAATCAAGGTAGGTGACCACTTTGGAGGAGCCCTAAATGCTCGTCAAAATTGCAAATGCCTAAATAGTGAAAGCAGTTTTTGGGGATCTTCCAGTGCCATTGCCATTACTCTGAAAGGAATCAGCTTAGCGATTCGGTTAAATAGTCTCGTTAAGAAGAAAAAAACCACAGCCGTCCATGAGGAGTAAGAGATAGAAAAAATTGCCCGTTGGAAAAAGTTGTGCAAAAAGAAAGCTTGTTCAAATGCTCTTTGCAGACTCTAGTTAGTTTTCACGTCTGGAAGGCGGTAGAAGAGCAGAAGGTGCAGCTATTGAATGTTTGCCGGAAACTACATTACATGGACTTCTTCAAGAAATTTTTCCACCTGACCATGTGATCCCCCATTTGATGCGAGCCTAAATGAAAGAAAAATGATTTTTCACCTTGGCTTGATTCTACCTGAGATCCTCTCAGAATCATTTCAAGCGGGTTTTCACTCAGCTTCAGCTTGCCCAGACCCGTATATCAACCGCTGGCGACCTAAATGCTGGTCAAGATTGCAAATGTATAGATAGCAAAAAAAAACTTTTTGAGAGCATTCATTGGGAGTGTCATTGGCGATGTTCTGAGGGGCCGGGACCAGGGATGTGCGGCAAACGATTTTGAGATTTCGGCAAACGGCAATCGGCAAAAAAATCCCGAAAATGGCCGGCAAACGGCAATCGGCGAACGGCAACAAACCTCATCCCTCAGATTGACCTAAAAGTTATTCGCAAGCGCCGCTCTACTGTTTTTCTTTTTTCACAAACTTATGTCAACATTGTAATAATTCCAATTCAAGAGAATAGTTCCAATTCAACGCATCAGATGAATCGAAACAAGCCATGTGGGAGCCTATGGAAATCAAAGATATCGCCGCTGCGGCTTCGCGAGAAAGCCGCTTCGGCTTGTACAGGCACCGAAGCGGCACTATCGCAGAGTCGCAGCGGCAATGTTGTGACGGCCCCGCGATAGCGCCCCTGCGGCTCCGCGATCAGTGGCCGCGTACTAACAAAAATAGCACCGACTGCGAGTAACTCATATGAAATGAGTCATAATACAACTGGGTGAGCCTACGAACAACAATACACACCTGAGGTGCCTACGTCCTCTGTCTGATAGGGACGGAGGGTAGCCCCGTTTTTTCGACGTAGGAGATACGGGATGTCCCTCAATCTTGGGTTATTGAACTGGCCCTTTCTTAAAAAAATAATATCTTGTTCTAACACACAAAACAGTGCATTGTAGTCGACGCGGGATCGCTGATGCATCCTCTCGTAGCCCGTGCGGTTCTAACACGGAACTGCGACGGTACTGTCGCGGCAATGTCGCGTGTGTTGTCGACCCTCAAGACACTGCAATAGAGTCTTCACGACACACCAATCATCACGGAGCCGCTGCGGTACTACCGTGGAGCTATCGCGGCACAGTCGAGGGTAGCGGTACCTTTCTGGCGCTGCCGCGGCAAACTTCTTCAGAGCCTGCTCTGTGGTAAGGGGACGGTTGTAGGGATAGCAGTGTACCGTGAAAGGTACTCTTCATTAGTAATAGTTCAGTACTGTCCTATTGAAGCTCGCGATAGCCCTACCACAACGCCGGTCAAAAATCAAGCCGGTTTTTGAAGTTTTAGTAGCGCAAATATTCGAATCTTTGCATGCATATCGCTAGCTTTCCCCTGTTTTCACACGGAATATATGGACATTTGATTCGTATAAGCTGTTCCCCCCCCCCCTCCCAGAGGGGGAGGTATGCATACGGCCCCTGGAGCACTTTTAGTGAGCAATCAATTTGCGGTCGCTTTCTCATCAAAGCATCCTTATGACATGTTATATTTCTCCAAGGCCCACCGCTCCGCTGATAGTGATAAACGAAATTGAGAGCACACTATATCTGCTCCAGAGTTTGTACCTGCAGAGAACTCAGAATCAGAACTGATGGTAAACGCTTCCCTCACATCCACACACGTGCACGCTTGCATAGCAGAATACATATGCATAATGCATAGCAGAGTACGCTTGCATTGCAGAATACACAAGACGTTTTGGTTAAGGTTGTTTTTGAAATCCACGTAAAATTCTGCGTCGAATGGTATATCGGGTTCCTAACTTTGCTTGCCCCATAACCCAGCCAGGTCGGTGGAGCCGAGCCCCGTTGCCGGCTCCAGCAGAACTCTGCGTCTCCTTCTTACACCATAGAGTCGAGAGCACCTTATGGAGATAACTATGAAGCTCGGCTCCACCGACCTGGCTGGCTTATGGAGTTAAGAACCCAATAAGTCAATCGACGCAGATTTTTACGTAAATTCCAAAAACAACCTTCACCAAACCCTATCTTCAACGGTTGATGAGTTATAGGCGAAAAACCGGTGTTTCGTATAATGAATTAGGCTGAAGGATCAAGAAAATATTTTTCCAAACTGGAAACACTAGTCGACGCAGAATTCTATCTAAATTTGGAAAACAACCTTCACCAAAGGTCTATCTCCGAGCACAAAAAAGTTATGGACGAAAAACCGATGATTTCAGGCATAAAAATGCACTTTATAAACTGAAATTGGTTTGTAGAAGGGAAACGTTTTTTTTTCAAACTCACCCACCCAATCTGGTTTTCCCAATGGTGAAGGTGCCCAGGGGTGAAGGTTGGTGGAGTACATGGCTCCACCCAACGAAGCTATGCGCTCGTGTGGAGTGAGAAGTAGCTTGAATCGCCCGTTCGAAAACGGTGCGAAACGGCAGTTTTTTTTTCAAATGGTCTTCGCAGCCATGTACAGTTAGGTCCGTGACTTGCTTTCTCAAGAGAAAACATTGAAATTTTACCCACGGCAGGCGCGGGTGGTTTAAATATCACGGCGGCTGGTGGTAGGATAAACTAATCAGCTGCGCTCTTCTCCCGGCCTGAATCGATCAGCGGGCCGGCGCACACGACCACCGCGTCGGCCGCGAGTGATATTTAAATGTTTTTGTTGAGGAAGCATGCCATGGACCTATTGTTTCCACTTCTGGGAGGCAGTAGTTGAAGAGAACCTACTGAATGGTTATCGAAAACAGCTCTGCCTGTTTTTTTTTCGAAGAGTTCATTCCTCGAGATTTTCACTCTTAAATTTCAACAAAAATTCCTGCAGAAATTGCTAGTTCTCGAATTCAATTTACTAGGGACTGCTTTGAACTTTCCGTGAGATTTGGAAAACCATGTTGTCGTTGCTGTAGGTCTGTGACAGTACATAAATAATCCGTGCTTGAAATTCCCTGAATGGCTGTGGGTATTCCAAAAAATGGCATTTTCATTGCTTCAAAAAAAGGTAAGGGAAATTTCTAAGAATTTTTTTTCACAAATTTTTCTTCCTAAAAAAAATTCGGAAATCGAAAAGTGGACCTCAAATTCGTGTCCAGCGTTCCAAATAACACCCACTGTGAAATTTTGAGTCAAATCTGAGCTTTTGACCGAGCTACCGTATACCCGCCGTAATCGACCGTTATCTATCGAAAATCGATAAACGGGTTGCAGATTCGTGTTAGGCAGGCGGAACACCCTTTATGTACAACTGTTGAAGCGATTCGATCGTAGCATTCTCGAAATCGTCAAAAGTGGCGTTTTTCCAGCAAAATTTCCCCCCATTTTAAAGCTTCGGACCAAATTAGATGGAATTTTTACGAGTATTGACAAATGGGCCTCAGATTCGTGGTCAGCACCCAGAACAACCCCTAAAAGCAAGTTCTCAGCCCAATACGAAGCACTTTTTTGAACATCCTGAAAATTGCCATTCGTGATCCCCTTTTATCTACGCAAAGCTATGAAAATTCCCACTTTTGGAAATCTCCTGTAAATCTCTAAGGCATTTAGGGGGTTTGGAAAACGGATTATCAATGCTGCGTTCCATACCCTCAACTATTAACACATTGTTTTATAAAAGCCCACCGGAAATGTAAGGCAAGCCCTAGTTACATAGTTTAGTGAATGGATGGGGTAGATCGCAGCGCACGATCAAAACCCCGTAGGTCGATGAAGCCGCCAAAGCCGCACGGCCAGGCGCAATGATCGCGCCTGGACCACTCACCAGAAATCTGGTACGGAGACCATACGATACCTGCACTAAGTTTTGTGAAAACGGTGATCATTGGCCATACTTGGCAAAAAAGTCCAATGCTTGTATGTTTTTGAATTCTGAAAACGCTGTCCATATTCTTTCAGTGGTAATTGTGCAAGTAATATGAGGGCCATATCTAGGTTTCCTACATGAATTGAGCACAGGTTAATAATCCCTAGATTCGTGCAAGTTGAATTTTCGAAATCCTTCATTTAACTGTCCGAGGATCTCGCAACCCAAGTCCGACTTTTGAGGGGATTCTCAGGTGTATTTCATCTAGGAGTTCAAAAATTCCACTTGCACCGATTTCGAGATTGTTCTGGACTCTGTTTCATTTCAAGTGAACTCATGATTTCGGTGATCACAGCGTGGAGCAGTGGCTTTTTCGTCGAAACCTCCTTATCACTAGTTATATTTCACCGAGGCCCACCGCTCCGCTGCTGGTGATAACATTATGTAACAAATTTTCATTTTTTTTCTGTTCCTGGGTTGAAACTGTGTTTTCCTAACCCGTTAGGTCTAGAACAGACAGGAAATCGCTGTTATCCCAGGGAAACTTCGCTTTTCTGACTAGGACAATGAAATTTGGAAAATCGCGTATTTATGTAACACAATTTTAATTCCTGGCTTCTAAGTGTTACAATTCAATTGCTCATGTCCGAAGTATGTGAAAGAACGACTTCATTGAGAACAAACTTCGCTTCCACTACAACAGCACGAAGAAAACCCGTTTTTTGTGAAAATAAAAAGATTTTTAATAATTCTCGGCACTATGATCAGGCAAACATAAAGAAATGCACAAGGAATAGATAAGCACAGTCGAAAAACACTCAACAAGGTTCAGAAATGTGTAGATTTCCTAGATTTACGATTGTACTGTGAATCACTCTCTTGAAGTTGCACCGAAATGTAGTCCCCCGTCATGGTTTCGTTATACCGTCCTTGGTAACGACGTTCCAACTCCAATATGCCTTGATGAAAGGGCTCGTCTTGCTCGTTGAATTTATCAAGATGCAAATCAATGATATGGACTTTCAGAGACATTCTGCATCCCGTTTTGGCGTAATTCTTTATGAGAGTGCACCAACTCCTCATAGCTTTCAGCTTTGTGGTTACCTAGAAAGCCGTGAACAACTGAAACAAAATTGCTCCCATCCGTTCTCTCCGTCCTGTTTGCGAAATCCTCACATTTTATGATCCTCTTGATCTGTGGTACAACGAATATATCCGCCCTGACCTTAGCCTCGGACAGAGTCGTTACCAAGGACAGTATAACGAAACATGATGATGGACTACATTTGGGTGCAACTTCGAGAGAGTGATTCACAGCACAATCCTAAATCTAGAAAAGCTACACATTTCTGAACCTTGTTGAGTGCCTACCGACTGTGTTTGTCTATTCCTTGTGCATTTTTTGTTTTCACCTGATCATAATGAGGAAAATGAATAATAATCTTTTTATTTCCACAAAAAAACGGGTTTTCTTCGTGCTGTTGTAGTGTTAGCGAAGTTTGCTCTTAATGAAGTCATTTTTTCACATACTTCGGACATAAGCAATTGAAATATAACACTTGGGAGCCAGGAACAAAAATCGTGTTACATAGTGTAATCGAAATCAGCAGGTCACTAAGAATGTACCAGAGCTTACCTGTCCCTAATTCAAGAAGAAACATAGAGATTGCCCTTATGTTACTCATACAATTACTACTCTAAGCTACGCCGCACTCTGCCGCGCGCGACGTTTTTGAGAAACAATAGCAAAAACAAAGAGACAAGAAACACGCAGCGAAAATTTTCTTCAAAATCAGAGCGGTCTAAGAAGACTTCGTCCCACAAAGCACACCATAAGGAAGCCATTTAAGCTCTGAATACGATATCGTTTTCAAAATTTGAAGAAAACTTCGCTCAAAAAATTACAAGCATCGGACATTTTTTTTTTGCCAAGTTTGGCAAATATGTGCTCCGCTTTTATAAAACTCCTCTCCCTAGTTCCGAGCCGGTCAAAGTATGACTGAACGGTTTTTTCATGTCAAAATCTCTTTACCACTGTTATATTTTACCATGCTCCGCTGCTTTCTTCGTCCGGACTCATCGTGAGAGTGCGAGTCTAGAAACCTTGCGCGAGTATTGTTTTTTTCGATAGCCATTCAGTGGGTGTTTCTTCACGACTGCCCCCTTCTAGAACTAAGGCTGCAAAAGCCTAAGTTTCGAATACTCGGCCTTCTTACACCACTTGTTATCACGAGCAGTTTTTTCTCTCAATCACTCTACATGAACGGCTTTGTTTTTTTTCTTCTTCCTCAGTTTGACCGAACCGCTGAGTCAGGGCCCCTCAGGGCAATACCAGTGACGCTGGAAACCCTAGAAGAACCACTTTCACGCTCTTCAGATATTTCCGGAGCACTCAGATCGCCCGCAATTGACAAACAGATCTGACCAACTCGGGGATGAGTAAAAAACATTATAAGGTGAAGCCGAGATCAAACCAAGAAGAAATGAGTTGAAAACTTCGGCGATGCGACCTCCCCCCCCTTATTCTGAAGTTAGGTTGCAACCCACGCCCCCCCCCCCACTTTAAAAAATTTCCAACATTGCTTGATCCTGGTTTGCGAACCTGCATAACATCGGCGGTTATCGAGCTAGCCGGAATGAAGAATTTCAATGATCTTTAGTTCGATGGTTTGCACATTTCGAACTCGCATCACTGATACAATTTTGATGAAAAAACACCTTAAATCATCTACAGTCGGCATTCCCGACTGCAAATCTACGACTTTTGGTGGACTACACATTAGAACAACATTTTTTGGCAGATAATGAAATGCGGCTACCGTGATTCCCTTGTTCTTACGCAGTGTTCTGACACGAGCAGGACGGGCTCGGAGGAGAGAAACTCGTTGTAATAGCTATGCCAGGAGACACCCAAATTTAGTCGAATGAATGACTGGCGCTGTGGCGGTGAACCACCGTTTGCGATCGGATCCCCTCTGAATGCACCATACTTTAAAAAATGTACACTCAGATCAATATTTTTCACTGCTTCTCCCATTCATCTGACCAATATTCTCTAAATTCCTTTCTTTGTGTAACGAGATATTTTGTCGCGAGAATTCTCTCTTGGACGTCTTGCGTGCTCAGAAAGTCGAATCCCAATTTTTCACGCTTATCGTTAAGATTCCTGTCGTGAGCGGATATTTGTAGCTACGATCTCCCTCAAAAAGCTCAACTTGTGAAGCAACCTCTATCCTAAAATGCTTCGAAAACGTATTCTGAATTTATGGTCAAAGCTTCATGCGGATTATTTGCGCTGCAGCACAAGCGAATCCCTCCGTGTATGGTTTCCGTTTTTGATTTAGTCTGACGCATGGACCAAGCTGCTGGCCGCGCGGGATTGGCGGTCCCACTGTAGAATAGGGTTTCGATTCACGCGAGTTGATCTACCGTCGCAGCCCCGTCCATTCTCCAGACTAAAATTATTACGCGAACTCTACGTACGCCCCTTTTGAGAGCGTGATTTCACTGCAGTCCATGGCGTGCTTGTGTGCGTGTACGCTGCTCTCTTCAACTACCCCATGCGTTCCCGCCGTCTCTTCCTCTCGTTCCCTCAGAGTTCGCGAATCCCCATATAAACCTCGCTCCGGAACAGTGTCCACCTCGGAACCAGAGTTAGTCGGTTGAGTTTGCGCGTGTACGCTTTTTCCACCGATCAAGGCACTCTCGATTTCTCCTCCCCTTGCTCCGGCTCGTGGGTAGAGTACGCAAAGGAATGAGGCCTGGCGCAAATGCAAGCACAAAGTTCGCTTGTTCTCTGTACCCAGTCCCACAAGGAAAGAAGTGAATTGTGTGCGTGCATTTACACTAAGCCTCGAACTTGTGTCTATTCCACCTATGTCTACGGCAATATTAGTAGGACCTGGTGAGGTTGCGGACTCGTCCTAACATACGGTAGTTTGTTAGTGGTATCGCTCATTTTTCCGGAACAGTTTTGATAGATCGGTGAGTCTGTGTGTTCACCGATACGACCACATCTTTGGAAGCAATGAAAACAGGTGAAAATGTGAGAGCGGAAGCCGAAACTCACCGACGAATTTTAGTTATTTCGAAAAAATGATTGATAAGACTATCAGGCTACAGTATGTTAAGAAGGATCCGCAACCTCACCAGGTCCTACTTCCATTGCTGTCGACTATACAAGCCCCTTTCTCCGCCCAGGTGAACAATGAACCAAGTAAATTTAGTTCCTGGATAGAGCGTACGTGCATGCAAGGCAGCATACACGCTCACAAACATTGTCGAGAGAATACCATTTATATCCTATTTCTGAGCCAAATTTACTTCGTTACTGCGCGAGCGGGTGCGGAGCGAGAAGAGAGAGCGAGAAAGAGTGGAAGAGAAGGCGACGCAGCACACACTCGCCGAAATAATTTTTTCCGAAATAGATGATACATATGCCCGTCAACGAAGTTTGAAGTAATTTTGCAACGCACTGCGTTACTACACGGGACCGATTATAAATCATCTCTCGGTGAATCCCCCACAGTGTTGCCGAAACGAGCGTTCATCAGTTTTCTACAATTTATTGTCTTTTTTTGCTCTACCTCCTATTCGATTAATAACTCGGGTTTCGCTGTACTCACTCACTTCCTTGGCCACAGCGGACATCCGTACGTATTTATTTGCTTCTTCCATTATTAAATTGCGGTTCATACTGCTGGGACTGGTCGTCTGACGTAGAGGGTGCAAATCCAGTGCTGCACTCACAGACATTGAATTCTAATTCTATGAAAGACTACTTTTTCCACTCACTTCGAACGCAATTCGCATACGTCACCAACGCAGTCGGTCGTCGTTTAGACTACGGTAGGATAAAGTGAGTTAATGGTTACCTTTCAGGCGCATTTAAAACTAATTGTAGCTTGCAATCGTCGTTAGAAAACCATCGCTGCCATAGTGAAAGAAGATGAATGAAGGGGGTACGTAGCTCGCCTCGTTCACATCGTCGAATCGCGCGTTGAAGAGCAAATGAAGGAGCTCAGGAGAGTAAGATAAAGGCTCGTTAAACGCAACTACCCTAGATTTTTCATTATTGATGTTACCAATGTTTTGTCGTTGCTTAACCCAAAGACATTATTCAGATCGCGTTGGTTCTGTGACTGCGGGACGATTGTTGGTTCTGTGATAGAAATCTAATATCCGTCAGAATAAAAAAAAGTCAACAATTTATTTCTAGAGATATCTAATAACAACATAACAAAAAATACGCATGACACAGAAAACACCATTTGAGTTCAGGCTTCAAAACCCGTTTGTACTGAAACAACACGTTGGGATGGTTATATAAGAACACTACGGGTGAACTCGAATACCTGGTAAGAAGCTTCTCACTAACAGATGGAAACAGGCAAACAGAAGAGATCTAGCGCAAAGTAAAAGCTGAGCATTTGGATAAAGGGACTACCTTGTTGAAATATCAACTCAAAGTCAACATGGCATCAAGGCTTTTCAGGGGAACTATTTCATACAAATGCCATCCATCCGACAAACATGCGACTGAGGTTGTCCACAGATGTTGCTTCCGCGAACAGACGACGTACCTGAACATCATCAGCTACTCGGGAAATGCATGTGAATCAAAGGGTCAGAATTTGATTTGACGGTCTTGGTTTTCGACAGTACATACAGTGCCGTTAAAAAGTTTATTCCGCTTTGGTTTTTCGACCATAACTCGTTGGTTAGCAGAGCAATCAATTTCCTTTGTCTATCACAACTACAGTGGAGTCCAACAAGAGTGTCTCATTTACTTATCAATGAGAAGCGGTCGAATGGAGATCAATGAACATGAAACTCATTGCAGCACAACCGCTCTCGCTCAATCGGTATCGAGCGTGCTGGTATGGGATTCATGCACATTGATCCCCAGCCGACCGCTTCTTAATGATAAGTAAATGAGACACTCTTGGTGGACTCCACTATACAACACAACGATAGAACGAACGTACCACAAAATCAACTTTAAACCACACTTACAACTAGTGTTATGGACAAAAAATGAATTTATGACAAGGGAGCCTAATAAAGAAAATTATTTTGAAAAAAACTATAACTAAAAAAGGCTAAAGAGCGAAACGGTACTATGTTTCTGAGTAGTATACATCTAATACTTGGTAGCCATACCGTTGGTATCGATCACCGCCAGACACCTTGGCATAAGGTTGGCGAGACTCGGGACAGGGAAAGACTTCCAGGCTTACTCGAGTTATGCGAAGCTTTCAGTCGCATTTCGACCGGTTTTGCCCCGAAGTTCCCGTCCCGATTCTGCCCAGAAATGCTCGATTGGATCTAGGTCCGGAGATAGTCCATTACGCGGATGCGGCGCTGATCGAGCCAATCCATAACAGACGAGAAGCACGCTTAGGATCATTGTCTTGCTGAAAGACAAAGCCCCTATGCATGGCAGCTCGTCCAAATGGAAGCACATGATTCTCCAACGCGCCCTTGTACATCTCCTTATCCTTAGTACCATCTATGCGGTGCAGGGGATAGACACCATTTGCGTGAAAGCAGCCCCATACCATAACAGCGCCTCCACCCTGTTTAACGGTGGGAACCTGATAGCGGGGATAAAGTCTAGAACCTACTGTGCGGCTAACATGGCTTGTTTCGTCTGTCTCAATAAGAGTATACTTGGATTCATCTGAACAGATGACTTTAGACCACTGTTGCGAAATCCAATAAAGGTATGGGACTTTCTTCAGGCTTTCACGTAAATGGTGACGGTCCCCTGCACCGCATAGATGGTACTATGGATAAGGGATGCATAATGGCACATTCGAGAAACATATGTTCTATTTGGACGAGCTGCCATGCCTAGGAACTTTTCTTTCAGCAAGACAATGATCCTCACCATGCTTTTCATGTGTCAAGGATTGGCTCGACCAGCGCCGCATCCGCGTAATGGACTGTCTCCGAACCTAAATCCGATCGAAAATCTCTGAGCGGAAATGGGACGGGCACTTCTGGGAAAAACCGCTCAAACAGCGACTGAAATGTTGGCACAACTCAAGCAAGCCTAGAAGTCTTTTCCTGTCCTGAGTCTCGCCAACCTTGTTGCCTCTATGCCTGGAAAGTGTCAAGCGGTGGCCGATGCCAACGGTATGGCTACCAGGGTGAGGCATGCCCTGGTTACCGGCCCTTCGGAGGTGCGGCCCACCCCCTGCATGTTGAAAATATTTACGCCCCCTCCCCAACCCAAAATGGCAGCGAGTGTGCCATGCAAAGAGAGTAAGTTGTACTGGATTTCAATTTTGTGCAAAAAAAGGATAATTGCGAGAAAACTTCCACGAAATGAGGTCCCTTTAACGATACCTTCCTGAAATAATACGCGTTTTTTACCTTCGGATGAACTAAGTCGAACCTGTTTTTTGCAACCTTTACGCCCCGGCAGACAGACTCATCGTCTTTGGTTCGGCCGCAAAAGGTCCGCGACTGGAACTAGGCTCAGTATAGGCCACTTTAAACCGAAGTCACCCATCTGGAGACATTCGCCACCGAGCGGCGCCACGGTTACCGGGCGGTTTTTTCGACCCCTGGTAACCGACGTCCCGTTCTCGGCTCTAATGGGGCCAATCGACGTGGGACTCGGGCAGTAACTTTTTTTGAGATCCTCTTCCAAATGAGCACTGCACCAGCCCAAGCCGGAAAACTCGTTTAGTCACCTTTTCCAGAAGCACTAAATCAAAACTGCGTTTTTTTGCAACTTTTACGCCCCGGCAGACACACTCATCGTCTTTGGTTTGGCCGCAAAAAGGTCCGCGACTGGAACTACAGGCCATAAAACGGCCAATGTCTCACCGTCGACTGCGTACCACGCGCTGCGCGACCGCACGTGCGTCGGAAGCAGACGAGTTTTGGCCGCCGCGCAACGAGTTTCGGCCGCCGCGCATGTCCCGTGCCGAAACGTCGCGCGGCGGCCAAAACTCGTCGCGCGGCGGCCAAAACCCGTCTGCTTCCGACGCGCGTGCGGTCGCGCAGCGCGTGGTACGCAGTCGACGGTGAGACATTGGCCGTTTTATGGCCTGTACGCTCAGTATAGGCCACATTAAAACCGAAGCCACCCGTCTGGATGCATTTGATGATCGAAGAAAATCAATCAATCAGCGAAATTAATGGCTGGTAGTTATCAATAACACGTTTCGACTAGTAAACACTGACCTTGACGTATGAAAGGGTCAACATTCACTAGACGAGTAGCGAGGCGTATATAGCGCCTTTCATTGCTTACCATTCTTCAGCTTTCCCACGCATCGCATCCTATGGTAGGTGTATCCGCAAAAGGGATAGCTGCGGACCACTCAGCAGGCCGCGCGCCTGTCGCGTGCGCCGATCGATCATCACATTTCTCGTGGGCGCAAACGACGCAGCGCAGTCTGCTGAGGTGTCTTTTCTGATTACCCGAACTATACCCCGCGCAAATTTATCATCATTACTATAGAGTAGTTGGAGAAGCTTTTGTGTTTTTTGTATTGAGTTGTTTCTCGATCTTTTGCGTTCTGTTTGGAAGAGCGTAATATAATATAGCATTTGTGAGCATATTCTTTTCTCTATTTTTCTTTAGTTTCCATGGAACCCGATATCTGTCGAGTTTCACATTTAAATTTAGTGTCGTCCAAGTAGTGAATTTTGATCAGAGCACCAAACCAGTCATTGCTGTTGAAGCTGTGGATCATTATGAGGGCTAGATGAGAGCACCAAAACAGGTTCACCAAAATCCTTCAGTTGCGTAATTTTTGCATTTTTGTGAAATTCGCAACTTCTACAATTCCTTCCATATGCTATGACTTTGAGGTTTTGAAACTCCGTAGTTGTATACTCTAGAGAGTTCCCTGTTCTACGATGATTGATTCGCTAATTTATCTACTTTTTTCCCAAAAAAATTAAAATAAAAAATCGATTGTTGAAGAAAGTCCAGGACCTTTCAGGCTCAGACGGAGGCGATCTCGCCTAAACGCCTTAGCCAAATAAAGATCAGTAACAATCTCGAGCAGGCTTCAAGTAATACATACCAATTATTGACATTGTTGAAAAAAGTAGTCGATTCATTGATGTCTTCGAAAAGGGAGCTCTTTATAGTATTTAATCACAACGCTTGGTGCGCTGAAGTCTTTCAAGCAGAAAAAAATTGCAGAAAAGCCAATTTTACAAAGATGCGGGTTTCACCACTGAAGAGTTTTCGCGAACCTGCTCGGTGCTGCCATCTAGCCTTCAAAGAATCCAGATGCTTCAACAGCATTGAGTGATTTGATGCTTCGAAAGCAGGCAAAAATGAACACTGAGATATTCACTACTTAAGCCGCCCACTAAGTTTGAATGCACAATTTGAAACGATAGAATTCTACGGGAAACAACAAAGAGCATGAAATAGAAAAAGAAATGTTCTTCATGACTCTATATAACACTCCAATGCACAAAGCACAAATACCGGGGGAAAATATCATCTTTAAAAAAACGCTGGAATTTCACGAGCATTCTGATATTATTAATATAATAAAAATTATAATAATGATAATAATAACTTTTACTAATCTGGCCTATTTTCAATTTTTTATATAATATTTCATAAAATCAAAATTTTTTGTACGGCATTTTTGCATGATGACCAGTAAAGTTCCTTCGCCCCCCCCCCTACCACAGGCCCCAGAGGTGCGGCCCCCCGGGTTTATAGTAACTGAGGGTGCTTTACCCTGATGGCTACCAAGTACAGTGCGTATCATAATCATAGCAACACACTCAAAGCTCTGATATCAATGTCTGCGCAAACTTTCATCAACCGGCACTGTCACCATTCAACTCCTCAGGCAAACTAGGGATCGGAGCGCCGTAGAATACGTCAGATATGGACCGGGTTGGCGGACAGCCGGTGCACCGGCCGAAAGTGCCAGCGCTGGCTTTTGGCTGGCAGACTGTGCGAGCGCAGGTATTCAGCCGGCAGCCTGATGGACAAGTTCGCGCGTGTGCTGTGGCCTCATTGATCGACATTTTCTTATCAACTTCTGTTAACTCGTCATAGCATTATTTCTCTCGTACATTCTCCCCACGCGCCCTCGCGCTCGTTTTATACTTTCTGTTTGCTCGTTTTGTATTATGTACATCATTCGAAACGAGCTATGGTTTGTATCCCATCTCTAGGGAGCCGCGTTGTAGCTATTTTCTCGCGAACGAAGCGGTTATCTCCTCATTCTCATCACCGTGATTTCTTGAAAAGACACTGTTTTTAGACATATAGTTCAGTTCCGCAATCGCGTTCAGTCCTCATTATCACAATCGTAGAAGCGGAGCGGTTGTTTTGAGAATGATTCTGGTTCAATTTTTTACGAACAACCGCTTTGCTTCTACGATTGTGATAATGAGGACTGAACGCGATTGCGGAACTGAACTATATGTCTAAAAACAACCCGAATGTAGGGTATTGGGCTAGAGTCAGTCGGGTTTCCAGCGCCAAAGCCGACTCGATGTGGCTTTTTTATACAATTTTCTCTAATTTTTCTTAGTTTCCAGTTCCAAAAGCCCACCTAGAGTAAGCAGATCGGCGGCTGCGGCGCTGGAAGCTCTTCCGACTCGGGAGCGTGCGGCCGTAAAGCGTGTCGAGACGCAATTGCGGACCGGAATTCGGCCCAGATAAGCACAGTAAAGACTAAAAAAAACTTGTTTGCAGTCATGTTTCTGCCATTCCTGGCTCGCTTTCCGCCATTCTTGAGACATTAAGATTCAAAGATCCTTTTAGTTTTTCAATTCGCTGTAGAACTCAACGATAATGGTGATCGCGAACGTTGCATTTGAGCTGCATTTTGCACTAGATTGAAATCAGAGTGGGGTCGAGTTGTACAGTCGGTTGTGAAAGATATCCAAAACCTGTGCAACCTCAGAAACGGTTTTGTTTCCAGGGATTCTTGTCGTTCTGAAAGAGAGCGATTTCCGCTGACGGGCAATCCGCGTTCAAAGCACAACTGCCGCTGAAACTGGTGTGGATCAAAGGCGTATCCATCATCATTCAGAACGGTGAGATGTTTCCTCCATATTTCTGATCAAATTTTGCGCACTTAACAATCCTCTCGATTTTCGACTTACTATTTCGTTGGCTTGTATGTTCTGCACCAAATAACGGTCAGTAAAATTTCCCTTGTCCGTTTGTGATCCTTCGACCAGGTGTAGTATACCATTCGAGAACATAACAAGTCCTCTATCTTCTCGAAAAAACTCGACTGGCGTTGAATTTCAATTTGAAATTTAGAGGAAATTCTGGGCACCAAAAAAGTTTTAATGCTTTTCGTTCTCTTATTTATATTTGTCAAGACTGCTCAAGTGTATGGAACACTTGAACCCATAAATACTGGTTCACAACACCAAAACGGGTTCGCGAAATCTCTCCAGTAGGGGTAACTCGCATTTTTCGAAATTTCGGGGTCAAAGCGGGCAAGCAGATCGTACTGGGCAATGAGAAGAATATTTTTTTGTGTCAAGTTTTAGATTCGATCGGAAAGCATCCTGAAAGCATTAATAAAATTCTTCTCAAGCTCAATGTCTTCAAGAATGTCGGCTAGATAACTGAACAGTATACATACCTCCGACTATAACATTCGTGTTCGACTTCGCGAATATACTTTTGAAGCGTCAGAAGCGAGTCAAAACTACTAAATTTGAGCAATATCAAGTCAGAAATTTCGGTAACTCCGCCCTGAGATTCGTGAACTCCCCCCCCCCCCGATACAAACTCGTCGAGAGATCGTTTGAATACGGTGTTTCAGCTAGTTTTTGAAGCTTCCGACGGAGTAAACATTCCACTATAGGCTGTGAAAAGGCCTGTTAAATCTCTGGTGGCGGCGCCAGGGCGATGTGGGTTTATGTTGAGCCTCAACTGTGACATAGACAGGCTTGCATTTACGTATACTGTGGCGTAGGATAGTCCTAGAATTATCTATCAAAAAGGGGTCTTCCAAGCGAAAGAGGTTTGGTTGGCGTCAGAAACGTCCCAACAAAAAGAGAACAATAGGTAAGTAGATTGAGGAGAGTCTACAAAAAGTGAACAATATTCTCTGAGAGTAATTTTTCTTGGTGAACACTTCTTAACAGCGGAAACAAACCGTTGTGGCATTTTACGATGATGAGTATAGTGTCTTTCGGAAAAAGCACTTCTATTCGTTTAGCGAGATTTTACGGGATTACTCTTGCTTAATGCTGTATTTCTATTTTATTGTTTTGCTTCTCCTTACAGCAAGACCTAACCGTCTGTCTAAGTCTTTGCGACGTCATCTTCTATTCTGATGGTAAGAGTTAGGTTTACATGCACATACGTTTAAACGGTTCTTGCGTAATCAAGACCATTATTGGAACCACAGAAAGCTTCTGTGTAGAACACCGCAACGGTTTGTTTTCGCTGTTAAGAAGTGTTCACCAAGAAAAATTACTCTCAGAGAATATTGTTCACTTTTGTAGACTCTCCTCAATCTACTTACCTATTGTTCTCTTTTTGTTGGGACGTTTCTGACGCCAACCAAACCTCTTTCGCTTGGAAGACCCTTTTGATAGAATTGTTCACTTTTTATTGATATTACGAAGTAATATCTATGAAAAATCTTCAATATTTTTCAAATAGCATTGATTGCTATAATAATCAGTAAGCAACAAACTTGTTGCGCACGCTACGAATTAAGCGCTACTCACTTTCCACGACGTCCTGATGAAGTCATCAGATGCCCTATGTACTTTACATGACACCATGATGACGTCATCAGATGCACTATGTTCTTTACATGACATCCTAATGACGTCATCAGATGCCCTATGTACTTTACGTGACATCCTGACGACGTCATCAGATGCCCTATGTACTTTACATGACACCCTGATGACGTCATCAGATGCCCTATGTACTTTACATGGCATCCTGATGACGCCATCAGATGCCCTATGTACTTTACATGACATCCTAATGACGTCATCAGATGCCCTATGTACTTTAGATGACACCTTGATGACGTCTTCAGAAGCCCTATGTACTTTGCATGACACCCTGATGACGTCATCAGATGCCCTATGTACTTTGCATGACACCCTGATGACGTCATCAGATGCCCTGTGTACTTTACATGACACTCTGATGACGTCATCAGATGCCCTATGTACTTTGCATGACACCTGATGACGTCATCAGATGCCCTATGTACTTTACACGACATCCTGATGACGTCATCAGATGGCCTATGTACTTTACATGACACCCTGATGACGTCCTCAGATACCCTATGTAGTTTACATGACACCTGATGACGTCATCAGATGCCCTATGTACTTTACATGACACCCTGATGACGTCATCAGATGCCCTATGTACTTTACATGACATCCTGATGACGTCATCAGATGCCCTATCTACTTTACATGACACCCTGATGACGTCATCAGATGCCCTATGTACTTTACATGACACCCTGATGACGTCATCAGATGCCCTATGTACTTTACATGACACCCTGATGACGTCATCAGATGCCTATGTACTTTACATGACACCCTGATGACGTCATCAGATGCCCTATCTACTTTACATGACACCCTGATGACGTCATCAGATGCCCTATGTACTTTACATGACACCCTGATGACGTCATCAGATGCCCTATGTACTTTACATGACACCCTGATGACGTCATCAGATGCCCTATGTACTTTACATGACATCCTGATGACGTCATCAGATGCCCTATGTACTTTACATGACACCCTGATGACGTCATCAGATGCCCTATGTACTTTACATGACACCCTGATGACGTCATCAGATGCCCTATGTACTTTACATGACATCCTGATGACGTCATAAGATGCCCTATGTACTTTACATGACACCCTGATGACGTCATCAGATGCCCTATGTACTTTACATGACACCCTGATGACGTCATCAGATGCCCTATGTACTTTACATGACATCCTGATGACGTCATAAGATGCCCTATGTACTTTACATGACATCCTGATGACGTCATCAGATGCCCTATGTACTTTACATGACACCCTGATGACGTCATCAGATGCCCTATGTACTTTACATGACACCCTGATGACGTCATCAGATGCCCTATGTACTTTACATGACACCCTGATGACGTCATCAGATGCCCTATGTACTTTACATGACAGCCTGATGACGTCATCAGATGCCCTATGTACTTTACATGACACCCTGATGACGTCATCAGATGCCCTATGTACTTTACATGACACCCTGATGACGTCATCAGATGCCCTATGTACTTTACATGACACCCTGATGACGTCATCAGATGCCCTATCTACTTTACATGACACCCTGATGACGTCATCAGATGCCCTATCTACTTTACATGACACCCTGATGACGTCATCAGATGCCCTATGTACTTTACATGACACCCTGATGACGTCATCAGATGCCCTATGTACTTTACATGACACCCTGATGACGTCATCAGATGCCCTATGTACTTTACATGACACCCTGATGACGTCATCAGATGCCCTATGTACTTTACATGACACCCTGATGACGTCATCAGATGCCCTATGTACTTTACATGACACCCTGATGACGTCATCAGGTGCCCTATGTACTTTACATGACACCCTGATGACGTCATCAGATGCCCTATGTACTTTACATGACACCCTGATGACGTCATCAGATGCCCTATGTACTTTACATGACACCCTTTTGACGTCATCAGATGCCCTATGTACTTTACATGACACCTTGATGACGTCATCAGATGCCCTATGTACTTTACATGACATCCTGATGACGTCATCAGATGCCCTATGTACTTTACATGACACCCTGATGACGTCATCAGATGCCCTATGTACTTTACATGACACCCTTTTGACGTCATCAGATGCCCTATGTACTTTACATGACACCTGATGACGTCATCAGATGCCCTATGTACTTTACATGACACCCTTTTGACGTCATCAGATGCCCTATGTACTTTACATGACACCTTGATGACGTCATCAGATGCCCTATGTACTTTACATGACATCCTGATGACGTCATCAGATGCCCTATGTACTTTACATGACACCTTGATGACGTCATCAGATGCCCTATGTACTTTACATGACATCCTGATGACGTCATCAGATGCCCTATGTACTTTACATGACACCCTGATGACGTCATCAGATGCCCTATGTACTTTACATGACACCCTTTGACGTCATCAGATGCCCTATGTACTTTACATGACACCTTGATGACGTCATCAGATGCCCTATGTTCTTTACATGACACCTTGATGACGTCATCAGATGCCCTATGTACTTTACATGACACCTGATGACGTCATCAGATGCCCTATGTACTTTACATGACACCCTTTTGACGTCATCAGATGCCCTATGTACTTTACATGACACCTTGATGACGTCATCAGATGCCCTATGTACTTTACATGACATCCTGATGACGTCATCAGATGCCCTATGTACTTTACATGACACCCTTTTGACGTCATCAGATGCCCTATGTACTTTACATGACACCTGATGACGTCATCAGATGCCCTATGTACTTTACATGACACCCTTTTGACGTCATCAGATGCCTATGTACTTTACATGACACCCTGATGACGTCATCAGATGCCCTATGTACTTTACATGACATCCTGATGACGTCATCAGATGCCCTATGTACTTTACATGACACCTTGATGACGTCATCAGATGCCCTATGTACTTTACATGACATCCTGATGACGTCATCAGATGCCCTATGTACTTTACATGACACCCTGATGACGTCATCAGATGCCCTATGTACTTTACATGACATCCTGATGACGTCATCAGATGCCCTATGTACTTTACATGACACCTTGATGACGTCATCAGATGCCCTATGTACTTTACATGACATCCTGATGACGTCATCAGATGCCCTATGTACTTTACATGACACCCTGATGACGTCATCAGATGCCCTATGTACTTTACATGACACCCTTTTGACGTCATCAGATGCCCTATGTACTTTACATGACACCTTGATGACGTCATCAGATGCCCTATGTACTTTACATGACATCCTGATGACGTCATCAGATGCCCTATGTACTTTACATGACACCCTGATGACGTCATCAGATGCCCTATGTACTTTACATGACACCCTGATGACGTCATCAGATGCCCTATGTACTTTACATGACACCCTGATGACGTCATCAGATGCCCTATGTACTTTACATGACACCCTTTTGACGTCATCAGATGCCCTATGTACTTTACATGACACCTTGATGACGTCATCAGATGCCCTATGTACTTTACATGACATCCTGATGACGTCATCAGATGCCCTATGTACTTTACATGACACCCTGATGACGTCATCAGATGCCCTATGTACTTTACATGACATCCTGATGACGTCATCAGATGCCCTATGTACTTTACATGACACCCTGATGACGTCATCAGATGCCCTATGTACTTTACATGACACCCTGATGACGTCATCAGATGCCTATGTACTTTACATGACACCTGATGACGTCATCAGATGCCCTATGTACTTTACATGACATCCTGATGACGTCATCAGATGCCCTATGTACTTTACATGACACCCTGATGACGTCATCAGATGCCCTATGTACTTTACATGACACCCTGATGACGTCATCAGATGCCCAATGTACTTTACATGACATCCTGATGACGTCATCAGATGCCCTATGTACTTTACATGACACCCTGATGACGTCATCAGATGCCCTATGTACTTTACATGACACCCTGATGACGTCATCAGATGCCCTATGTACTTTACATGACACCCTGATGACGTCATCAGATGCCCTATGTACTTTACATGACACCCTGATGACGTCATCAGATGCCCTATGTACTTTACATGACACCCTGATGACGTCATCAGATGCCCTATGTACTTTACATGACATCTTGATGACGTCATCAGATGCCCTATGTACTTTACATGACACCCTGATGACGTCATCAGATGCCCTATGTACTTTACATGACATCCTGATGACGTCATCAGATGCCCTATGTACTTTACATGACACCCTGATGACGTCATCAGATGCCCTATGTACTTTACATGACACCCTGATGACGTCATCAGATGCCCTATGTACTTTACATGACACCCTGATGACGTCATCAGATGCCCTATGTACTTTACATGACACCCTGATGACGTCATCAGATGCCCTATGTACTTTACATGACACCTTGATGACGTCATCAGATGCCCTATGTACTTTACATGACACCCTGATGACGTCATCAGATGCCCTATGTACTTTACATGACATCTGATGACGTCATCAGATGCCCTATGTACTTTACATGAGACCCTGATGACGTCATCAGATGCCCTATGTACTTTACATGACACCCTGATGACGTCATCAGATGCCCTATGTACTTTACATGACACCTTGATAACGTCATCAGATGCCCTATGTACTTTACATGACACCTTGATAACGTCATCAGATGCCCTATGTACTTTACATGACACCCTGATGACGTCATCAGATGCCCTATGTACTTTACATGACACCTTGATAACGTCATCAGATGCCCTATGTACTTTACATGACACCCTGATGACGTCATCAGATGCCCTATGTACTTTACATGACACCCTGATGACGTCATCAGATGCCCTATGTACTTTACATGACATCTTGATGACGTCATCAGATGCCCTATGTACTTTACATGACACCCTGATGACGTCATCAGATGCCCTATGTACTTTACATGACACCCTGATGACGTCATCAGATGCCCTATGTACTTTACATGACACCCTGATGACGTCATCAGATGCCCTATGTACTTTACATGACACCCTGATGACGTCATCAGATGCCCTATGTACTTTACATGACACCCTGATGACGTCATCAGATGCCCTATGTACTTTACATGACACCCTGATGACGTCATCAGATGCCCTATGTACTTTACATGACACCCTGATGACGTCATCAGATGCCCTATGTACTTTACATGACACCCTGATGACGTCATCAGATGCCCTATGTACTTTACATGAGACCCTGATGACGTCATCAGATGCCCTATGTACCTTACATGACACCCTGATGACGTCATCAGATGCCCTGTGTACTTTACATGACACCCTGATGACGTCATCAGATGCCCTATGTACTTTACATGACACCCTGATGACGTCATCAGATGCCCTATGTACTTTACATGACACCCTGATGACGTCATCAGATGCCCTATGTACCTTTCATGACACCCTGATGACGTCATCAGATGCCCTGTGTACTTTACATGACACCCTGATGACGTCATCAGAGGACACCCTGATGACGTCATCAGATGCCCTATGTACTTTACATGACACCTTGATAACGTCATCAGATGCCCTATGTACTTTACATGACACCCTGATGACGTCATCAGATGCCCTATGTACTTTACATGACACCCTGATGACGTCATCAGATGCCCTATGTACTTTACATGACACCTTGATGACGTCATCAGATGCCCTATGTACTTTACATGACATCCTGATGACGTCATCAGATGCCCTATGTACTTTACATGACACCCTGATGACGTCATCAGATGCCCTATGTACTTTACATGACACCCTGATGACGTCATCAGATGCCCTATGTACTTTACATGACACCCTGATGACGTCATCAGATGCCCTATGTACTTTACATGACACCCTGATGACGTCATCAGATGCCCTATGTACTTTACATGACACCCTGATGACGTCATCAGATGCCCTATGTACTTTACATGACACCCTGATGACGTCATCAGATGCCCTATGTACTTTACATGACACCCTGATGACGTCATCAGATGCCCTATGTACTTTACATGACACCCTGATGACGTCATCAGATGCCCTATGTACTTTACATGACACCCTGATGACGTCATCAGATGCCCTATGTACTTTACATGACACCCTGATGACGTCATCAGATGCCCTATGTACTTTACATGACACCCTGATGACGTCATCAGATGCCCTATGTACTTTACATGACACCCTGATGACGTCATCAGATGCCCTATGTACTTTACATGACACCCTGATGACGTCATCAGATGCCCTATGTACTTTACATGACACCTTGATGACGTCATCAGATGCCCTATGTACTTTACATGACACCCTGATGACGTCATCAGATGCCCTATGTACTTTACATGACACCCTGATGACGTCATCAGATGCCCTATGTACTTTACATGACACCCTTGATGACGTCATCAGATGCCCTATGTACTTTACATGACACCTTGATGACGTCATCAGATGCCCTATGTACTTTACATGACACCCTGATGACGTCATCAGATGCCCTATGTACTTTACATGACACCTGATGACGTCATCAGATGCCCTATGTACTTTACATGACATCCTGATGACGTCATCAGATGCCCTATGTACTTTACATGACACCTTGATGACGTCATCAGATGCCCTATGTACTTTACATGACATCCTGATGACGTCATCAGATGCCCTATGTACTTTACATGACACCCTGATGACGTCATCAGATGCCCTATGTACTTTACATGACACCCTGATGACGTCATCAGATGCCCTATGTACTTTACATGACACCTTGATGACGTCATCAGATGCCCTATGTACTTTACATGACATCCTGATGACGTCATCAGATGCCCTATGTACTTTACATGACACCTTGATGACGTCATCAGATGCCCTATGTACTTTACATGACACCCTGATGACGTCATCAGATGCCCTATGTACTTTACATGACACCCTGATGACGTCATCAGATGCCCTATGTACTTTACATGACACCCTGATGACGTCATCAGATGCCCTATGTACTTTACATGACACCCTGATGACGTCATCAGATGCCCTATGTACTTTACATGACACCCTGATGACGTCATCAGATGCCCTATGTACTTTACATGACACCTGATGACGTCATCAGATGCCCTATGTACTTTACATGACACCCTGATGACGTCATCAGATGCCCTATGTACTTTACATGACACCTGATGACGTCATCAGATGCCCTATGTACTTTACATGACACCCTGATGACGTCATCAGATGCCCTATGTACTTTACATGACATCCTGATGACGTCATCAGATGCCCTATGTACTTTACATGACACCTGATGACGTCATCAGATGCCCTATGTACTTTACATGACACCCTGATGACGTCATCAGATGCCCTATGTACTTTACATGACACCCTGATGACGTCATCAGATGCCCTATGTACTTTACATGACATCTTGATGACGTCATCAGATGCCCTATGTACTTTACATGACACCTGATGACGTCATCAGATGCCCTATGTACTTTACATGACATCTTGATGACGTCATCAGATGCCCTATGTACTTTACATGACATCTTGATGACGTCATCAGATGCCCTATGTACTTTACATGACACCCTGATGACGTCATCAGATGCCCTATGTACTTTACATGACACCTGATGACGTCATCCGATGCCCTATGTACTTTACATGACACCTTGATGACGTCATCAGATGCCCTATGTACTTTACATGACATCTTGATGACGTCATCAGATGCCCTATGTACTTTACATGACACCCTGATGACGTCATCAGATGCCCTATGTACTTTACATGACATCTTGATGACGTCATCAGATGCCCTATGTACTTTACATGACATCTTGATGACGTCATCAGATGCCCTATGTACTTTACATGACACCCTGATGACGTCATCAGATGCCCTATGTACTTTACATGACATCTTGATGACGTCATCAGATGCCCTATGTACTTTACATGACATCTTGATGACGTCATCAGATGCCCTATGTACTTTACATGACACCCTGATGACGTCATCAGATGCCCTATGTACTTTACATGACACCCTGATGACGTCATCAGATGCCCTATGTACTTTACGTGACACCTTGATGACGTCATCAGATGCCCTATGTACTTTACATGACATCTTGATGACGTCATCAGATGCCCTATGTACTTTACATGACACCCTGATGACGTCATCAGATGCCCTATGTACTTTACATGACATCTTGATGACGTCATCAGATGCCCTATGTACTTTACATGACATCTTGATGACGTCATCAGATGCCCTATGTACTTTACATGACACCCTGATGACGTCATCAGATGCCCTATGTACTTTACATGACATCTTGATGACGTCATCAGATGCCCTATGTACTTTACATGACATCTTGATGACGTCATCAGATGCCCTATGTACTTTACATGACACCCTGATGACGTCATCAGATGCCCTATGTACTTTACATGACACCCTGATGACGTCATCAGATGCCCTATGTACTTTACGTGACACCCTTATGACGTCATCAGATGCCCTATGTACTTTACATGACATCTTGATGACGTCATCAGATGCCCTATGTACTTTACATGACACCCTGATGACGTCATCAGATGCCCTATGTACTTTACATGACATCTTGATGACGTCATCAGATGCCCTATGTACTTTACATGACATCTTGATGACGTCATCAGATGCCCTATGTACTTTACATGACACCCTGATGACGTCATCAGATGCCCTATGTACTGATAGCCTGCGACCACTGGCAGTGGCTAGTGGCGCGAACGAGGAACGAGGGACGAGGGACGAGGGACGAGGGACGAGGAACAGGACACGAGGGACGCGTTACAAGAAAAAACGCGAATTTTAGCTAAGCTTCCGCCGATCTAACTTTGTTAATTTTCAATCGATTTGGCTCAAATTTTGTCAGCGGGTGTCTTCTATACTCTCTCACTTATATCCAGAAGGAAATCTCTAGAAAATTTGTTTTACAGGTTTTATTAACTACTTTACCAAAATCTAAGTGATCACAAGTGCCAGGCAAAACCAAACCTCTCCAGCCGCTTCGCGGCTGGAGCGATTTATGTTGGAGTAGACCTAAACTTAGACGCGAGTATTGATTCAAATTGTGGAACCGTGACGGCGGTTCGGGCGGTGCCGCTATGGCGGTGCTGGATGGGCGGCACGTGCAACCCGCGCGTGTAGCGCGGGTAAAAGTTTCATAGTCCACCGCCTGTCCCGGGCGCCTGCTGCGCTCGCGTTGAGGACTACGAAAGATGCCTAATGCAAGTGTGAAATTGAGCTCAGCTCTACGCATGCAGTTCAGGTTATGCCCTAAATTTTACAATCGCACCCTATCATACAATTCAACAACAACCAAGCTACAATAGGAGATAGAATTATGGCTCTTAATCCGACGATTGAGAGGTTAAGAGAGCTAGTATCGATTTCCTTCACCAAAGGTTTGGACCTGTGGTTTTTATGATTCATAAAATAAATGCAAAATGTTCTCTGATTTTCCCTGAAGGATCGGTGCCCCAGGGGGGGGGGGAGAAAATATGGAATGGGTGTGAAATTATTCTTCGACCTCCCCCCCTCCTCCCCCACTGTCAAAACTAGTTCCGGAAGAACATTGTAATAAAGCGATGAGGGAAACATCATCAAGTAGATAAACTGTCGCATATTTCTTAAGAAAATACGGAAACTCAATCGATCCTTCGCGACAACTTCCCCATTTTTAGCGCAAGAAGCATTAATGCTACATGGCAGCCGGATATTTTTGCATTTTTTCAGATGCGCCACTTCTTCAACGGAATGTGCAAGGTTGAAGATACAATGAATAGAAGGCGGAACACGCTACATTCGCTGTGATTGAGTTACGAATCACCTTTAATTTTTGACGCTACCATTACTTTTCGTGTCGACGTTGGTGTTTGTGGCTCGATGAGAAAAATAAAAAATTCTTGGAAACTTCTGTCCATTCTTATTACATTGTATGGTTTCCCCTCACATGATTAGAGACTTCGAAAGCAGCTGTAGGGTCGAAAAAGCCCGAGAAGGGCCTTAAACGGCGGCAACAGAGGCATCCTAAAAGCGCCGGAGCAGGGGAACGGAACGCGGCAGCAGGGGCACCTTGAAAATGCCGGAGCAGGGGCATCGAACGCAGCTGCAGGGGCACGTTTAAAGTGCCGGAGCAGGGGCGCCGAAGGCGGCAGCAGATGCATTTTTAAAGAGCTGGTGCAGGGGCACCGAACGCGGCAGCAGGGGCACCTTAAAAGTTCCGGAGCAGGGGCACGGAACGCGGCTGCAGGGGCACCTACGGCAGCAGCAGGGGGAACGACTCCGCCCTTTTTAGCTATCGAAGCCGACGTCCTCGACCGCTCCGACGGCTGTCGAACGCGGTTCCGATCCCCAGTTTGCCTGAGTCCGCGTACCCAAAAACCTTTGTTCACAAAATTTTACCGAAAACCATCAAGAAATACGATTTATTTTGTATACAACTTTTGAAGTCTTTGTATCATAATTATAGCAAAAGTTTTTATTGAGAGTGCTCCCTTGCTCATTTCTTAAAAGATTTTCCGTTTCGAATATGATACGGATGGAGGTATGTAATGTCAACGTATTTCTACCATGCCGAACATCGTTCTCTCTGAAGTCAAAAATGCTCAGATTCTTGCCCTGGACAAGGCTAGTCTGAATCTCAGCAGAATAGCAAAGCAACACCATCGTCAATTCACAACTGTCTACCGATTTCTGCATGATCCTGAGCCACATGGTTCAAAGAAAGGCACTGGCAGGCCCAGAAAGCTGTCTTGTCATGAGGAATGTCGAATAGGACGGCTCTTGTCCAACTCGACAATGTTGGTCAATCAGGTCCGTGCCGAACTTTCTATGTCGGTATTCATGAAGAAAGCATGGAAGGCGATCAACCGCAACCCAATTATTTTGCATTCTCGTATGCGTTCAGTACCGCACCTCACAGCACTGCTCAAAGGCACAGGACACCCTCAGATATGAATTTCGAGATTTTCGTGTAATTGTGTAGAAGACCCCTTCTGTATAACACGTGCCAAATGCGAGATCTCAATTACTCCAAATAAACGAGATATAAGCGACCACCACGGGCCCGACCCCCTCCAGCCACCACCACAGGCCCGGCCCCCTTCCTGACTTTCGATCTCAATAGCGGATAGATGGATGGATGATTTCAATCGATTCGTCGTTCTTCACTCCCTTTCCTATCTATCTCCTCATATTATTTTGCTCTCATGCCGCGACTGCGAATGAAGAGAAATACAGGCCTGAGATGACTCGTCCACGAATTTTCCACCCTCAAAATACAGGCATCTTTAAGGAGCCAAATCTCCGTTCGTAGGAGGTCTTGGACGATTTCAGAAATACCATTGTGATCAGAGTGTGGCCCTCTCCAAGATTAGGATAAAACCTGAAACATAATTTTCTGTGTGACCTGTGCCTTTAAAGGCATCGTACGCGCAAAAAACCGTATCTCCTTTATTCATGTTTTCGCGCAAGCGATTCTCTGACATACAGAATAAGAGTGGGAGGGCTCCACAAAACCATACACTTCCGCAAAAAAAACTCGTTTTGACACGTTTCGAATTATTCACTTCCCATCCCTCCGTCAATTTCGGTGTGTCTGGTGCAATACGTCGGAAGTTTTTTTGAGAAACGTCGGAAATGTTTTTTGTTTTAACCCATTCACGACCACGCCTAATTTTGGGTGGCTGCACGTTCGGACCGCGTGCAATATTGCGTCACCGTATACGGTGTCCCACCGGTGGGCCACTTTTGCTCATATGGCACGCCACCAAAAAATCGATTTTCGTTTTTTTTTGTTTATTCAACGACTGTTGACGTCAAAATCATTATTCCAAAGTTTCAGCTTCCATAACTCTTTCCTTACAGAGAAATGGCCACCTAAAGTTTCAAGTGTGTAGATAAGACCATCCAGAGAATCATGTGATTCGTTGAATTCTAGCGGTTTGAAACATTAATCATCGTAGATTACCATGAAAGGCATTCTTCTGTTCTTCAATCGCCAGCAAATGCCTAGTGAAATGATATTTTGCCCGATTTACACTAATTTTTGCATTAGCTACATACTCCCACTCTCTTGCGGTCTATCGCATTGCGACGCCAGTTTTTTTTTGTAGTTAACATCGTTAGCATTCTTTTTGACATTGAGACGTAGAAAATTTTCCTAAATTTTAATATTGTTTGAAAATGCTGATTAAATGACTTTTTCAGATCTTCAGACCCATTTTTTTCTCGGACACCCCCTCACCTCTCCAGTTCGGCGCCTTCTAGGACGAGATTTTGTAAAAAGCGTTTTTTTCTACATTTAGACGTAGAAAATAGTTCTATTATTACATATTGACTAGGAATTATTAGTGTAATAACCGTTTTATATGTTTTCACTCGTTTTCTGCTCTTGCGCGTCCCCATTTTTCTCGTCCGCTCCTCTCTCAGGTAGTTTTCACCGAAGTAGAGCTCCGGCCTAGGATACCAACCGTAACCAAACAGGACTTAGGAGGGAAGGCCCTAATTGTCTCTACATTGGTGATCTTTGCATGAAATTATTTCTGTGAACAAAATACGGGCGAAAGAAAAGCCGATTCTCTACTCGCAAATGGTGCGCAGTATCAGTAATCATATTTCTGTAATATATGGAATAGTGCTATACGATCTAACCACTCTCAGAAGTAAGGTTCGTTTATCGAGTAATGGAAAAAAGAAAAAAATACGCCATTAATTGCTTGTAAAAATGCAATCTGTACTCAAGTTTGCGGTTTTCGACCTCGCTGCATTCGATGGGTTAGATATATTGTAGCGGTGAAGCTGCCAGCGGACCACGAAGTTTGTAGTCGGCTCTAGGATAGGTAAATACATTGACCATAAGTAGGTTTAGAAATTCCTTCATGCGGTGGAGAAATCGATTTTCGAAAAGGGTGCTCCACCGGTGGGACACACGGTCCGAAGTGGTAGTCAACGCGTGTCCCACCGGTGGGACACGCGGTCGTGAATGGGTTAAAGGCAGTGTTTACGATAGGAATCGTTTTTCTGCTTTTTCGCCTATCTTGAAGACGGTTCCATGCTGATTCCAATGATGTTTTTGGAATTGTACAAGACCTTCTGGGAACGGAGTTATGGTTCCTCAAAGATTGAGCTAAGGAAACATGGTAGACGAGTTGTCCGAGGCTTGTAACTTCCGTCGTCTGCAGCCGATGTATGCGAGCTGACCTGAGTAAAGAGAGAAGTTGAGAATAAAGGGAAGGACGGGTCTATTGATCGGAAACCATCGCTCATCTTACATTCTCGAGCATTCATTTGCTAACGTCGGTGGGCGTGGAAAGTGCATCTGGGTGTGACGAGCTGACGGGTGTCCAACTTTGGGGCCGTAGGGGACCGTTCCATGCTCAATTTTCTTAGTTTTTTCAACGTTAGGGTTGAGCTAGGCCCCGCAGCTGCCGATCTCCACCAAAAAATCAGACATGGTTTTTATCGTGGACACTGCCTTTAAACTTATTAGGTGGGTAAATTGTTAATGCCTTTCGCTCACTAGAACTTATTCTAAAAAAAGAAGCATCAATTGGGAAAGTTTGGATGCAAGAATTTCCCGAATTCTAATGCTGAGTCATCAGCGTGTGTGATGGCGCCTCTGCTCCTTGTGCTAGATTGTTGGTGAAAACTGGTGGCGGATCGTCATTTTAAACCGCTTCAACTTTGGAACCATATGTTTTTGACGCGCAAAGCTTCACCGAAGTTGTCCAGCGAGCTCATTCATGAAATTGAGCCTGAAAAATGGATATCGGTTTTCAGCGCGAACGATGCCTTTAAAGGCAGTGTTCACGAAGAAAAAGTTGCACGTTTTTTTGGCCAAAACGTAAGCTCTGGGTCCCTATAAGAAGATTAAGAACGGAAGTGCGAAGAAAAACGGCCGTTAAGTGGGTGAAAATTTCGTGGGCCAGTCAACCCATTGGGCCACTCCGCCCACGTCCTATAACAGTTTCCCTGAATTCGTGGTGAGATGAGCGATGGTTTCCGATCAAAAGCCCCGTTCCTCCCTTCATTCTCAACGTCTCTCTTTACTCAGGTCAGCTCGCACACATCGGCTGCAAAAAACGGGAGTTACAGGCCTCGGGCAACTCGTCCACAATGCTTCCTAGCTGAACTGTGAGGGGCCATAACTCCGTTTCCCGGGGGTCTTAGACGATTCCAGGGACATCATTGAAATCAGCATGGGACAGTTTTCAGGATAGGCGGAAAAACAAAAAACGACTTTTATCGTGAACACTGCCTTTAAGTCCGCACGGCTTCAGTGCACTGAGAGGAACATGGCGACTGAGTGGTCTAAATGAGCAGAACTATTCTCAGGCTTCATCTGGGTAAACATTGTGTTCAGGTGGTATTCTCAGACAAAAAAAAGTTAAAGCTGAATGGACCTGACGGCTACGCACATTACTGACGAGATCTCCGCAAGGAGCCGCGGTGATTCGCCAAGCGGATTTTTGGTGGAGACGGTCTCACGGTGTAGTGTGGCTTCGATGCAGACGGTGTGCTCCAGATAACCTTCTAATCCTCTAGAAGGAAATCTGCGGAGTACCAGAATGTGTTGTTCACAGGACTGCTACCGTTCCTTGCTCGGTTCCAGCAAAATGAGTTCACCTTCCAGTAAGCAGATGCCGCAATCCACACGAGTAGCTCACTTATGGTATCTCCTTTATGGCTTGGCCGTCGTGCTCTCCTGACGTTAAAGGCAGGGTTCTCGATAAAATCGGATGTTTTGCTATCCCCATGGAATGGTAGGTCCGGCCATCACAAAAACGGAAATAAGTAAAACAAATTGGAGAAAAAACGCTCAGGATCAAGTTACTGCTTGGTGTCCTCCCGCCCCCAAATATCGAGATTTGTGTCAAGGCCTGTTTTGTCAGCTTTTGTTTTGTTTCCAAAATGAGCAATTCTGGAGACTACTGACTACTTTAACAGCAAAATAAAGGGCGGCTAAGAAAGCATTATTGAAAATCTCGTTGATTAGGGGGCCAGCCAACACCGATAATTAGCTGTTATACTTTGTTTCTGAGCGTTTTTCCCTTAAAATTCCGGGTTTTTTCACTTATTTTCACTTTTGTGATGACCAAATCTACATTCTCATGGAGAGAGCTTAAAATCGTTTTTATCGCGAGCCCTGCCTTTAACCCAATGAGAAAAGTCCCAGGAATCCTGCTCTGCTATCTATCTAGTGAAGGTAGGACGCACGACTCACTGGAACACCTCAAGAGAGGTGTAATTGATGCTTCGAGCAACTTGGACGTGGAAAAGCATAGCCGACTGTTCAACTCCATGCCGAGGCGAGTTTCTGAGATCATTTCCGAACAAGGCGGGCAGATAGACTATTGAAAAGTCATTATAAATTAGTTTTCCGGAGAAGAAGAAGAATAGAGATTGAAAACTGGAAGGGATGCTATAATTATGATACAAAGACTTTAAACGTTACACAAAACACAGATCTTATTTCTTGATGGTTGACTGTTAAATTTTGTGAACAGAGGTTTTTGGGTACGCGGAGTTGAATGGTGACAAAGACGGTTGTTAAAAGTTTGCGTGGACATTGATATCAGGGCTTTGAGTGTGCTGCTATAATTATGATACGCACTGTGTACATTGAGGGCCCTGTTCACGATAAAATTCATCCTCGAATTTTCGAAGACAAACGCTTCTCGTGGCTCTCAGAAGCAGAAAAGCGTCGAAGAAACGGGACGAAAAGCTACCCAGGAGCCGCAAGACGGCTCGGAAAAGTGGGCAAACCCCGCCGCTTTGGGCAAGTCCGGCCCCTTTCCGTCCCTCGAAGTGAACAATGGAACACTCGAGATCGTGAGATGAGCGATGGTTTCCGATCAAAAGCCCCGTTCTTCCCTTCATTCTCAGCTTCTCTCTTTACTCAAGTCAGCTCGCATACATTGGCTGCAAAAGACGGAAGTTACAAGCCTCGGACAACTCGTCCACCATGCTTCCCTAGCTCAATTTTTGAGGGACCAATACCTCCGTTCCCAGAAGGTTTTGTACGATTCCAGAGACATCAATGGGATCAGAATGGGACCGTTTTCAAGACAGGTGAAAAAATAGAAAAGGAGTTTTTATCGTGAACACTGCCTTTAACTTATCCCAGTCGCCAAGAGTTGCGTTTTTGAAAATTGACGGAGCTTTCATATTTTGATCAAGATTTATATCCCAAATGTCATTTCACCCTTTTGTTGGCGATATAGCGATATCGACAGTGAAACAGACTCCAGTACAAGACATTTGAGGTTTTAATTCCGATGGAAGAGCTTTCGTTGTTTTAGAGAACTTACATGATTCGGAATTATTACATCACATTTTTTGCACGATTTCCTCACTCTGTGGGACGCAAAATATTAGGTCTAGAAGTTAATTTCCGCGTTTTTTGTTGTTATTGATATTTTGTAAAAAATAAAATTACTTTTATATAACGATTTTTATGTTATAATGCTCACTGTATTATCATCTTTCTATTGATATATAACTTGCTTCACGTACCTTATAAAAAAGTATCATTTTAGTTTCAGAATATGTCAACTTTTGTGCCGGAAAAACGCCATTTGCGGGAAGCTCTCCTTTTCCTTTTTCATCTCAAGAAGAAAGCCACTGACGCGCACCAAATGCTTGCCCAAGCTTACGGGATGCTGCTCCATCCATAAGAACCTGCCAAGAATGGTTTCAGCGTTTCAAATCGGGTGATTTTGACGTTAAGGACAAAGATCGACCAGGACAGCCAAAAAGTTCGAAGACGAAGAACTTCAGGCTTTGTTGGATCAAGATTCGGCCTCAAACGCAAGAACAGCTCGCGGCATCTCTCGGCGTCACCAAAAAGCAATTTCTATTCGATTGAAGGCAATGGGGAAGATTCAAAAGGAAGGAAAATGGATCCCTATGAGCTCTCAGAACGCAACAAAGAGCAGAGAAAAACAACTTCACAAATCTTGTTGGACCGATTCCAAAGAAAGTCTTTTTTACACCGCATCATAACTGGCGATGAAAAGTGGGTGTACTACGACAATCCGAAGCGAAGAAAATCGTGGTTAGTCCTGGTGAAACAACAACTCTCGACCGCAAAACCAAACATCCACGGAAGAAGGTCTTACTGTGCATATGGTGGGATCAACGCGGTATACTGTACTATGAACTTCTTCAACCTGGCGAAACAGTTACTGCGAATCGCTATCAACATCAACTAGCGCAATTGCGGCATGAAATCGAAGCAAAGAGACCAGAATGGGCGAGTCGACAATGAAAAAAAGTCATATTGCTTCATGATAACGCTCGACCTCATGTTGCTCGAACGGTAAAGGATACGCTAAAAGAGTTCAAATGGGAAGTCTTACCGCACCCGCCGTACTCTCCAGACATCGCCCCGTCGGATTATCACCTTTTCCGGTCAATGGCGCATGGTCTAGCGGAGCAGCGCTTTCAAGATCGTCAAGATGTCAAAAAATGCCTCGATGAATGGGTGGAGGCCAAACCAGAAAAATTTTATTATGATGGAATCCATAAGTTACCCAAACTCTGGGAAATGGTTGTTATTAATGACGGGAATTATTTTGAATAAAAATTTTGTTTAAGTATGTCCAGTTTTCAATAGTGTAAAAGCGTAAAAAAACGCGGAAATTAACTTCTAGACCTATGATACATGAGCAAATTAAATGGGCACATAATGCATGGAATATAAGGAAACTCTCAACATCCAAAATGGTTGCGGCGCGGAGAAATGGGCGTGGCCATATGCAATGGCCAAGTGACCCCGACCGCTGATATAGCACGGCCAAATTTAAAACGTGGGCAAACCACGGTACTAGGCCGCAACCTTCCGTAACACCGGAAACGGATGTCAAATCTGTGTTTGGCACCCCCCCCCCCGAAGGTAGCTATCGCGGCCACTCGACCACCCCTATTTTTCCGCGCCGCAACGGTTTTGGAAGACACAGAAAACCCCGGGTTGGTGTTATAAGGGCGCGGCGGCATGGAAAAATGGGCGTGGCCAAGTGCGATTGCCATATGGCTTCCCTGTACAATCGCCCTCGTTGCCTCCTCATACGAGAAGTGTAGGCAAAAAAATTTAGCTCTTACGTTTGGAAAAGGGGGACAGTGGAGAAGTGAAGAAAATGAATTCAGTCTCAAAAAGTATGTCGATTCCTTTACAAATTAGAGCTAATTTTCATAATTTTTGTTGAACCCAGCTCGAGTATTCAAATCCGAATAACGTTCGAATATTTACCTTTTGCGAATAGTCGAATTCGAATAATAGTCGACTATTCACCTTTCCCGAATAGTCGAAACCGAATAATATTAGAATATTCACCTTTCCCGAATAGTCGAAATCGAATAATATTCGAATATTCACCTTTTCTGAATAGTCGAATTCGGATATTCACCTTTTGCGAATAGTCGAATTCGAGTAATGTTCGAATATTCACCTTTTGGGGATAGTCGAACTCGAATAATGTTCGAATACTCACCCTAATCAATTATTCGAATAAAAATTAGTTCGAACAATTCGAATACTTATTCGAACTCGAATATTAGGTCCTCACTATATTAATTGCGTCTCAACCGGAACCACACCACTCCTGCCTGAACTCACCTACTTTTGAATAAATGCAATAACAGCTTTAGCCTTGAATAGTCACAGATTTATGCGAGGATGAAGGATGGCGGGTACGACCATGATCGGCGCATTTTCTTCATTTCACAGAACTCGTAATCCAAAAAAGCTCAGCATGAATGCTGTCCTTATATAGTGTACCTGATGTTCTACGTCCTGGACGCCAAACGTGTCATCTGTTCCGCTCAGCTTGTCGCGAAGTCGAGCGATGGCGGTTTCGGAAACAAACGAAGGCCTCTCCCCTCCATTCGATTCAACTTCCTCGAAATTTGATACGGTTTCTCGAAGCAGTACCGACGCTAATCCGAGAATCACCTAAAATATGTGTAGGATAAAGACAGACTAGCGATCACGAAGTCTTCGATCGATATTACCGAGCCATGTCTTGGGTTATGAACAATGTATGCAAAGTCTGAGGAATCTCTAGTGAGCTTTCAATTTCGATTATCACCGGCAGCGGGGCGGTGGGCAAAAAAGCACCCACTCCTTACAGTGATAATCGAAATCAAAAGCTCGTTAGAAGCACCCCAGCCAGAGCTTATGTATATACAGTCGGTAGAAACGAAAATTCCATGGTTTCACCGCGCGCGTGTGCGGAGCGAAGTTTAGAAGCAGCGATAGAGCGGAGTGGGAACGGAGGGAGCAGCGTTCGGCGCGAGCACATGCGATCGATGAGTGAAGGGGTTCGGTTTCGGGGCAGACTGTATGTACTGCATATACATAGCTTAATATTTCGAGCATTTTCAACCCACGTGTTTACTCTCTCGCAGTAGCCGCATCGCTCTAACCGCATGTTCAGCAAGACGGCCACCGGTACCCTCTATGAGAACCGGATCCAATAGGTCACGAGTAAGGCGGAAAGGAACTCGCTCTGGTATGGGCAACGTTCTCTTACTGTATTCCAATATCATGCCTGTCAATAGAGCAGAGTCGAGAGAACTTCGATTGAAAACAAATCATTAGTATTTACCTAGATCAATATGAACGAGCTTGCAAGTGTCTGTTTCGAACAACACATTACTGAGATGACGATCTCCAAGACCAACCACATATGTCACTAAAAGACCGATTCCAATTAGGGAAGAGTCAAACACTTGCTCAATTCTCGAACTCGAAAAAAAACAAGCCACGAATCACGCTCATTCCCTACAAGGGGATAGGAAAGCGGCGCGGCATTTAAAACAGATTCTCGAGTATGAAAACTCTGTTACAAAGGAAATAATTCCACCAAAATGGCAATACAGAAGGGTGCCTGAGTTACGCTGTTTCGATTATGAGTTATTGATGGGTAGCAGGGTCATGAAACTGATCAAACTGAACCAGCAGCACAAGCAATCAAGCTGGAAAAGATACGTCGCATATAAATAACTGCGCTCAACGTTCGCGAATGCCGCTCGGACAAAAGTGCGGATTTATCACACGCAGAAACCTTTTCTACAGCGCACAGCAATTTAAAACAAACAACAAACAGGCTTGCTTTCGGGCACTGGACTTTGAATACCAATGCCTTAACGAGAGCGCATCAACTACGATGCACTAACTCTTAAAGGCAGTGTTCACGACTAATTTCACTTCCGATATCTCCATGGTTTACGAAAGGTCTGGTGCCCTATATAGCAAGGCATGCTTAAAAAAGACACGAAAGACGCGTTTTTGAGCCAAAATATTAGGGTGAGTCATAAGTTCTTGGAATTTTTTATTTTTTTTTTCTTAAACACAAGGTAACAAATTTATTCAAAGTAAGAGCCATTACAACGAACAACTTTCTGCCAACGACGAAAGAGACTTCGAATACCGTAGTCGTAGAATGAGCGCTGCTTCGATGCAAAAAAAAAGCGTCCAACTCGGTCCTCAAGTGCTCTTCGGTCTTAAGCTGCTTTCCCCTCAACCAGTGTTCGATGCTTCTGAATAAATGGTAGTCCGATGGAGCAATATCTGTACTGTAGGCTGGATGAGGGAGAGTTTCCAACTGCAGCTCCTTCAATTTTTTTTGAGTTTTTTTCGCTATGTGTGGGCGGCAGTTGTCCCAGAGCAGTAGGATCTGGTCACGTTTTCGTCCATTTTTCTCCGCGTTGGTGACCATTTCCTCTAGTTCTTGGCAGACGTAGTCAGCATCTATAGTCTTTCCTGGCGGAAGTAATTTCCAGAACACAACTCCAACAGTGGACAAAAAAACGGTCAGTAGACTCTTTTTTTCCGTGGATATCCCGACGTTGCACAGGATCTGGCGACTTAAAGGGCTTAACCCATTGCACAGACAGGTCAGGATTGTTATAGTAGCACCACTTCTCATCACATGTAATGATGCGACCAAAAAAACTTCCTTTGTGGTGCCGTTTCAGTAGTTCTTGACAAATGGCCATCCTGCGATTCCTGTCGGTGTCGGATAAAGTGTGAGGAATCACGGACGGCTTTTTCGGTTTCAGTCCCATATTGTGTAGCTGGCGAACTGCGGTGGACTGCGAACTCCCTGTAAGCTGGGCGACACCTCTGCTGTGAAGGTGCGGGTTTTTCTCCAGCTCATTCGCCGCCAACATGGGGTCGTGAATTCATGGCCTTCCACATCTCGGCTTGTCCTTCAGAGAGCAGCTGCCGGAGCGAAATTTTTGATACCAGTTGTACACAGTACTGGCAGCAATTCGATACCTTTCTTCGTTGGCGCTTATTTCTTAACAGTTTGAGCAGCTGTGAAACCTCTTTCGAAGTAGTGAAGAATCAGTACGCGAGCGTGCTCTTTTTCCGACATTTTACTGAGCCACGAATGGCGTTTCGAAGGCTGGCAGGTATTGATTAACGAGGTTTGATCTACCTAGCAAACAATCGCGCACGAGTGGCATTTGATCTATTCGCGCGCGAATTAATATGAATTTTTGAAAAATTCCAATTCTTATGACTCACCCTAATAGGTCCTCCCTTGTTTACGTTTATTTTTGAGCGTGTTGGAATTGACCGCTAAGAAGGATGATAGCATTCAATGCAATGAAGCGATCAGCTCACGTATGAGCACTTCCTTTACTTGATCATTACTGCAATCTAAATCTTCATTTGTTCATTTCGAGGGGGCGGATCTGGTGCACGGGGCGTGTCTGGGGCCCCAAAACCCTTGTTTGCAGCCGTTATTTTGCCGCTCATGGCTCGTTTTCTACCGTTCCTTCGACACTGGAAGCCTAGGATCCTTCCCGCCTATCATTTCACTGTGGAAAGTCAACGAGGATGATCATCGTGAACGCTGCCTTTAAAATGAACTCATAGAGGCTTTAATTATCTATGTTTGAGGTACATTCCGTATCCCCTTGGTTTTACTACCAGAGAACAACCTGTCCGTACCAGACAGAGGACGTAACACATGCACTTTTGCGAACTTACCGCGCTCAGAAATGGGCGACTAGAACATACCTCGTTCAGGAATCGTTAACACCGCTTGCAAAAATACAATCAAAACTGACGGCCAACAAGTGAGCTGCGTTGAGCAAGGTAAGAGCGATCACACAAAAGCTCGGTATCTTCGCATGGTATGTGGGATAAAAGTGAGGCCTTACCGCGCGCAGAAATCCTTTCTGCCGCGTGCAAGGCGCGAACAGTTTGCTTCTCATTCCGGTTGACCGTGCCCAGGCACATATGTATCGGATCGACCGTGTAAAAAAGCAGAAAGAAGCCCGCGTCGACTACTATGCAATGAGTCCATTTAGAGCTGAATGCGCACAAAAAAAGCGCGCTCATCGCCGATGAATCCCTTTCGATCCTAAGCTATGTCGCGATAAATCCGCGCATGTGTCCGGGGTATTCTATCAAAGGGGAACAATAATCTAATTTGATCGAGATGTTCGCTATAAGTCCCACTTTTGTCTAACAAGGGAAGTATACAAAGCGTAGGTCTGATCTGCCAAAACGACTAGTGTCGTTAGTATCTCTTGTGGCTCAATAGTAAAACTGCGCAGTATCCCGCCGCGAGCCGCAGGTTCCAAGAAGTTACAAGCTCAAAAATCTAAATTTTTGTGCTTTTTGTACCTTCCAAAAAGCGCGTTATTCTTCGGAAAACCCGGAAATGGACCTCATAAATGTGTTCAGCACCCAAAACTACCACCCTGAGCAAATTTTGGGTGAACGAACATTTTCCGTACTTTGTCCAGACTGACAGCGTTTTAGACTTGTACGGATTTTCGGTTAGGCACTTATTTCTACTAATTGAGGGCTCTGGAAGCGTTTTAGAAAAATGTTCCAGATTTGACTTAAAATTCTCCCAGGGGTGTTTTTTGGGGCGCTGATCACAATTCTGTGATTTATTAGTCGATTTTCAAAAGTTTTCGGCTCATTTCGTTTGAAGCTTCCCAACCGGGGAAAATTTCGAGGGGAAAACGCCACTTTCGAGATTTCCGGTTTTCTAAGATAGATATGTCTCAAAATCATTTGCTGAGGGTTATTTGGAGTGCTGAACACGAATCTGAAGTCCGTTTATCGATTTTTTGCAGATTACGGTAGATTACGGTGGGTATACGATATTTTGGCCAAAACCTCAGATTTTACTCAAAATTTGTATACGGGGGTTATTCGGGGTGAAGAATACGAATTTAACGTCCGTTTGTCGATTGTCAAAATACTAAGGTGGGTTTTGACCCCTAAATGACATTTTATCTACCGTAACCCACAGTAAACCTCAAAATTTCGACAAATGGACTCCAGATTCGTGTTCACCACCCTAGATTACCTCTACATACAAGTTTTGGGCTAAATCCGAGAAATTTTTTTGAAACTCGCAGAAAAATGCCTGATGGGTACCCTTGCCTTTTCTCCAGGCTTAAAAAATGCTCCTAACTTTTTTGAACCTGCGGCTCGCGGCGGGATACTGCGCATTTTTACTATTGAGCCAGAAGAGATACTAACCATACTAGTCGTTTTGGCAGATCCGACCTACGCTTTTTACACTTCCCTTGTAAGAGTACCGACCACGAGTCCATATAGAGCCGAATATCCTCAAAAAATCAGGTTCCTCTCTTTCATCCCTTTTCTTTTTGATTTTGCTTGTTAAGGGAAACTAGCGAGACCTAGCGAAGTTTTCGCTCACAGAAACTTTTGCGTGAGCCAACTACCTGAGACGGATTAGTTAGTTAGAACGGTGGTGACTGACTTCCGTCTAACCGAAAGTTGCTGTACGTAGGTATGGACTCTCCTGAGCAGAGCAGGGTGCCGTACATTTACAGCAGGCCGTGGGGTATCACAATGTGGGATCAAAAAGCAAAACATAAGAAGCCAGCAGTAAATCGTCGGTTGCTACCGGCATAAAATTCAACCCCTTCTGCACTTCCTTCCCTTACTCTGCCAATTCGAGACTTGATGCCGCAGCAAAGAGACTTGATGCTCATGTACAAGTCGGCATGAAGTCTTAATTTGCCGCGCTAAATTCACTGTATGGGTGAATTTGCCGCTAGGAGAGGTGAGAATGAGGTGAATTTCCCGTGAAAATGGTGCGAACTGGCAGCGAGAGGGTCCAATTTACCCCGAAAATGAGGTGAATTAACCTCGAAAAATGGGTGAATTTACCCCGAAAATTTCACGAATTTGAAGGTCCACAGCAAGGAAGCCCCCTTGTCCGCAACATGAGCGTAATCTTCACCGAGGTCTGCGGTGAGGAGCCACCCTCTGCGGACCCCGGCGTAACTCGTCCCCTGTCGTGAGGATACCCAGTGTATCCTCCCAGCAACCAAAATTACGCTGGCCTCCGGAGAGTGACCCGAAGTCACCTTTCAGGGCCGGCAGCAGAATGCCGAATGAGGACTCTGGTGGGATGAGGCTGTTTTTATACCGGCGGTGCTCATAGTAAACACATTGAGACGTGATTATTCGTTTTATCATGTTTTCGCTGGGATGTTTTCATTTGTTTAGAAATTTCTGAGATGCGAGCAACGGCGGTAATTTCACCCTTTGCGCTGAGTGGTATCCAGCCGCTCAACAACTGATATGCATTAACATGTTAGCGCAGGCGGTATTTTCACTTTTGCGCTGACTGATATCCGACCGCTCAGCAAATTCACCCTTTGCGCGGATAAGCTTTCATGACGGCGCTAAAGGTGAATTTGATGCCTTATGATAACAAAGCGTGATAAAGGCCGCTTTCGCCGAAGCATCAAGTCTCGAATTGGCAGAGTACGTCGCTACCCACTGCCCTTTCTTCCAATTTGTAGAGTTCACAAGCTATTAATCTCGCCTTACCGTCTCTATCATGATAAGGACAAACGCATTCTCAATTTATATGATGTTTCCCTAGTTCACCAACATCATGCCCTTGTTCTCAATGAATGAAATTAGTAGGTGGTTGTTTATGTTTTTGTGGTGCAGATTTTGATAAGCTCAGACTTGCAACATATAAAAACTGGTTTTTGGAAGTTAGGGAATCGAAATGACTGAGCGGTTGCAATGAGTGGCGAACAGAGAAGGTGCGGAAGTGGACCTGCTGCTTGATTCCTAAAACTGGCAAGAAAATGTCTCAGGAGTTCTGCGTCAATCTCGAAACGCGTCGCACGCTTCTCAAAATTCATGTTTTCTAATCTGTTTTCTTCTCCACAAAAGGTTAAGATTTAGCATTAAAAAATTTAAAAAAACCTTTTTTCAAATTCTTCACTCTTGGTAACGTCCTGCACACTCCCACTGCGGTCCTGCTAACTTTTGATGACCTGCACACTCCCACTCGTGACCTGTGCATTTTCTATGACGCCCTGCACACTCCCACTGGGGTCCTGCACACTCCCACTGGGGACCTGCGCACCCTCTATGACGTCCTGCACCCTACCATTTGGGTCCTGCACACAATCTGTGACGTGCTGCACACTCGCGTTCGGGTCCTGCACACATTCAATGACGTCCTGCGCACTCCTACTCAGGACCTGCACATTTTCTGTTATGTCCTGCACACTCCAGCTGGGGTCCTGCACAATTTCTATGACGTCCTGCACACTCCCGCTGGGGACCTGCACATTTTCTATGATGTCCTGCGCACTTCCACCGGGGTCCTGCACACTTTCTATGACGTCCTGCACACTTCCTCTGGGGTCCTGCACATTTCCTACAATGTCCTGCACACCCCGCTGGGGTCCTGCACAATTTCTATGACGTCCTGCACACTTCCTTTTGGGGTCCTGTACACTTTCAATGACGTCCTGCACACTCCCGCTGGGGACCTGCACATTTTCTATGATGTCCTGCACACTTCCACCGGGGTCCTGCACACTTTCTATGACGTCGTGCATACTCCCACTGGGGTCCTGCACACTTTCTACGACGTCCTGCACACTTCCGCTGGGGTCCTGCACACTTTCCATGACGCCCTGCACACTCCCACTGGGGTCCTCCACACTTTCTATGACGTCCTGCACACTTCCGCTGGGGTCCTGCACATTCCTACTTAGGGCCTGCGCACTTTCTATGACGTCCTGCACACTCCGATTAGGGTTCTGCACACTTTCTATGACTTCTTGCACACCCTCACTGGGGTCCTGCACTCCTTTTATGACGCCCTGCATTTTTTGCATCGCTAGACGACTCGCAGAAGTTATCATGACCCACGGCCAAAAGTGCGCTCCACGGACAAACTCGGTTGCCCCGAGGCACGTAAGAGGTGACTCGGGCTGATTTTTTGGTAATCGATAAATGTCGCACCCACCTAAATGTTGGTACCATTTCATACAAGTTTTGATCGGCCATTCCTAAGATATGCGGGACACATGCACACACATACACACACACACACACACACACACACACACACATCGGGACATAACTGCTTTAAGTATAAGGATTGGGAGATAGTATGTAATATCCTTATTGTGTGGTATATATTTTATTGTCCATATTTGATACTTATTCTTATCCAAATGGGCTTCATCCCTTCTTAGTATAGGTCATTGATCGCCTTTGACTCCGCATTCGATCTTACGTTACGTCGCGATAAGTCCGCAGATTTGTCCGGTAATCTCACGGCTTGTCACGGCCGGTGCTATCCTCCAAAATTTTGATGCAAATACACGCGAACATACCGAGAATCCTTGTGTGAACGCTCTGATCGCCAGGGTCAATAAGACCATTGTCCCGGACTGCACGGAGCGAAACTCCTCTCAGTTGGTGATCAAATGTTCAAAAAACATTGAAATTTATTATTTGATCCTCCGGCGATTTTTTTTCAGAGAACGAGGAACTGAAGCTTTCAGAAAAAAATTGTGGAAAAAATGGGTGCGTGACAAGGTCGGTCAAGCCTGCTCAAGGTTTGCTCTTATGGCATTTTCCTGCGCGCGAAAAGTTTCAATCGCCGCTTTTTTCTTCGATAGGTCCGCACTTTTGTAGGAATGTGACTCAGAGCTCTGAGAGTGATTGCCCCGTAACACATTTCCTCATACGAGTCAATTCCACTATTCCTCTCACGACTTCACAACGAAGTGAGAAAACATTGAAGGAAAAGATGGCATGAAAAAAATGCCCAACCAATACTCCATTGAGCGAGGCTTCTTCGATAATTGTCAATCTTTGCCGTCCACGATTGAACCAAATGATTCCGTTCATAGAAGAAATGCCTGAAACCTATCCTTGAAAGAAGCCAAACACAATCGCGAAAACACTCAACAAGCATGAGACTTGAACGCAATAAAATACATGAGCAACCATAGTTTCCGTCATTATTTCGTATTCAGTGGTAGGTAGCCTTACTTGGGCGATATAATTCAAGGCAGTGTTCACGATGAAACCCGTATTAAAGTTCTCGATGTTTTTGAGTAGGCAAGTCCATCAAGAAGAGGTTAGTAGGTAAAGTCCCCACAGAACACTCAAATAACGGAGCAAAACAGTCTAGAGAAATCTCTGAAAAAAAGCTTTTCTGTGTGTTTCGGAAGACTGCGGACAACGCATCGAACCTGACGTCGGGGAAATGGTTTCGCGCTTCAAAATCCTTGAGTAAAAAGCTTTGCTTCCTAATTCCTGTACCAAGAATTCTTTAAAAATAAGAGTGGTCAATGTACATGCTGGGATGGTAAAACCGTTCGCGATGAGGAATATTCGAAAATTCGGTGTATGTTCCTACGGTAAAGCGAACGCAGGACAACTGCTATAGGACGGGGGCGGGGTGGCACAATAGGTTGGCTGGCCCACGGAATTCCCACCCACCTACTGGCCGTTTTTGTTGTATTTCCGTCTTCCTCTTCTTAAAGGAACCCAAAGCTTACATTTTTGCCAAAAAAAAAAGGGCAACCTTCTCATCGTGAACACTGCCTTTAAAGCTTGAGGAGTTAAGTTATAGGTTTATTACATTCACGAAAGGCAAATATGAGAAAAAAAGCAATCATATCGAATCAGGAGTGGTGAGAACAAGAATAAAAAATAAGCAAGTCATATTTTGTCCAAAAGGAAAGGGCTCTGTTTGGATTTGCATCAGCCAATGGCGATTTCTTTCCCCGTCTAGGGAAGAACCTCTTGCAGTTTAGCTCTTTTAACACGCAGCCTTACTGAGTTGAACAAAGGCGAAAAATCTCTCTATGAAAGCAAAAACTACCTGAACACTGGCTTGAAGTTGAGGCAAGCATTGCAGAACATTTTAGATGCCTGGTTGATGATTTGGGTCTTGGCAACGTCTTTTAGCATGGTCCTAACTTCTATCGGTTTCATGTCACCTGGTTCTTCCCTCACATGCAAACCGCCAACCAAGTCCAGTCCACACAGTAATTCTTCTGAATGATATCCCCACTAAAATTCATTTCTCACAGCTTTTCATCAAGAATGGAAATTACAATTACTCACTTAAAGATATAGTGCCCTGGCAAAACTCAATAATCCCACACTTTGAGTCCAAAGGCACAACCTGAAACTCATGATTGTACACAGAGGCCGAGCTCGAGAAATCCGTACCGGCAATGCTTAGGATCTTCGAGGCCAAGTACCTTATAGGTGCGAAGAAAAGCAGATGGTTCTCCATGATTCAAAATGCCATTCACGATGGAAAAGAGCTGCTCAACAAGACAATCTTGACGAACATCTTCATTCTATAAGAGAAAGATAGAAGGAAAAATAGGAATAATCATGACACCTGGAGGTTGACTTGCCTTCCAAATGATTTTATAAAGTTTTCCATCGCTTCCTTTCATTCTCAGCACCTTGGGAGCTGACAAACCATCGGCCTGCGCACACACTCTTTCCATTGCACCCCACATGATAATATCCTGTCCAGAATAATCACCGGCGGTTCCCACCTATGAGAAGAGAAATAAGGATAGATTATGCTAAATCTGAATGAAACATACTTGCTGTTCAATGATAGGAAGCGGGACGCGGGCTAACACCTCAGAATGAGAAACTATCGACAATCTGTTCAGCATCTCGTACTGAACTGCAAATAGGATGAGGCGATTTTCGAAAAAAATTAAAGATAAATTGTTAAGAAGGCACGGGCTACCTTTCTTTCCAGGAAGCTGTCGCTTCTTGAAAAACCGTGTGTCACTGACTTTAACTGCTACAAATTGCATGTACGCGACATGTGCAGTCGTCATGTCTTCGATGATTTCGTGAAGCCGAGATCTCGCGTCTTTGTCCACAACACGACGTTGCGCTTCATCGAGTAAAGTGTCCACAATATGTGAGTGATTCTAGACTTGCACATATGACAAGAAACGATGTCTTCACAGAAAGACATACCAAAGGACTCACCTCATTGAATTTGTACATCAAAACTGTATGCAGAACGTGGTACGGATAGGCGATGATGAGTTTTACGACCATCTACAAAGTGGGTTTGAGGAAAGCACAAAACAGGTTTTCTGGGCATTTTACGAATTCACAACTTACAGTCCTGATAACCGGAGAGAGGATGCTTTTTGCAAAACAATGAGACATCAGATGACCAACAACTTGTACCCAAATAGCTGGTACCATGCCGCTTGCAATATATCCCTTAAATGACTTTTCAACAACCTATGTCACAAATAGCAGAGGATGACGCAATCAGATTTTTGACACAAATTCAACATGCGAGTCCTCAACAACGAATGGTAGAAAAAGAGAACAATCAGGTAAAACTGGGCAAGGGCCTCTACTGCTCCTGGGCAAGGGTCAATCGGCAAACGGAAGAAACGGAGAATGAAGCTGCAACCAGCATTTTTAAAGGCATCGTATGGGATGAAAACCATTTTTATGCTTCTGTATAGCTCGACCTCTTTAGTGGACAAAAATGTCGAAAGAGTCCCTCAAAACCTTCCATTTGTGAAGAAAAACAAGTCTGAATACACTGTTGCAATAAATTTGAATTTCGCGCCAAAACCGTTTTTGAGGTTTTTCTGCATTTTCAGACCTAGTCACTGCCATTTTTGAAGTTCTCCTGCATGTGGAGTTTGTACCGTAATTGTTTCCCATGCTGTTTAACATTCGCATCAACATTCTATGAAAAAGTGTTAGATGGTCGACCCCAGAGCAGTTTTCAGGTGGCCGTAACTTTCAAGGGGCGCCTTTTCAGAGCCTCACGTTTCGTGGGTGATGTCAACTAGCCCAAATCGTTAAATTGAACACAAAAAAGTGACAGTGATTTCCAGCGCGCACGATGATTTTAAGAACAATTTTCTCAGCCAGACGCTTCGCGCATATGAAGCGGAGCGCTTTCATACCCCTATCTGAACGCGTTAATAGATTCCGCTCCAGATCAAAATATCAAAAAGTATCCTCGCAGTTGGATTGAAAGCTATTGAGTATGAAGCACGAGCACAACAAACTACAGACTGGCTGAAAAGCACGGCTACCAGGGATGTGCGTAATAGAAATTTTGTAATTCGTTAGTCGTTAAACAAGGCGAAACCCTCGTTAGTCGTCAATCGTTAGTCATTGAAAAACTACTCGACTTTGAAAATAAGCATAGTTGAGGCTAAAAAAGCCTTTGGGAATAAAAAAGGAAGGTATGAAGAGATGTATACTTCACAAAAAATTCATGGAAACGCTCGCTGGAGAGCCCAGTTTGAACTGCAGACCTACATATACATCATTTAAAAAAAACATAAATGAGAGCCGAATACTCGATGTGTTTTTCGATTTTCGGTTTCCGTTTTCTTTTCAGTCAGGGGAGAAGCTAGATGAAAAACTCCAGAAAAATCTTGAGCTCTTCGATTTTATCGGCGCAGAAATCGCCCTTCTGCGCTCAATGATGTTATATGAGATCTACCCCTTGGTGAACACACGGCGATCTGCACCGGCCTTGCACCAAGTCATATTAGGCCATCATAGCGAGCTGGGCGAGCGCGTCGTTTGGAGTTTGGTCCCGCACACTTTCTACGGCGCCCTGCGCATTTCCACTGGGGCCCGCACACTTTCTCCGGCATCCTGTGCACTCCCACTATGGTCCCGCACACTTTCTGCGAAATCCCGCGCACTCCCACTGGGGTCCCGTACACTTTCTGCGGCTTCCTGCGCACTCCCGCTATGGTCCCGCAAACTTTCTGCGGCGTCCAGCGCACTTCCACTGTGGTCCCGTGAATGTTCTACGGCGTCCTGCGCACTCCCACTATGGTCCCGCAACCTTTCTGCGCAATCCTGCGCACTTCCACTGGGGTCCCGTACACTTTCTGCGGCTTCCTGCGCACTCCCGCTATGGTCCCGCAAACTTTCTGCGGCGTCCAGCGCACTTCCACTGTGGTCCCGTGAATGTTCTACGGCGTCCTGCGCACTCCCACTATGGTCCCGCAACCTTTCTGCGCAATCCCGCGCACTCCCACTGGGGTCCCGTACACTTTCTGCGGCGTCCTGTGCACTCCCACTATGGTCCCCCAACCTTTCTGCGGAATCCTGCGCACTCCCACAGGGGTCCCGTACACTTTCTGCGGCGTCCTGCGCACTCCCGCTATGGTCCCGCAAACTTTCTGCGGCGTCCAGCGCACTTCCACTGTGGTCCCGTAAATGTTCTACGGCGTCCTGCGCACTCCCACTATGGTCCCGCAACCGTTCTGCGGAATCCTGCGCACTCCCACTGGGGTCCCGTACACTTTCTGCGGCGTCCTGCGTGTTCCCACCGGAGGCTCGCACACTTTCTGTGGCGCCCTGCACACTTCCACTGTGGTCCCGTGAATGTTCTACGGCGTCCTGCGCACTCCCACTATGGTCCCGCAACCGTTCTGCGGAATCCTGCGCACTCCCAATGGGGTCCCGTACACTTTCTGCGGCGTCCTATGCACTCCCACTATGGTCCCCCAACCTTTCTGCGGAATCCTGCGCACTCCCACTGGGGTCCCGTACACTTTCTGCGGAATCCTGCGAACTCCCACTGGGGTCCCGTACACTTTCTGCGGCGTCCAGCGCACTTCCACTGTGGTCCCGTGAATGTTCTACGGCGTCCTGCGTATTCCCACTGGAGGCCCGCCACTTTCTGCGGCGTTCAGCGCACTCCCACTGGGGTCCCGTACACTTTCTGCGGCGTCCTGCGCACTCCCGCTATGGTCCCGCAAACTTTCTGCGGCGTCCAGCGCACTTCCACTGTGGTCCCGTGAATGTTCTACGGCGTCCTGAGCACTCCCACTATGGTCCCACAACCGTTCTGCGGAATCCTGCGCACTCCCACTGGGGTTCCGTACACTTTCTGCGGCGTCCTGCGTGTTCCCACTGGAGGCCCGCACACTTTCTGCGGCGCCCTGCACACTTCCTCTGTGGTCCCGCACACTTAATGCGGCGTCTTGCGCATTCCCACTATGGTCCCGCAACCTTTCTGCGGAATCCTGCGCACTCCCACTGGGGTCCCGTACACTTTCTGCGGCATCCTGCGTGTTCCCACTGGAGGCCCGCACACTTTCTGCGGCGCCCTGCACACTTCCACTGTGGTCCCGCACACTTAATGCGGCGTCTTGCGCATTCCTTCTCGCCTGCGCTCTCATGGCGAGCGGTCGACATATCGATTAGTCTGCCGTGAACGACCTATTAACCTCAACTCATCAGCCCTTTTCGCATACTGAATACCGTCGTCTAAAGTTGTTTGAAAACTGATATTCCGGCCTACTACTATTTGCATGGATACCCCACTTGTTGCTGTTCCTTCTGACGAACGTCGTGTTATCCAGTTACGTCTGGACACTTCGCCGCGCGAGCAAACCGACTCATTCGACCGCGACGTCAAGCTGCTACTGAATGACCAGACTCTTCCTGTACATCTACGGTCTGTAATCGCTATTCTGCTGGAGGATCGAAACAAGCTGAACTCCGTCATCTGCCGCAACCGTGAGTTGGAGAGTGAGATCGCCACGCTGAGAGCTGAGAATGATCAACTTAAGTCTGCCCTTAAAGTTTCATCCGTTGTTCCTAACTCTCTAGCACCAGATAAACCCATTACTAATATAACTTCGTCTCCACGTACTGTTCCAAATGATCTGTTTGAGGAATTTGAGCGCAAACGCTCCATTGTCATTGTTGGACTTCCTGAGGTTTATTCACAATATTCTACTACCCGTGCTTTTAATGATTATGTATCCGTCCGTCAAGTACTAGATTACCTGGGTGTTGAGTGTGTGCCCGTTTCTGTTTATCGTATGGTGCCACCTAATCACAAATCTCGTAATTCACTGAAAGTTGTTCTTCCCACTTCTTATTTCGCTGAACTTGCTGTAAATCGTGCTCCTAGCCTCAAGCATTACTCTATCCCTAAGGTCTTCATAAGACACTCCCTAACCAGGAAGGAAATGGATCGAGCTTATGCTGAGAGAGTGGCACGACGTGCACAGCGTAATAAGATGTACCCACATTCTGAGCCTCTTTCTACTGTAACTGTTTCGCAATCATTTTCTACGCCGACCCAACCTGCCAATGCTTCGCAACAATCACATGATGTTCCTGCTGCCTCAAATTCTGGGCCTGTACCTGTTGTATCACCTCACCAGTCAAACTGCTAGCCGATCGTCGGAGACATGGTAAGTCCAATATGACTTGTCTTCTCTCTAATATCCGTTCTGTGGTGAGCAACAGAAATGCTCTAGTTTTCATGCTTAAAAATTTTGATTTCGACGTAGTCGCTCTCACAGAAACTTGGTGTAACTCAACTATTGATACGGAACCTCTCGTAGGTGAAATTTGTGCACAATACGATATACTACGATGTGACCGTCTACATAAAAAAGGAGGAGTCGCTTTAGTAGTTAAAAAAATCTTGTCTCCATCATTGGTTTTCAAAGAATCCATTTCTGGCGCTTATGAGTTGATTTGCTGCGACTTGTTCCTTGAATCACAGGTCTTTCGCATAACAGTTGTATATAGAGCTCCATCTTGCCCTGCTCGCAACACATTTACTTTGGTTAAAGGACTCAGTGATCTGATTTCTTGTGACCGAAGCTGCCTCATAGTGGGAGATTTCAATATGCCCGACATTGACTGGGTCTCTGGAGATAAACCCTTCGCTGCCTGCTCTTTGTCGAAAGCATTCCTAGAACTTTGTGAAAATCATAAACTATTCCAATATGTTCGTAAATGTACTCTGGGAAACAACATCTTGGATCTTGTTCTGAGCACTGAGTTGAACGCTGTCGAAAACATAGAAATAGAGTCCCCAATGGGCTCTAGTGATCATTCTTGTGTACGTTTTAACCTAATGTTAACCAAACCAGAAATCAATTATGTTTTGAAACGCAACTTCAGGACCGCCGACTATGATGCAATCTGTTCTTATCTGCATAAGGTCGATTGGCTTGGCTCTTTTCTGAACGTTTCGTCCGTAGATGAAAAATATGAAATGGTTCTGTCAATTTTGAACCACTGCATTGATATGTTTGTGCCACTCCAAAGGATCCCACCCCATCAACTCAATCTGCCGTTCTATCTCAAAAGACTATTCCTAAAAAAATCGCAGGCATGGGATACCGCAGTTGCCTCCAACTCTTGTGAAAAGTGGAGTGACTTCAGAGAGCAGAATAGAGTATTCGACAAAAAGCTGAAGAAATATAACAAGTCTATCGAAAAAAAGATTATTGAGTCCCAAAACAAAAATGCTTTTTTCAAATTTCTCAATACTAAGCTGAAACATAATCCTAAGATAGGTCTTATTCTTTCGGAAGACGGCAAATCAATCGGAAACGATATTGAAAAGGCTGAGCTATTTGCTAACGTTTTCGAGAAAGTATACAAACAAGACGCGGATGGGGTCAGTAATATATCGAGAGATCCTCTTTTCCCTCTTATGGAAGACTCGGCTTGGTGTTTTGCAGAAGAAATCTATACTTTGCTATCAAAATGGCCGCCTTCGTTCTCGGAAACTCCGGATGGCATCCCGCTCCTCTTTTTCAAATCAGTTGCCCATATCATTGCAGGCCCCCTGGAACACATATTTAACCTCAGCTTCATGAGATCAGAAGTGCCTTCAAGGTGGAAAACGGCGATTGTCACACCTATACCGAAAAAACCTCCATATACTTCTCCTGAGAACTATCGTCCAATAAGTTTAACATCAATACTAGCCAGAGTATTCGAAAAAATCCTCAAAAAAAGAATAGAGGCCCATCTTGAGAAACACACAATTATATCGCCCTACCAGCATGGTTTTCAGAAAGGGAAACCGACGGTCACAGCAATGCTTCAATCCATCAATGACTGGACCATTTCCCTCGAAGAAGGTCATCCGGTAGACGTTGTTTACCTAGATTTCTCCAAAGCTTTCGACCGTGTTTCCCATGAAAAACTGGTGCTCAAATTGAATCTCATCGGTATTCATCCAAGAATAGTTGCGTGGATACAATCTTTCCTCTCAGGTCGTTCTTTTAGTGTGCGAATTAATTCAACCCTGTCCAGCCCTAGGCAAGCATTGTGCGGTGTTCCTCAAGGTGGGGTTCTTTCGCCGGTTCTTTTTAACATTTACACTTATGAACTACCCACCCTCGTTACTTCTAACAATGTTAAATGTTGTTCCTTTGCCGATGATCTCAAGCTGTATAAGCCAGTCTTAAACGCTGAAGATTTTCGTGCATTACAACAAACGATTGATTCGGTACATAAGTGGGCTAATGACTGGGGCCTACCACTATCTAAAGAGAAAACCAAACTCCTGCATCTTGGTTCAAATAACAACGAAATACATTATGCAATTGAAGGTGAACAAATTGAGAAGGTCGAACAGATCAAAGATCTTGGTTTTTTTGTTGCCAGAGATCTCAGTTTTGATGTGCATTGTGAACGCATTGCGGGGAAAGCTACGAGGGCTGTATACAACTTATTCAGGGCTCTTTCCACAAATAACAGTACCGTGCTTCTCAGAGCATTTAGGACATATGTGAGGCCTCTGCTCGAATATGGAACAGTGATTTTCAGCCCATACAAGAAACAGGTCGTAGCAAGGCTCGAGCGTGTCCAGAATAATTTTACTAGAAAACTGTTGATAAGGACGCAAGGTTTTTCGTATGACCGGATTCCTCCTTCCCATGAACGGAATCGTATCTTCAACTTGCGCTCACTGGCGTACAGGAGACTGAAATTTGATTTGATTATGTTCCATAAAATAATGCATGGTAATTGTGGTCTTAAATTGAGCGACTTTTGGTCCTTGAGAAGCTCTATAACCAGAGGAGGTTCTCAGAAACTCGTAATTCCAAGAGCTAGGATGAGGAGCCGGTCACACTTTTTTTCTGTTAGAGCCGGCTCAGATTTCTTAAAATTGAGCAAGAGATTGCCTGTTTCTCACAACTTACGGGTATTCAAAAACACTGTTGACTGCTACCTAAATCCGACGTGAGGCTGTTGACTATAGTGGATGTCATGTAATGGTTGTTACTGAGTATATTCCAATTTATCCTTTTTTTCTCATTTATTTTTCTTATGATGACATGACCCCGTTCATGTAATAAATATATAAAATATAAATATAATATATTCCCACTATGGTCCCGCAACCTTTCTGCGGAATCCTGCGCACTCCCACTGGGGTCCCGTACACTTTCTGCGGAATCCTGCGTGTTCCCACTGGAGGCCCGCACACTTTCTGCGGCGCCCTGCACACTTCCACTGTGCTCCCGCACACGTTATGCGGCGTCTTGCGCATTCCCACTTTGGGCCCGCACACTTTCTGCGGAATCCTGCGCACTCCCACAGGGGTCCCGTACACTTTCTGCGGCGTCCTGCGCACTCCCGCTATGGTCCTGCACACTTTCTGCGGCGTCCAGCGCACTTCCACTGTGGTCTCGTGAATGTTCTACGGCGTCCTGCGCACTCCCACTATGGTCCCGCACTCTTTCTACGGCGTCTTGCGCATTCCCACTTTGGGCTCGCACACTTTCTGCGGAATCCTGCGCACTCCCACAGGGGTCCCGTACACTTTCTGCGGCGTCCTGCGCACTCCCGCTATGGTCCTGCACACTTTCTGCGGCGTCCAGCGCACTTCCACTGTGGTCCCGTGAATGTTCTACGGCGTCCTGCGCACTCCCACTATGGTCCCGCACTCTTTCTACGGCGTCTTGCGCATTCCCACTGGGGGCCCGCACACTTTCTGTGGAATCCTGCGCACTCCCACTGTGGTCCCCCAACCTTTCTGCGGAATCTTGCGCACTCCCACTGGGGTCCCGTACAGTTTCTGCGGCGTCCTGCATGTTCCCACTGGAGGCCCGCCACTTTCTGCGGCGTTCAGCGCACTCCCACTGGGGTCCCGTACACTTTCTGCGGCGTCCTGCGCACTCCCGCTATGGTCCCGCCACTTTCTGCGGCGTCCAGCGCACTTCCACAGTGGTCTCGTGAATGTTCTACGGCGTCCTGAGCACTCCCACTATGGTCCCGCACTCTTTCTACGACGTCTTGCGCATTCCCACTGGGGGCCCGCACACTTTCTGCGGAATCCTGCGCACTCCCACTGTGGTCCCCCAACCTTTCTGCAAAATCTTGCGCACTCCCACTGGGGTCCCGTACAGTTTCTGCGGCGTCCTGCGTGTTCCCACTGGAGGCCCGCCACTTTCTGCGGCGTTCAGCGCACTTCCACTGGGGTCCCGTACACTTTCTGCGGCGTCCTGCGCACTCCCGCTATGGTCCCGCACACTTTCTGCGGCGTCCAGCGCACTTCCACTGTGGTCTCGTGAATGTTCTACGGCGTCCTGAGCACTCCCACTATGGTCCCGCACTCTTTCTATGGCGTCTTGCGCATTCCCACTGGGGGCCCGCACACTTTCTGCGGAATCCTGCGCACTCCCACTGTGGTCCCCCAACCTTTCTGCGGAATCCTGCGCACTCCCACTGGGGTCCCGTACAGTTTCTGCGGCGTCCTGCGGGTTCCCACTGGAGGCCCGCCACTTTCTGCGGCGTTCAGCGTACTCCCACTGGGGTCCGTACACTTTCTGCGGCGTCCTGCGCCCTCCCGCTATGGTCCCGCACACTTTCTGCGGCGTCCAGCGCACTTCCACCGTGGTCCCGTAAATGTTCTACGGCGTCCTGCGCACTCCCACTATGGTCCCGTACACTTTCTGCGGCGTCCTGCACACTCCCACTATGGTCCCGCAACCTTTCTGCGGAATCCTGCGCACTCCCATCGGGGTCCCGTACACTTTCTGCGGCGTCCTGCGCACTCCCGCTATGGTCCCGCACACTTTCTGCGGCGTCCAGCGCACTTCCACTGTGGTCCCGTGAATGTTCTGCGACATCCTGCGCACTCCCACTATGGTCCCGCAACCGTTCTGCGGAATCCTGCGCTCTCCCACTGGGGTCCCGTACACTTTCTGCGGCGTCCTGTGCACTCCCACTATGGTCCCCCAACCTTTCTGCGGAATCCTGCACACTCCCACTGGGGTCCCGTAAACTTTCTGCGGCGTCCTGCGCACTCCCTTTTTGTCCCGCACAATTTCTACGGCCTCCTGCGCATTCCCACTGGAGGCCCGCACACATTTTGCGCACGCACCACAATTAAGAGTGACAGCACTATCCAATGGGAGTACACGACAGAAACAGATTGATTAAGTTGAATATAGCATGTCTGCTTACCGATTAATTCCCATCGACTTTGAGACATGCCACTCTTCTCCCGCTGGCTTTCGAAGCAGAGGACTTCATCGGTAAGCAGACATATTATCCATATTACTGTCAATCAAGCTCTTTTCCCCGTAGACTCCCATTTGGCCGTGCTATCACTCTAAACTATCACACGTTTTCTAAAGCTTGACTTCTCATTCCGTTACTGGAAGGGGTGGGTAAACACAGGCTTGTGAGAAAGGTATGCTCAAATACTGTCACCCTGGTTAGTTTTCTGGACTTCGAACTTCGTTGGCAGCATGCTGGTAGCCGTGCACACCTATTTACGCTGTTATATAGACCATGTTTTGAGCGGGTATGCTTCCTTTAAAGGCAGTGTTCACGAGGATTTTTGTTCTCGAGTTTTACACTCAAAACAATGCGTTGGCCACCAAGTGATACCAAAATTACGAAGAAACGGCGAAAAACGCACTAAAACGTCTTATCCGGTTGGATGAAACATGTTCACGATGGCTGTCAGCGGCGAAAAATCGGTCTAATCGCAAATGGGAGAATATTTCAGGCAGAACAGTATTAGTTAGTATCCGAAGGAAAGAACGGAGCAATAGATTGCTGAGAATTTCAAAACACGGGTCCACAAAAGATTTCATTGTCACAACAAACAGTTCCTGTGAGAGTAAAGAGGTGGGGTGAGAGTAAGGGATCTGGTGCCCTTCTGGTGCGTTTTTCTCGGTTTCTTCGTCATTTGAGTTCTACTGGGGGGCCAAACAATCGATTTAGCGATTAATCTCAAAATCGAAGATTATCGTAAACACTGCCTTTAAGATGGGAACTGCAGTTGCGTAGCGCATTTGAGGAAAAATAATAGCGTTTTAACCAACGCCCATACTTTGCAGCCACCCTGTACTTGCCGACCCCGAGAACGATATGATAGATTTCGCGCTAGAGTTATAAGCTGTCTCATACCATGTCGACACCCGAAAATGAGCTTACTGACGAGCAAAAACGAATGCACTTTCAACCCACCCTGAACGCCTTCACAACATCTTTCTCCCGATCAAAACGAAAGACGACATCGATGAGCGGGAAAATGAGCCTCAGGATCGCATCGTTTCGTTCCATAGGTTGCAGTGGTTGCTTTAAATAGGGCTGCGAAAGCAATTCTGGAAACTCAAATATGAATCAGATATCTACCCATAAAACCCAAAATATGATACGATCATGCGCACTTTTCCTATCATGCTATCCTGAGAAAACACCAAAAATGGCACCATCAGATGTCAAAAAACGTAAAATGTTTGTGATTTCCCTACAAAAACAGGATGCAAGAGTCACCTTTTCAGCATTGCTAAAATCCGACTAGCGGTACCTTTCTGTTCATAAACTTTTGAGCGTTTCTCGACGAATGCGCATATCTTCACGCTGCATTGGGAACATCACATGATTTTCAAACAAATCAAACATCCCCCGCAATTTATTCACTTGTTTACTTTCTACGTATACTGATTACAGACCGTTTGCTCAACCCCTTCAGGATAACTTCTGACCTATCATAGAATGGAAAAGCCGATAAACCCCTTCAAAACCCTGAATTTTCAAATGAATTATTTTAAAACATCATATTTCCGGTATAGAAACGTCTCCCATCACTTCGCGCGTGCGTGTACGTGCGATGCTGCTCCCACCGTCTCGCCTCCGTTCTCTCGCTGTGTTTCGTCTCCTCTTCGTTCATGCGTGTGATGAAACCATGGAAATTTATTTTTATACCGTCTATGGTTTACAGGAGCATTCGAATCCGCCTCACAACCGTTTGTTGAAGTTTTGCGTTTGATCAGAAGCTCTTTTTAGTTCAGTGCGGTGGGACACAAATTGTGACAGATTAATGGTGAAGGGTCGATTTTTTTATTGAAATGCTTGAAGTCAGACTTCCCTCTAGTTCAGAGAAGAGTGACTTTGATGAATCAGATTCTGCCAACGTGCTGACTTGCATTATAGTAGAGAAAGATTGACGATAAATAAGTAAGTTCTCCATGGAAGAGCACAGATTCGATAAAAATTCACCGCGCGTCTCATCCCTATCGAGACCGAAAACCCTGAAGTGGGCGAAGAGAATGGCTGCTAATTTTGGGGCGTAGGGATTGGGTGATCCATGGTTTCCCACTTACTCTGAATAGTTGAGGCTTTCCGTTTGACAGGGTGGCTCCTCAAATATGCCTATGCTTTGAGGGTAAAATTTGGTGGACGAGCTGTCTCAGGTCCGTATTTCACTTCGTTCGCGGTCGTTGCACGAGAGCGAAACGAGATGAAGAGGCGACCGATGAGGGAGATAAAATGGAAGACGCGGGTGAAATCCCGAGATCCGTCTAACCGATGCTGAGCTCGAAAATCAGAAGAGGGATGGTAGTGACTGATGGTGTCCAACGCCTCAACTCGCCTCAAATCACGCCTCTTTTAATTATTTTGCCGCCGCGGCAAATGCCGCTTTAAAGGGCACCTCACCACCGTTCACCTAGGGCAAACCAGTGTTTTGGAATACTGGAAAGCTAGGTGGAAGTTAAAAACTGACTTCTTAGCACATGAAAACTAAGACAAATCGCCCAGATCAGCAATGGATCCCAGATTGAAAATACTGACACGGTCAAATGCGGCAAAAGCCGCTATAGCGGCAATAACGATCGAGACATATTTTGCAGCCCTGGCAACGCACCAGTTTCGTTCGCGGATCAATTGCCGATCTGGACATTTTAACAGCATCCTCATGGGCGCAGATGTCAGCAGTCACCTTGCAACTAATTACTAAGTGTTTCAAAGCACTGGTTTCGCCGTAGCTTGAAAAGCGGCATTGGCGGGGCGCCAAATGCATAAAAAGGCGTTAGCAAAGGAGAAAAGGCTCCCTGATGAGAAAGCCCCAGTGAGCAGCAGCTGAACTACTCTAGCACTGGGGCAATAGTAGAGCGTTGATATAAGCAACCCGAATGAATGGCGCGAGTTTGCGGTCGCCGTTACGTCGTTAGCGTCGTACACATACGACTCCGGGCAAACTGCTGGTCTAATACCGAGATGTATGTCTGCAACTCGAAAGTAACGCAGGAACCAACAGTCAGAAATCAATTGATGATCAGCATTCGTCAGTGGCACACGATTATGCCCTACCACATTACAAGACATACAAAACTCCCAGAGCGACCCCGCAGCATACACGACACACATAAGCATAGGGATCAAGCAAACAAAGTCTGTCCGAAAGAGACTGTCCGCCCACGCAACCGGCGTGCGATTCAAGCGGTCGTCGAGAAGGCGTTTTTGGGCCCCGTAAGTTCATAGATAGGAATTTTAGACGAATAGTAGATCATGTCCTAGTCAACTGTTTGCAGCCGTGGAAAGGCTCGTCCGAAGCGTGCCTTCGCGACGGTTGCTCAACACGACCGCTGACCGCGTGCGCGGACATTCTCATTCGGGCAGGCTTTATCTGGAGATGCTGATATCGATTTCAGATTGCGCTTTCGATTCTCTTCAATAAAACGAAGCGTTAGCACTTTCATGAAGTTTCTTGTACGAACCACTGATGTCTAGTCCCCGCTGTCGAAAACCGCAAAAACAGCCGCAGGAATCAGCGAGAATATCAACAGGATCTCCTCAATACCACGTGGAGTTAATGTTCGATAGCCACAAGCGCTTTTCAAACGTGCTACTAAAGCGCGAGAAACTGCCGCTGATTACATGCAAAGGAACATGTACACATGCTGCAAATCTTCCTGATCACCAACAATCAAAATGATCCTTCACTTCGAATGTTATTAATCTACTCTCCAAACCCGCAGAGTCCCACTTTTCAAGTCTTTTTTTTTGAGGCACGAACCTCAGATTAGTTGGACTGTTGCATCTTTGTGAGAAAGAGAGTGAGAAATTTTGCAACTTTGGTCATTTGTTCCATTAATCGATTCTCAGAATAAGGATGAGGATGAAGGTTTGGCGTCCTCAGCTCATATTGAATTTAATTGCCCGTTCACTTATCTTCGCAGCCTTCGAAATTCCAACAACTTTGCCTTGATGTATAAGCTCACCACCAACCAGAGTGATTTGAAGCTTTGTGACATTTTTGAGAGGCCTCCCACGTTGGGTTTAACACGGGGACATTCGCACCGGGTGAAGCCAGATAGGATTGAGACAAATGCTTACGCTGGCTCTTTTCTCGCTAGAACGGTACGTCGTGGAACAAATTTAATATATACGCGTTCAGATTTAGACGACGCTATTCATTCCAGGCCTATCTCTTCGACTACTTCAAAAAGCCAGTTACAGATTAAGATATGTTGATGGAAACGATGACTGCCTCCTTGTTAACGATACAGCTCTATTTGACACCGAAAAATGTCACTAACATACTCGTTTGTTCGCATTTCTTTGTTTTCTTTACTAACACCTTGGACTTTCATCATGCACATGTTTATTTTGTGATGACCCCCGTCTGTGGATCTCGGCAAGTTGGCGGACCAGCTACGATGGTATCCGGAGCCCAAACAAAAAATCTTGCGAGCTTGCAGTGTTTGGCGCCCATTGCCCTTCTGCCCCGAGCTCTCCACTTCCTCCCGGTTCCATACTTGACTTATTCGGGTTCCAGCGATCATCAACAGCACATCAATTCTTTTATGCATCTATAGCCGAACAAAAATGAATGAATAAACACGTTTTTAACACGCGACTCTAGGCCATTGGGCCAGATTTTCAGGTCAAATGTAAAATCCTGCTGGATCTTATTATGTTGTTCCTACGTCACATTAACAAGGTGGGCCGCATCTTTAAATATGTGATGCTTGTTCCCGATGATATTAAAATCGGAACTCTGAAACTGAAATGCATAATAAAAGTACTCAGAGGAACCTGAAGCAAAGAGATCGAGAACGGCGAAAGAAGGTAGAACTCAAGATGGAAAAATTTGCCCGAAAGCTCAGTAGTGTAATTCCAAGATACCTCAGCATGAAAATTTTCTCATCAGGATGTCTCGTTTAGTTTGATCAAAATCTATGTTCATAGTATTCCGCAAAATAGTACTAGCGACGCTGATAGTAATAGTTGTTTCTCACAGGACGACAATAATACACGATTTTCTGTTTTATTTGCCGCTGCAGTTTGACCAGGAGCACCTTGACTAAACACAATGATAATGATAATAATAAAATTTTGTAATTGACATAATATGATGTTACAATATTTTTGAGGAGGAAGCATGCTTCCATCAGTGCACAGTACTACACAGTAGATAGTAGCAGATTATGTCAGTGAGTACAGCACATTAATTAGCCAGCGTGACGACTCGCCGTCGTTAGGCGCTATTCATACTACTCAACGCCAGCGCGGCACGCGCGTGCCGCTCTGGCGTGGCGTTAGAGTATGAATACTTTTCAAGCGCGTGACGCGCGTGCCGCGCTTGCGGAGACTATGAATACTCCAGCGGCGACGCCTAGGCGGAGCGGAAAAAAGCGGGCCTAACTTTTCCAAACAACCAAATTCTTTAAATGCTTGCACCACCACGATAGCAGATGAGAGCAATGGAATTAATTATAAAGAAACGGAATGAAATTGATGATGATTTAGTAGTGAAAATGGTTAAAAAGCCATTACGGCCATCGCCGCCATGGCGGAGCGACCGTCACGCGCGTGCCGCGCGGGCGAGGCGTTAGGCCATTCATACTCAGACGCCACGCCAGCGCGGCACGCGCGTACCGCGCTAGCGTTGAGTAGCATGAATAGCGCCTTAGCACCTCGCTAGCGTCTCTCTCGCAACTCGCCCAGGCTCCGCCCATAGCGCAGAACGCATTCCTGCTGACTGAATTGTGGTGAGCGCGAAGCGCTCACCAGATTTGGTTTTGATTCGCCTTCGCGCAACCCCCTGATCTCAGTATCAGGGTCCAGAGTGAACGTAGGAAGTTCGTTCTTTTTGCATTTAATATACTTTAGGAAGCTGAATAACTGTTGAAAAAATGGTCCGGAATGGTTACCTGAGATTCGAGAAAAATTGTCAAAATCAAGTCATTTTGGTCGAAAAATGGTTCATCTCCTTTTTTTTCAGTTGGCGTACACGATCTTGTTGGAACACTAATCGTTGAGCTAGAAAGCTCATTTTTGGTCAGAAAGTTGGTTATGATTGCCGCTAGCTCCTGACAAAATTTGGAGTTGATAGCTCAATTTTTGCGGGACCTCAAAATTGAGGGTCAAGTAAGACAAAAACACGTAAACATGTTATTATAAACATTCCGACGTTTACTCATTCGTAAAAATGAACTAATGAAATGAACACCGTTACTGACAGGCTTTTTCTCAGGATTGAACGCTCCCTGAGACGGGGCAACGCTTCAATCAATGCGGCGGGATATTGGATGTATTTTTTGGAACGCCGCACGGTGTGACTCAGAAGTGCGCCACAGAACGCCGTAGATAGTGTGCGGGACCCAAATAACAGTGCGTCGGACGCAGTAGAATGTGTGTAGGACCCAAATGAGAGTGCTCAGGACGCCGTAGAAAATGTGTGGGACCCGAATAACAGTGCGCCGGAAACCGTAGAAAGTGTGCGGGACCCAAATGGGTGTGCGCAGTTTGCCGTAGAAATTGTACGTGGCTCCAGTGGGAGTGCGCAAGACGCCGTAAAAAGTGTGCGGGACCCAAATAGCAGTGCGTGGGACGCCATAGAAAGTCTGCGAGACCCATACGGGAGTGCGCCGAACGCCGTAGAAAGTGTGTGGGACCCAAATGAAAGTACGTTGGACGCCGTAGAAAGTGTGCGGGACACAAATGGATGTGCGCAGAACGCCGTAAAACGTAGGTGGGACCCAAGTGTGAGTGCGCCGGACACCGTAGAAAGTGTGCGGAACACAAATGGGTATGCGCAGAACGCCGTAGAAAGTGTGTGGGACCCATACGGGAGTGCGCCGAACGCCGTAGAAAGTGTGTCGGACCCAAATGAAAGTACGTTGGACGCCGTAGAAACTGTGAGGTGACCAAGTGGAAGTGCGCAAGACGCCGTAGAAAGTGTGCGGGACCCAAATGGGTGTGCGCAGTACGCCGTAGTAATTGTACGTGGCTCCAGTGGGAGTGCGCAAGACGCCGTAAAAAGTGTGCGGGACCCAAATAGCAGTGCGTGGGACGCCATAGAAAGTGTGCGGGACCCATACGGGAGTGCGCAAGACGCCGTAGAAGGTGTGCGGGACCCAAATGCGTGTGCGCAGTACGCTGTAGTAATTGTACGTGGCTCCAGTGGAAGTGCGCAAGACGCCGTAGAAAGTGTGCGGGACCCAAATAGCAGTGCGTGGGACGCCATAGAAAGTGTGCGGGACCCATACGGGAGTGCGCCGAACGCCGTAGAAAGTGTATCGGACCCAAATGAAAGTACGTTGGACGCCGTAGAAACTGTGAGGTGACCAAGTGGAAGTACGCAAGACGCCGTAGAAAGTGTGCGGGACCCAAATGCGTGTGCGCAGTACGCTGTAGTAATTGTACGTGGCTCCAGTGGAAGTGCGCAAGACGCCGTAGAAAGTGTGCGGGACCCAAATGGGTGTGCGCAGTACGCTGTAGTAATTGTACGTGGCTCCAGTGGGAGTGCGCAAGACGCCGTAAAAAGTGTGCGGGACCCCAATAGCAGTGCGTGGGACGCCATAGAAAGTGTGCGGGACCCATACGGGAGTGCGCCGAACGCCGTAGAAAGTGTATCGGACCCAAATGAAAGTACGTTGGACGCCGTAAAAACTGTGAGGTGACCAAGTGGAAGTGCGCAAGACGCCGTAGAAAGTGTGCGGGACCCAAATGGGTGTGCGCAGTACGCTGTAGTAATTGTACGTGGCTCCAGTGGGAGTGCGCAAGACGCCGTAAAAAGTGTGCGGAACCCAAATAGCAGTGCGTGGGACGCCATAGAAAGTGTGCGGGACCCATACGGGAGTGCGCCGAACGCCGTAGAAAGTGTATCGGACCCAAATGAAAGTACGTTGGACGCCGTAGAAACTGTGAGGTGACCAAGTGGAAGTGCGCCGAACGCCGTAGGAAATGTGCGGGACCCAAATGAGATTGCGCTGGACGCCGTAGAAAGAGTGCGGGACACAAATGGATGTGCGCAGAACGCCGTAGAACGTAGGTGGGACCCAAGTGTGAGTGCGCCGGACACCGTAGAAAGTGTGCGGAACACAAATGGGTATGCGCAGAACGCCGTAGAAAGTGTGTGGGACCCAAATGAGAGTGCGCCTGACTCCGTAGAAAGTGTGCGGGACCCAAGTGGGAGTGCGCCGGACGCCGTAGAAAGTGTGCGGGGCCCAAATACAAGCACGCCCATGCCGATCATTTTCTCCGCAGGGCTACCGTAACCATTCTTGAACAAAACATGATAACGAACGATAACACACGCTCATAACATGCGGGGTATAAAAGGGCAGAGGAGCGGTATGCACTCATTCACACACCGCTCCTTTCAAGAAGCCGCTGGAAAGTGGCTAAGGAGGTCGAAATTGTGCAAACATGATTGTTGGCTATTACGATGTGCTCATATCCAGGCTGACACTTGGAAAATTTTTGAAAGAAGGTTACGGTAGTCCTGCGGAAAAAATGATCGGCATGAGCGTGCTTGTGACCCAAAAGGGTGTGCGCAGAACGCCGTAGAAAGTGTGCGGGACCCAAATAGCAGTGCGTGGGACGCCATAGAAAGTGTGCGGGACCCATACGGGAGTGCGCCGAACGCCGTAGAAAGTGTGTGGGACCCAAATGAGAGTGCGCAGGAAGCCGTAGAAAGTGTGTCGGACCCAAATGAAAGTACGTTTGACGCCGTATAAACTGTGAGGTGACCAAGTGGAAGTGCGCAAGACGCCGTAGAAAGTATGCGGGACCCAAATAGCAGTGCGTGGGACGCCATAGAAAGTGTGCGGGACCCATACGGGAGTGCGCCGAACGCCGTAGAAAGTGTGTCGGACCCAAATGAAAGTACGTTGGACGCCGTAGAAACTGTGAGGTGACCAAGTGGAAGTGCGCAAGACGCCGTAGAAAGTGTGCGGGACCCAAATGGGTGTGCGCAGTACGCCGTAGTAATTGTACGTGGCTCCAGTGAGTGCGCAAGACGCCGTAAAAGCGTGCGGGACCCAAATAGCAGTGCGTGGGACGCCATAGAAAGTGTGCGGGACCCATACGGTAGTGCGCCGAACGCCGTAGAAAGTGTGTCGGACCCAAATGAAAGTACGTTGGACGCCGTAGAAACTGTGAGGTGACCAAGTGGAAGTGCGCAAGACGCCGTAGAAAGTGTGCGGGACCCAAGTGGGAGAGCGCCGCACGCCATAGAAAGTGTGCGGGACCCGAATGAGAGTGCGCCGGAACGCCGTAGAAAGTGTGCGGGACCCGAGTGAGAGTGCGCCGAACGCCGTAGGAAATGTGCGGGACCCAAATGAGATTGCGGCGGACGCCGTAGAAAGTGTGCGGGGCCCAAATACAAGCACGCCCATGCCGATCATTTTCTCCGCAGGGCTACCGTAACCATTCTTGAACAAAACATGATAACGAACGATAACACACGCTCATAACATGCGGGGTATAAAAGGGCAGAGGAGCGGTATGCACTCATTCACACACCGCTCCTTTCAAGAAGCCGCTGGAAAGTGGCTAAGGAGGTCGAAAATGTGCAAACATGATTGTTGGCTATTACGATGTGCTCATATCCAGGCTGACACTTGGAAAATTTTTGAAAGAAGGTTACGGTAGTCCTGCGGAAAAAATGATCGGCATGAGCGTGCTTGTGACCCAAAAGGGTGTGCGCAGAACGCCGTAGAAAGTGTGCGGGACCGAAATAGCAGTGCGTGGGATGCCATAGAAAGTGTGCGGGACCCATACGGGAGTGCGCCGAACGCCGTAGAAAGTGTGTGGGACCCAAATGAGAGTGCGCAGGACGCCGTAGAAAGTGTGTCGGACCCAAATGAAAGTATGTTGGACGCCGTATAAACTGTGAGGTGACCAAGTGGAAGTGCGCAAGACGCCGTAGAAAGTGTGCGGGACCCAAATAGCAGTGCGTGGGACGCCATAGAAAGTGTGCGGGAACCATACGGGAGTGCGCCGAACGCCGTAGAAAGTGTGTCGGACCCAAATGAAAGTACGTTGGACGCCGTAGAAACTGTGAGGTGACCAAGTGGAAGTGCGCAAGACGCCGTAGAAAGTGTGCGGGACCCAAATGGGTGTGCGCAGTACGCCGTAGTAATTGTACGTGGCTCCAGTGGGAGTGCGCAAGACGCCGTAAAAAGCGTGCGGGACCCAAATAGCAGTGCGTGGGACGCCATAGAAAGTGTGCGGGACCCATACGGTAGTGCGCCGAACGCCGTAGAAAGTGTGTCGGACCCAAATGAAAGTACGTTGGACGCCGTAGAAACTGTGAGGTGACCAAGTGGAAGTGCGCAAGACGCCGTAGAAAGTGTGCGGGACCCAAGTGGGAGAGCGCCGCACGCCATAGAAAGTGTGCGGGACCCGAATGAGAGTGCGCCGGAACGCCGTAGAAAGTGTGCGGGACCCGAGTGAGAGTGCGCTGAACGCCGTAGGAAATGTGCGGGACCCAAATGAGATTGCGCCGGACGCCGTAGAAAGTGTGCGGGACACAAATGGATGTGCGCAGAACGCCGTAGAACGTGTGTGGGACCCAAGTGTGAGTGCGCCGGACGCCGTAGAAAGTGTGCGGAACACAAATGGGTATGCGCAGAACGCCGTAGAAAGTGTGTGGGACCCAAATGAGATTGCGCCTGACTCCGTAGAAGGTGTGCGGGACCCAAGTGGGAGTGCTCTGGACGCCGTAGAAAGTGTGCGGGGCCCAAATACAAGCACGCCCATGCCGATCATTTTCTCCGCAGGGCTACCGTAACCATTCTTGAACAAAACATGATAACGAACGATAACACACGCTTCTTCTTCTTCTCAGCCATGAACAGAGCATCGCATCAAAGGCGTAGGAAGCTAGCCACTTCACACGGCTTGCACCATAGATCTCGAGCAGATAACATTGTAGGTCTGGCCGGACATGAAAATAGATGCAATGAATCATGTCCAACACATTCACAATCAGGGCATCTATCAGGGACTGACTGATCGATCCGATGAGCGTAGGCCTTTAGATATGTGGAGTGGCCGCATCGCAGACCAGCGAGGATTGTTCGGGTGCGTCTCGGTAGATCGGCTTCGCTGTCGTCGACTCGTGGGGGCACGCCGCCATAAATTGGGTTGGGCTGAGTATCAGACAGGTACTCTGCCACAAAGCGCGTATGCTCCGCCATCTGGAGTCTTCTGCGGGAGAGCTCGGATGTAGCCCAGCGTTGTTTATCGACATCAGACAGGGAAGCATTGAGCGGCGTGCGCATGTTTCTTGGTTGGGGCCCGGACGACAGAAGATGGTAGTTTGGATGGGTCGGGCTCTTGACAATACTTATGAGAAACTGCTGAGACTGGAGTAAGCAGTGCTGTTTTACAGGGAGTAGGCCGGTTTCTTGATGAAGATGCGGAATAGGCGTCGATTTGTGACATCCAGTAATAAGCCTGAGGGCAGTATTCTGTGCTCTCTGCAGCTTGCACCAAGAGGATTCAGAGAGATGTCGAGTCCAAATAGGGGCGCCATATTCCAAGACCGGCTGGACCATGGCTCTATAAGTCGCACGTAGTACCTCCTTCGTGCTGCCCCACGAGGTTCCAGCCACGGCGCGGAGAATGTTGTTGCGCGAGTTGGCAGAGGCAGCTCGTATACGCGTATTTTCATGAAATCTTAAAGAGGGGTCCAGGAAAACTCCCAATAGTCGAGGATGCTTAGACAGTGGCAGCTCGTGGCCATCCCACATGACTCTGGGATGAAGCCGATGTTCAATAGTAGCCGTTGTACATAGAGTAGCACTTGATTTGGAGGCAGAGACAGTCAGCGACTTTGATTTAAGATACACTGCCAGGGTCCGTAAGTAGTCATTCATGGTAGCAGTGGCTCGATCAATAACTGAGTCCGTGCTTACGATGGTGATGTCATCAGCGTACAGGCACAGATGAATACCAGTTGGTTGGAACAGGAATATCAGATAGAAATAGCGAAAATAGGCTAGGGGATAACACTCCGTCTTGAGGGACACCGGCTTTCAGAGGAACCGAAGACGACAGATGTCCGTCGAACTTGACACGAATAGACCGGTTCTTGATAAAGCTATTAATCCATCTTTTAGACCAACTGGGCATGTCCGATTCCAGAATCGATTTCGAGAGGAGCGGAAGACTGACGCTATCAAAAGCCGCCGTAAGATCTATGGCAACGACGAGGCTTCTACCAGCGGGGGTCTTGCGGTTAAATCCAGCGATTATGTGCTCGGTAATCGACGTCAGGGCTGTGACTGTGGAATGCTCCTTCTTGAAACCATGCTGGTGGGTGTTGTGCTGTAGACTGCTTTGGAGGAGCGGATTGAGGAATCTTTCCGCAAGCTTGGCAAGGGGGAGAGGAGGGAAATGGGGCGGTGGGAAGCAGCCTTATCCGGCGGCTTGCCTGGCTTGGCGATGGGGATGACGACAGCTTGTTTCCAGCGGGCTGGAACAACACCAGAACTGAAAGACGAATGAATAAGATCAGAGAGCAGTTCGTAATAGGATTCAGGAATATGTTTGAGATGAACAGCCGAAATCCCGTCGGGTCCCTCAGCACGCGAATTTTTCATCGATTTGATGACCTTGTCGATGGCGGAAGGAGAGATAGCAGGGACATCCAGTCGACTGAGCTTCCTGATTGCTCGCATTGTTCGTCTGTGTTGCTTATCCCGAGGCCATGACGCAGATGCAAATAGTTTGCCGAGCAGACAAGCAGCCTTGTAACCGTGCTCGAATCTTCCAGACGGAAACTTGAGCATGTTGCGGTCAATACTCATCTTTTTGCCTGAAAGCCGCTTCAAAGTGGTCCAGGCTTTTTTGGCATCCACGGTAAAATCGATCGACTCGGTGAGCTCTTTTCAGCGTTGCTGCTTGTGTTCATTTAGCAATGCGGTGATGTTTTCCGACAGCTGCTGTATCGCTGGATCATTGGGGTCCGATCTTCGTTTGTCGTCTCTCATAGTGATTAGTTCAAGCACTTCACTGGGCACGTTCGGGTGAAAAGTCCTCACACGTCCAGTAGGGATAGCAGCTTTGGTAGCACGTCCTATGGCATCTACTATGAACTTCTCCTTGTCGTAGACTGAGCCGTTCCATGGGTAGCTGGCCGCCTGGCTGAGCAATACCTCTTTGAATAAGTCCCAGTTAGCCTTACGATAATTAGAATAGGACTTACAACGACAGCCAGAGAACGGAGCAAGCAAACTATTAAGTGACAGATCCAATGATATAATTATGGGAACATGATCACTGGTCAGTGCCACATCAGTAGACCAGGTACAGGAAATAGCTAGCGAGGATGATACAAACGTGATGTCGGGTGAGGAGGGTCTGCCCACCGCTGGAAGACGAGTGGGAGAATCCTCATTGATGGGAACAAGATCACAATCATCAGCGAAAAGCTCAATGAGTTCACCTCTATTATCAGGCTCTAGAGGAGAAAACCACGAAGGAGAATGAGCATTAAAATCACCAGCTATTACAACCGAACTTGATGATAAGGCAGCATGGACATCATGTAAGGCGTGGGATCAAATGAAATGGGACAGGATGTGGTGGGGGGTATATAGACATTGACAATATCAAGGGGACCACTTTGTAATACAATATGAACTCCAAGACATTCAACAACATCATCATCGGGAAGAGCAATAATGTGAGAAGGGATAGATGATTTCACAAAAGTTGAAACACCACCGCCATGGGAAGTACGTGGAACATGATAGGATAGATAACCGGGGAGACGGGGGAGGGAGGAGGAAGAAATGCTAAGCTTGGTCTCCTGCAGGAGAATGACATCAGGTTGAGTGCGATCTACATACACTGTGAGTTCAGCAAGTTTGGCACGTAGGCCATTGATATTTAGTTGATAAATGCTAAGACCATGCTGAGGAACCCTAGGAGGATTTACAGAGCAAGACATACAACAGTAAGCATGAGTGTAGTCATCATAGCTGGACAATCCCGAACATTTGAGGTGCACCCAGCCAAGGCAACCGCCACATTGAATGCTTGCATGTTGAGCAGATAGTCCGCAGTGACAGCAGAGATATCGTGGTGCCTTGCTGCACGGTCCCGGATTCCTCTCAATGCCAGCTCGTAGAAGTAGAATACAGAGGAGTGCAGCAGCCAGCCATCTACACTCCCAATACGAAAAAACTCCACATGGAGTGATTGATGTTCGTTTGATGAGCCTCCATATGTCGACTCCACAGATCCACCACGCGTAGGTTGAACATCTTGGATCTATAACACACGCTCATAACATGCGGGGTATAAAAGGGCAGAGGAGCGGTATGCACTCATTCACACACCGCTCCTTTCAAGAAGCCGCTGGAAAGTGGCTAAGGAGGTCGAAATTGTGCAAACATGATTGTTGGCTATTACGATGTGCTCATATCCAGGCTGACACTTGGAAAATTTTTGAAAGAGGGTTACGGTAGTCCTGCGGAAAAAATGATCGGCATGAGCGTGCTTGTGACCCAAAAGGGTGTGCGCAGAACGCCGTAGAAAGTGTGCGGGATCCAAATGGGTGTGCGCTGAACGCCGTAGAAAGTGCGCAGGACATCAGTGGGAGTGTGCACGATGTCACAGAAGGTGTGCTGGGCATTAGTGGGAGCGTGCAGGACTTCACGGAAAGTGTGCAGGCCATCACTTGGAGTGCGCCGGACGTCATAGAAGGGGGGGGGGCAGGGCATCAGTGGGTTTACTTCGAATTGACACCACCAGGCATAAATCATGTTAGAAAGGAAACCTTTAGAAAAAATAAATGAAATTCCTGAAAGTTTAGGTTCCTGGCAAAAGTAAAGATTTGGCATGGCCATTTTTTCGAAAAATTGGCAATATTCTCCGTTAAAAAGGGAAGGTAAAATAAAAATGGAAAAACTTTTGAAATATTCCTGAGAACGATTTGGCGTAGAATAATTTGATTTTTGGGAAATGTAGTGAAATAGTTGAAAGTATGATTTGGCAGTCGAGTTTGAACCAACTATTTACAAGAGTTGTGCAAATGAGAGATCGCATTAAATAAGCTTATCCGTAGAACATATCGAAGCAAAATCACGCGTGATAAGGCAAGCAGTAAAAGCTCGTTCGGGAGCTGGAATGCCGCGGTCTTCACGTATTAAGTAAAGTAAAATCAACTGTTTGTTTCATATCACGCGTGATTTTGCTTTGATATGTTCTACGGATAAGCTCATACAATGCGATCTCTCGTTTTGCACAACTCTTGTAAATAGTTGGTTCAAACTCCACTGCCAAACCATACTTTCAACTATTTCACTACATTTCCCCAAAATCAAATAATTCTACGCCAAATCGTTCTCAGGAATATTTCAAAAGTTTTTCCATTTTTCTTTACCTTCCCTTTTTAACGGAGTATATTTCCAATTTTTCGAAAAAATGGCCATGCCAAATCTTTACTTTTGCGAGGAACCTAAACTTTCAGGATTTATTGTCGCAATCAAATATGGCTCCTGAAGCAATTCTCATTGTTAGCAATGGAGAACAGATTTTTTAAAATGAATGAGAACTGTTGTAAACCGCTTCAACATGTTATGAGTGCATTCATTCGCCTCTTCCAATGATTTAGGGGTAAGTTCACGAATTAGCATTCAAGGATTGTTTGTACACTTCGTGCGCGTTTTTTTTCCTTCACGTCGTCATCTCAGCTCTGAAGAGGGTCAACTTCGTTTGGCAGAAAACTCCAAGCCTTAAACAATTCTAATAAGCACTGCCTCTGATGTTTATAGAGTCGTATTGAACCCCTTTGGCTTTTTTTACGCCCGACGTCGGACAGTGCCATACATTGAAATTGCGGCGTATTCCGCCACAGTGCGAGATATGTTGCGGTTAACAACCGTCAATGCCGTCTCTTCAGTACAAAATGTAAGGCATTCTAACCCTTCATAACTTGCTCCGACGTCGTATCAATGATTTCTCCGCACTGCGACGTCGGTCGGCCGACACCGCAGTGCGGGCCGCATAGATGCCGCAGTCCTATCTTATAACGTGCCGGACAGTCCCGTCCGGCAGACTGTGAAAGGGGCTTCAGGCTTTGCAGATAGCCAGCGCGAACGCGTGCTCTCGCTTATCACTGTACATCGCCATTATCGTGCGCTTGTTAAAGCAAAATCGATTACTATGACATGAACTGGACTACATCTTGAGATAACAAAAAAGCGATAAAATCGGAGACCAACTTAGAGCCTCAAGACCGGCGACTACGGTGTCAACTGCACTGGCGATCAACTTCTGTTTTATTGTCTCGACTGCTTCTTTCTCGCATCGCAATTCACATTCAATACGTCGCGCCGTGTGAGTTGGCGGGCTAGAAAACAAAAAAAATTACTACATCACATGGGGCGGAAAATCTGTCGTAAAAAATACCCATGCGCTGCAGCACTTCGCTGCCTCGTCCATTCACGAATAGCATCTTCTCTCATACGGAACGCCCGCGACTCCATGTGTTCTTCGATTCCAGAAAGCTGACGAGCCGCCAGACGGTGAAGCAACGAAAAGAAACGAAGACGAGTCCCTTCTTCGATAGTAGACTTTTCAATGTTTTCAGTTGTTGTCTGAAACCTCAAGCGATCACACTACGATTCTAACAAAGTTGAACAACGCGCCTTGAGCTGAGAGAAAAAATCATCTTCAAAAAGCAATTGTTTGGAGTTGTTCAATTTCGCATCTGGTGCTCTAATTCCCATGAGAGGTGTGCAAATGCAGATGTCAATCCATTGTAGTTAACGTGGTGGATCTCGTCGGACAGTTAAGCAAGTGCGCGGTATCAAGGCCGAGGCAATCGCAGTACGGGCAAACATCGGATTTGTTGCTGTCGGTCCTGCTGACGAGGGACATCAGCATGTTGAGTGATAGCAGCGCAGCGATGCGAGGGCATATCTGGCCCTTCTTGCGCGCTGAGACTCGCTGAGACCCCTTGGGTGGTACTATTCCCAGTTTAAGATCAATGGCCGCCTTTTCTAGATGACACCGTACGAAGTGGGTGTGCTCCTCGGACAACAGACGGAGTCGTTCTAGCGTTAAGCGTTGACATCATTGACAACTGACTTTGTTAGGAGCGTTGGATAATGGCTTTCTTAAGCTTTTTGCGCACCCTCCTGGTCGGAAGGTAGGGTTGTTTGATAATATTAAGGATTTGCTGGGCCTGAAGCTGATAGAACTCCTTTACTGGTAACAAACGGGTGCAAGCGCTCGTGTAGGAAACTCCTTAAACATCCGGTGGCGATTCGAAGAGCGGCACTCTTCTTCTTCTTCTTTGCAGCCACATTGAGGGTTTTGTCATAGGTTGAGAAACTGGGCGACCAGTAACGGATTCGTCCATAAGTCCATTACGGTCAGCGTGGTGGGTCTCTCCGGACATTTGAAAAACGCGGTATCATGGCCGAGGCAGCCGCAGTCTAGGCAAAAATCTGATTTGCTGCTGTCTATTTTGCTGACGTAAGACATAAGCATGGTAGAATGACCACAGCGCAGCGATGCCAGGGTGCATCTGGCCCTTCTTCTGAGTTGAGCCTCGGATTTGCATACTTGAAGCGGCACTACCCCCAATATGGGATTAATGGTCGCCTTTTCCAGATGGCACCATACGAACTGAGTACGCTCGTCGCGCAATAGACGCAGTCGTTCTTGCTGTGAGTGGTGCCATCTTTGCAGATTGACTTTGCTGGGAGCATCGGCGAATGGCTTTCTGATGTCTCTCTCTCTGACGGGGTTTAGCACCCTCCAAGAGGGGTGGTTTAGTTGTTTGAAAATGTTGATGAAAAATTGTTGCGCCTGGAGCTGACAGTGCTCCCTTACTGGCAATAAGCGGGTCTCAGCATGCAAGTGATCGACTGGGGAACTTCTTGTACATCCGGTGGCGATTCTTGAAGCTGCATTCTGTATGCGTTGCAACTTAAGTCCAAGAGGATTCCGAACTAGATGCTGCCAAACTGGTGCGGCGTATTCTAGTGCAGGCTGGAGAATCGCCTTATACGTTGTAATGATGGTTTCTTTGCTACTACCCCATGATGTACCGTCCAGGGCTCTAAGCACGTTAAGCTTCGCTTTAACGATGGCCTGCTTCTGTTCCGTATTCTTATGGAACTTGAGCGATGGATCGAGCACGAGTCCGAGAAGTTTTGGGAAGCGGGCCGCAGGCAAACGATCTCCATTCCACACGACATACGGATGTGCGCCGTGTTCAGATGGGTCCATTGTGAGAACGGATACCGATGACTTTGACGCAGAAATCTTCAGCATTTTGTGGTCGAAGCTTTTCAGTGTGATCAAGTACTCGTTAATCTTAGCGACGGCCACATTTATGTCCCGATCACGACACAAGACGGTCATATCATCAGCGTAAGCGCCCACCTTGATATCTTGGGGAGGGGCGGGCATATCTTCGAGGTACAGACTGATAAGAGCTGGCGACAATACGCCGCCCTGACTCCAGCTGCAATCGGAATTCTGTTTGAGACATGATTCTGGAACATCACTCTAGCCCGTCTTCCCTTAGTAAATGCAGCTATCCAGCGCTTTCGCCATAGCGGGATTGATGACTCCAGTAAGTTATTCGATTAGATACCAAGATTCACTGTGTCGAAAGCCTTAGTGAGATTCAAGGCAACTGCTACAGTTCTACGTGACTTATTGGCGTTGAAACCATCAATAGCATAGCTAGTAATTTCCAACAAAGCTGTCGTCGTGGAGTGCAGTCTTCTAAATCCATGCTGAAACACCTGTCTCTCGTTGTGTTCAGCCAGGTCTTTGACGATCAGCTTTTCAGCTACTTTAGCAAAAGAAGACAACAAGCTAATGGGCCGATATCCCTTGACTGATCTTGCCAGGCTTGGGCAGCAGCACGACTTTGCCGTCTTCCAACTCTGCGGGATAGTACACGAACTGAACGAGGTGTTTATCACATCAGTGAGAAGCGGTAGTGGGTCAGTGGGTATCTTCTTCAAGATAGCAGGACATATCCCACCAGGAGCAATAGCTCTGGAGTTCCGCATTTCCTTTATAACCTTCTCAACTTGCGTCGTAGTGAACACTTCGGCCGTGCTCATAAGCGGGAGGCGACACAGCTCTCTTACAGTCACTCTATTCTGCGGACCTCGTTTAGCACTGGTGATGAAAAAACTTTTCCCGAGCACATAAGCGGCTTCCTTTCCTCATTTGAATACGCCGTTGTCAAATTCGATTGTGGAGACGGTGGAGGGTGAGCTTTTACCCGAAAGCTCCGGTAAAACCTTCCGATAGCTGCACTGTCCGTCTTAAAATCCAACTGCCCGATGAACTTCTCCCACTCTTCTTTCTTGAGTCTATCCAGATCCTTTCGACCCGGAGCAGGCCAAAAAATTGAACGTTAACATGACCTTTCGACCCGGAGCAGGCCCGGAGCGCAACCGGCTCCGCCTCTCCCCGCCCACTGCGACCGAAACGCAGAGCAGTTGATATTCAAACTTGCGGTGCGTTTCGGTTGTGATTGCAACCTGCAGTGCGTTCAGGTTGCTCCGCGGGCCACATGCGTTGACTGACGCGCGCATTTCGAAATTAGATGAATCGATTGAAACAAGGAAGAGCATCTGGGCTTCCTGCGATTTTTTGAGTGGAATTCTCACTGTTTCTCTTGTGGGGCTTGTAATTGATTTCCTCTGCTACATTTGCGCTCAATATTCGACCATCCTAAGATTCATTATATTCTTCATATTTGTGCAAAATTTAGACTGTCTCAAAGAATTAAACGTTAACATGACCTTTCGAACGCATTTCGCAAATATTAATGGAGGAAGTTTTTTTAAATTTATTTAATCATTTCGGAAAAAAATGACGAATCGCTCGCGTTCTTGCATTTAGTCACCCACTCCGAAAAATCAAAAAGTCCTAAATCGAAAAAAAAATTGATTCGGGAGGATTATTCGAATTTAATACGCATTTTGAGTGTTCTAAAATACGATATTCAGCCTATCCTCTGTTTCTGAACGAAATTTATTTCCATTCGTCGCGTGCGTCGGCGCGCGTACGCTGCGTATCCTTCTCCCTTCACTTTCTCGCTGTCTCTACCCTCGCTCCGCACAAGCGCGCGAGGGAACAGAATAAGTTTGGCTCGGAACCAGAGGATACTAGTCCGGTCGCTCTAATTTAGGCATCGATTTCCTATGTTTAGCTGGTTGATTCCAGGATGAAATTGCATACAATGGAAATCAGAAGATTAATGAATGAAATTGTGAGGGAATCTGTGACGGAATCAAAATTCTAAGCAGGGGAAAGTGTTTTAAGCTTAGGTATTTCATAATCAGCACTAGCTTAGAAAAAGGACAATTAAGGGTCACATTAATCTAAGCAAATTCAGTAGGGTGGGGTAATTCGGTGAATGTGTGGAAATCGCTGGATTCTTCCTTGAAAAATCGATTAGCTAAAATGGGTGCGATAGTCGATCAGCGAAGCGTGTGAAATACGTCGAGGTATCGATTTTTGCAGCTGCGTTGCTAAAATCGGTTTATAGAAAGCGTCCGGGGCGCAGCCGTCTACGCTGGATGATGTACTATGACGTCATCAGCCGACAGTTGCGCTCTGGGCGCTGCGTGAATCAATTTCGTCGGTAGGACCCGGAGCGCAACGTATGTGGCCTGCATCGCAATATATGTGGCCCGAAAATTGCCAAATTTGTCACCCTGAGCGCAACATGGACGCGGCTCCGGGTGCATTCGGGGTGGGCTCAGGGCCTGCTATCGTCTGAGTCCTTTTTGATCTCACTTCCAAGCTCAGCAACCACGGGGTCCAGATGATTAACCGCTCTCCTCGCATCCCTCGTTCTAATTTTGTCGAGGATTTCTCTGTTGACATTTGGATAGAACGTCTTGACGTGACCGAGAGGAATAGCCGCGTTCATGGCCTTGCGGATTGCGTCAGATAAATGCCCCTCTTTCTGGTGCACGCTTCCATTCCAGGGGTAATTTGCCGATAGGCGAAGCGCAACTTCACTGAACAGGCGCCAGTCCGCGTGGCCTAACTCAAGATAAGAACGTTGGCGAACACCAGAAAAGGGAGCGGGAGAATTGGATAGATCGATAAGGACAAAGACAGGAACATGGTCACTTGGCAAACTCGTCGAGGTAGATCATGAGCAGGTTTTACGAGACAAGAGATATGTCTGGGCTAGAAGATCGGCAGTTGGCAGGGAGACGAGTGGGCTGATCATCGTTTTAAATTAGCAGGTCCACTCATCTGCTTCTTCAACAACATTTGCTCTAGAATCAGGACCGAGAGACGAGCAAAAGGTGTGAGCGTTGTAATCACTCGCGAAAACGACCGAGGATGAGAGGAAGCAGTCGCTCAGCCGCTTAAGCAGTGGGATAGGATTGTAAGATGAAGGGCATGAAGTTGTAGGATATGTTGAAGAGAGAAAATTGTGTTTTTAGGGGGAGATGGATTGGGACGTACTCGAGAATACCGTTCTTAAGGACACTGGGAATTAGGTGAGAAGGAAGAGTGGATAGTACAAAAGTAGAAACTCCTCCCCCGAGAGACGATCTTGGATAATGGTATGAAAAAACAGAAAATGGGGATGGATAATGGGAAAAAGAGCCTGGGAGATTGGGATGAGGATAGGTAGGGGATGGAGAGAGCTTGGTTTCTTGAACCATGATGACGTCTGGATGGTAGGTACGTGCGAAGAGAGAGAGAGAGTTAAGAAAGCTTGGCACAAGGCCGTTTGGATTGATATGCACAATGGAAAGGGAGCGATTTGAGATAGAGGAATCTGAGTTGGAAGGTGAGGAGCATAATACACAGCGAAAAGATGAGTTATGATGCCTCACAGAGCTGAGACCCGAACAGGAGAGATGCACCCACCTTTGGCATCCGAAGCACTGAACGCTTATTTTTTCCATGTGACATCCATGCCGCACGTGACGCATGGGTACTTTTGAGCGGGTCCAGGATTCCTCTCCACGCCGGCCCTTTGCAGGAGAATCCAAAGGAGAGCTGCGGCCGGCCAGCACCTCTTCCATGACAAAAACCATCTTTGTGGAGGGGATGACGTCAGTTTTCACGAAGGCGATCTTCTTTCCTCCACACTGCCACGGCACGAACGTACGACATCTCGGCAGCAGCGGCATTCTGTACACGTTGGGTCTTGGTACAGGATGATTCTGATATAATATGCTGCCAGACCGGTGCGCCGCACTGCAGGGAGGGCTGAAGTATGGCCTTGTACTTCGTGAGAATGGTTTCTTTGCTGCTGCTCCACGATGTATCGCCCAGGGTCTCAGAAAAATCAGCTTCGCTTCGAAGACAGCCTACTTCGGTGTTCTATGAATTTTGATAGATGGATCGAGCACAAGACCGAGTAGCTTGGGAAAGCGAGCAGCGGGTGTGCGACCTCCACCCCACTCAACATCTGGATAGGCGCTGTGATTAGCTGGATCCGCTGTGAGTACGAATACTGAAGACAGGAAGCGGAGATCTTTAGCACTTTGTGGTCGAAGAAAGTTTTAGGCGCGATCAGGTACTGAATTATCTTGAAGGCGGCCACATGTTTGTCTCAATCTCGACACATGATTGTCATATCATAAGCATAAGCGACCACCTTGATATCCTGAGTAGGGCGGGCAAGTCTTTGTTTCCAACTTATAGCCCTTCAAATGTATCTTGACAAGATACAGAGTAATTTCTTATGCTTGGTTGTGATCACTTTCTTCGAGTTTTCCGCGCCGCCAGTTGTTAACGATATTTGAAAACTTCTGCTAATTATGAACGAAAAAATGTTTCAGAGGTCCAACTTAAATAACGAACTTCCAACATTATCTTATCATTTGAAACAGCACTCCAGAAAAGATGCCCGTCAAATACCTATGCAATGGAACATATTCATTTTCAAATTCAAAACTGCGAAGGCTGAAAGAACCCTGTTTTCGATGGTGACACAATGTTTTTACCCTCTACAAAACGTCGTAATTCACATCATTCCAAGCGCGCGCGGCGCACGCGACGCCTGGGCCACCGTCTGTCCTCCGCTCTCTCATTGTCTCTAACCTCCGCTTCGCACCAGCAAGCGTAGGAACCATGTAAATTCCGCCGTTTTATAGTCTGTATCAGACCGAGTCCCCAATTGCGGTGAGGATAACAGGTGCTGCACGACGCAGTCCAAAGCTAATCCTGGGGGGGACCTCGTGGTCCAAGCACAACTCTGCTCGCACTGTGTGTCACGACAAGATCAGATGTCGGCTACGGGCTTCTTCTTCGCCCCTATACAGACAACACTTCGCCATCGCCGACCGCTCCACTGCTTACCCTGAATTTCAAGAAAAAGGTATACCTGCCGCAGCAGACAGATCGCTTCCTCCAGCATGTTTTTATGATCAGCCAGTATTTCTGCCAAGAGACACCGAACTTCAATGCCGGGCTTTACTTCACTGAAACAAATCACCATATCGATGAGTGACTGCAGGGAAATGTTTTGCATACGCCAACAGAATCATCTTACCTCGACTCCAAGTTAACTCGCAACGCGTGCTCTGCTGTGTTGATATCGCCTTTCAAGATTAGGACCCGACATTTCTCAATCATTGATATATGCTCAGAATGGGATTCCAAGATCGATAAACATGGCTGGAATGGACATCTTTTTTTTTCAAGTTTCATCTACGTATTTTTTCGTATTTTTTTTACAAAACCAATGTTGTTTAACCCATTCAAGACCAAGTGTCCCACCGGTGGGGCACGCCTTGACTACCACTTCAAACCGCGGGCTCCAGAAGTGGGACACGCTTTTCAAAAATTCATTTCTTCATATTAAGACCAAATTCCCAAACTTTCTCATGTTCAATGTATTTATTCACTAATCCTAGACTTGACTACGGAAGTTGTGGTCCGTCGGCAGCTCCACTATGGCACAATGTTCAAACTTTTGTGAAAATAGCTGGGGCTCAATAAGGAAAATCGTTTCAAAAACAATTTTTCGAACGCATTACGAGCTCTTTTTTTCTTACTGCCGTTTCTTAGCCTTCTCAGCAGGAAACCATCTCTTCTTCTTCTTCTTTGCAGCCACAGAGAGGGGTTCTGTCATAGGTTCAGAAACTCGGCCACTAGCACTGGGTTCGTCCACAGATCCATTGTCGTCAATGTAGTCGGTCTTTTCGGGCAATTGAACAGGTGCGCAGTAGTATGCCCTTGACTACCGCAATCAGGACACTCGTCAGGTTTGCTGTTGTCAATCCTATGCAAGTATGACATAAGCATGGGGGAGTGTCCACAGCGTAACGATGCAAGGGTGCACCTGGCACGCCTGCCAAGTTCCATCTCTGTCTCGGACTCCTTTGGAGGTGCGACTGCCAGGATGGGGTTTCTCGCAACTCTGCTCAAGTGTTCGTTCACGAATGGGGTATGCACCGCGCGCAAGAGACGGAGGCGTTCTTGTTGTGCTTCAGTCCATCTCTGCACATCTACTTTCGACGGAGCATCAGCGAAAGGCTTTCTGATACATCTCTCTCACCGGGTTTAGTACTCTTCGCGAAGGATGATTCGGCTGCTTCACGATGTTAATGTACATTTGTTGCGCCTGGAGTTGGCAGTGGTCTCTGACTGGCAATATGCGAGCTTCGGCACGTAAGTGCTCTATTGGAGAGCTTTTGGAACAGCCTGTTGCAATCTGCAGAGCACAATTTTGGACGCGCTGCAGCTTGGACCAAGATGAGTCCGACACGATGTGCTGCCAGACTCGCAGCATACCCAAGGCGGGCTGCACAATAGCCTTATACGTGGTCAGGATCGTTTCTTTATTGCATCCCCAGGACGTTCCACCGAGAGCACGCAGGACGTTGAGTCTTGTTTTCACTGTGGCTTGCTTCTGCTCAGTGTTCTTATGAAATTTCAACGAAGGATCCAACACGAGTCCAAGCAGCTTGGGGAATCGGGTGGCCTGCAATTGAGTTTCGTCCCATTTCACCATAGGATGGGCACTGTGCTCTGCATTATCAGTGGAAAAGACGGTGACGGACGATTTGGAGGCAGAGACTGTGAGCATTTTGCGATCGAAGAAACATTTCAACTCGATCAAGTAGTCATTGATCTTACTGGTGGCTACCTTAATGTCGCGATCTCGGCACAGAATAGTAATATCATCCGCGTATGCAACGACCTTGATGTCTTGAGGGGGAACGGGCAGATCTTCTAGATATAAACTGAAAAGTGCAGGCGATAAAACTCCTCCTTGAGGGACACCAGCGGCGATGGGGATGCTATTGGAAACATGTCCCTGGAATAGCACATTTGCCCGACGTCCTTTAGTGAAGGCAGCTATCCACCGTTTCTGCCATGGCTTGATGGTAGACTTCAACAGACTCTCTGATAGTAGGCCTAGATTGACAGTGTCAAATGCCTTTGTTAAGTCGAGGGCCACACCAACAGTACGTTGGGGTTTAATGGCATTGAAGCCGTCCAGCACATAGCTCACAATTTCCAACAAGGCCGTAGTGGTGGAATGTAATTTACGGAAACCATGTTGGTGCTGCTGTTGGCTGTTATGCTCGGCAAGCTCCTCCACAACCAGTTTTTCGGCAATTTTGGCGATGGGTGAGAGCAGACTGATCGGCCGGTACCCTTTAGCCGTGGATGGTGACTTTCCCGGCTTCGGCAGTGGAATAACACGAGCCACTTTCCAATTTTGGGGTAAAATACATGTACGAAACGATGTATTTATGACGTCAGCAATAAAGGGCAGTAGTTCACTGGGCAGTCTCTTCATGACTGCAGGGCTCAAACCGTCTGGCCCTGATGCCTTCGGGAGTTGCTCATCTCCTTTATCGCCTTCTCGACCTGTGCAGGCGTGACTGCATCATCTACATCCATGAGAGGCAACTTACAGAGTTCCCGAACAGTTAATTCTGTTCTGTTTCTCTCTTTTGGTTCTAGTGATGAAAAAATGCTTCCCAAGAGCATTTGCGGCCTTCCTTCCCTGATTTGAAGACTCCATCTTCAAACTCAATCGTGGAATTGTCGGCGGAGGTGAACTTTCCGGAGATCCTTTTCAAGGCCTTCCACGTTGCTGCTGCATCATTTCTGAAGTTCATCTTCTCAGTGAACTTTTTCCCAAGTTTCCTTCTTGTGCCTGTCAAGGTCGTTCCTGATCTCATCATCCAGCGCAGCGATGTCTGGGTCAAGATGATTTGCGGCTCTCTTTGCGTCCCTTTGTCCTTATCTTCTGCAGTGTTTCCCTGGTGACATTGGGGAAAGAAGGTCTTAACGCGGCCTTCAGGGATCGCAGCTTTCATAGCCTTCAAGATAGCATCAGATAGGTGGCGCTCCTTCTGGTGTACATCGCCATTCCACGGATAATCAGCCGCTTGGCGGAGCGCAACCTCCTGAACAGGCTCCAGTCTGCAAGGCCTAAATTAAGATAAGAACGATGACGAACACCTGTATAGGGAGCAAGAGAGTTAGAGAGATCAATGTCGACAAAGACAGGGATGTGATCGCTGGAAAGAGTTGTGGATGTCGACCAAGAGCAGGCATTAGAGAGATTGGAAAAGACGAGGGAGATGTCTGGGCTAGATGATCGGCTGTTGGCAGGGAGACGAGTGGGCTGGCCATCGTTTAAGATAACCAGATCGCACTCCTCCGCCCATTCTTCGACGTCACCTCCTCTAGCATCAGAATCAAGCTGACGAGCAGAACGTGTGCGCATTGAAGTCACCTGCAAAGACGATTGAGGGAGAAAGAGAGCAGTCATACAGCTGCTTGAGAAGGGGATAGATTGTATGTTGAGGGACAAGAGGAAGAAGGAGGGATATATATATTAAAAAGAGAAAGTGGTGTTTTAAGAGGTAGATGGATGGGGATGCACTCGAGAGTGCCATCCACTGGAGTGTTTGGAATAATGTGAGAGGGAAGAGAGGACAGAACAAAAAGTAGAGACTCCGCCTCCTTGAGATGACCTGGGAGTATGATATGCAGTATAGCCCGGGATGTTTGGATGTCGAGAGGTAGCAGAGGGAGAGAGTTTGGTTTCCTGAACCATGATAACATCCGGGTGATGAGTACGGGCGAAGAGAGATAATTCAGAAAGCTTGGTCCGAAGGCCGTTTAGATTGATATGTACAATAGATAGGGCGGTTGGTAGATGAGGAATTTGAGTTACTGGAGGCGGAGCACACAATACAACGAAAGGAAGAATCGTGGTGCCTCACAGAACTGAGACCCGAACAAGAGAAGTGCACCCACCTTTCGCATCCAAAACATTGGACGCTGGTTCCATACCAATTGACATCTCTGCCGCATGTGGCACATGGGTACTTCTTCTTCTTCGCGGGTCCTGGATTCCTTTCGACGCCGGCCATTTGTAGAAGAATCCTCAGGAGAGCTGCAGCCAGCCAGCACCTCTCCCATGACAAAAACCCTCTCCGCGGAGGGATTGACGTCGGTTTGCACGGAGGTGATCTTCTTTCCTCCACACTGCCACGGCACGAACGTACGACATCTCGGCAGCAGGAAACCATAGTTGGAATCACGTTCTGTTCCCCTGGAAACGTGATACTACCTTGACTACAGCTACCATGACCCCAGAGCATCGACTTTCTCCACTTTCAACTTTTTTACTCACCAAAAACGAACCTAAACCGTACAAGATTTTAAAACAGAGAGCAGGTTTCTGAATCGCATTTAAAGAAATTCCTTCAAGTGGAGCGGGAACTTCGGTAAAATATTTACTTCATCGACAGCTTCACTATGAACGTGAAAAACGAAAACCGAATTTCGGTGGCGTGCCATTCGAGCTCGCGTGTCCCACCGGTGGAACGCGGTGTACGGTAACGCAGTATTGCACGGGGTCCGAACGTGCAGTCACCCAAAATTAGGCGTGGTCGTGAATGTGTTAACAGCCTGTTAGAGGATTGTATCTACTGCCTAGATCAAAGTGTAATATAGATAGGAACACCAAAAATTCCAGTAAGCCATCTGTTCCCAAATCACTTCACCAATTCGGACAAGGCGCCGCGTGGCCTCAGAACAGCGAGTGCGCCCCCTCAATTCAAAAACCACTCGGTTGTCCCAAAGCCTCTCTCGACCCATCCGGGCTGTTGATCCACTCCACAGAACAGGAGGGGCCTCGGCGAGATTCGGCTGGTACATGCGACCGAAAGCCGCAGCGTTCACGTAGCCGCTGGGACGTTGCGCGGATTGCATTTAGCCGGTCGCACTGCTCCACGGCGTGTCCCATGCATTGTATTCGATCAAGCCGACTGATCGCTTACGCCGAATGAGTCCCATAAAACCGGCGGGACAGTCGATTGGCTGTTGGCTCGACGGGCTCACACTCGTTGTTTGAGGTCGCGTCCCTCGTTGGGGTGTTGGCGGAATAACTATGGCAAATAGACATGTAAAGTAGGAAAGGAAGACCTCCAATAGGCCGCCTATTTGATCAAAACATTCCACCAACATAACAGAAACATTTTCTACAGATACCCAACAAAATGTTTCCCGAAGGTTTCCTTGGCACATCAACGAACCACAAATGTCTTACCGACCACATCAGCAACGCAGTACAGTAGGGAATTGCGAATTTACTCCTCGGCACTATATTGTTCTGTTTTCGAATCATCACTAACATTGTCACCTGTCCAAGCACATGCAATCTTACAGTCGGGACGGATCGCACTGATACTTTGCGTTCTCAAGCAAAAAGAAGCTTAACGCCCACTTCGACGCGCCCATTTCTCAAGAGACCCGCGATAAGCACGTACTCGCCCTCTGGGCTGGAATTCATGAACGCAAAGCGGGGGTACCAGCAGGGTTTGATTGGAAACGTTCGCAAACCAGCGATCCATCGTCGCTAAGTTTGGTCAGGACTGGGCTATGCCTGAGTCCCATGTAATCGCACCTCCGAGGTGGTGGTTTGGTTCGGTTTGCTACCAGCTGTGGCAGCTAACCAAACCAAACCCTGCCGGGACCCAAGGAGTCCACGAATCCCAGCCCTGGACACGACAGCGTGCAAAGCGCGGGGAGAAGGGCGAGATAGTGCCTATAGCGTTCGTCACTGACAGCGAGTGACAACCGACGCCGCGACAATAACGTTCAAAAACATTTTTGTCGCGGCGTCAAGGTTGACGCTGGGCGACCACGGGCAACGAGCCCCTCTGAATTTTATGGGCTAGACATCAAGCCTAATAATACTCACTGCGCACCGGCACGCAGCGCGTTCGGCACACCAGCACGCGACGCGGCCGATGCTCCGAGCACCAACTGGGGTCGCCGGCGGTTGGACGGGGCCAAATACCAAACTGGGGTAATTGATGCGAAGGTAGTGCCAACATCTGAGTCCTAAATCAAGAACACGTTGCACGCATCCCTCGGGAAAGATTTTTTCATTTTTCGTTCATTCGAAATTTATTCTAGCAATTTTTTTTGAGTTGTTGTATTGCCTTGTTGTATGCGTCTCCCGTCCTTGGAATCATTTTTAGGGAGCGCGCCGCATCTCCTTTGCAACAATTCAAAAGAATTGAGAGCCTTATGTTAGAGTAAGCTTGTTTGTGAACCAGTTCCTCGTAGAGCTCCCAAAATGGGCCGAAGTCCGAAGGATTGCCGTCAAAGGTGGGAATCTTCAATTCGTTTCCCAATAATCTTCGGCCTGTCGGAGGCTCGTTTGTGCGAAAGGCGGCCTTTCACCTCCCTTGCCGCTGCCGCTAGGTTAGCTTTAATTTAACGTGTTAGACGGTAAATCTGTATCATTTTGTCTATGTATTTTTCCATTATAGCCGCCTGAATAAGGGTCTACGACCCGAAACGTTGCAAATATAAAGCGGTTCGTCAAAATATCATCCACCGCATCACGATTTTCAACATCAACGCCATCAATTATCATCAAATGAAGCTCAGGAATCAAGTAATATTGATTGATCTCAAGTTCCTACAACGACATTTCCATCTCTGTAGTGATGCTTTCAAAATAATGTTAAATTACGTAGCTCATCATCAGCATGCGATCTGTATAGACGATTCTATCAATTTCTTGTGCAACTGCGATATTAACTCCCTGGTCCCGTCTTTCATTAGGAACATGCTAACCGTTTCGCTAATTATCGTCAAAACAACGTTCGATGTGCGGTCAAATCTCTGAGAACGGCTCTTCTATCGTCTGCGATTACTGAGCAGAAGAAATGTCGCTCGCAATGCATTCGGAAAATCGTTGGTCTTAGAAAACTTCTGCAAGCAAGACTCAGTGAGGATTGTTGGACCCAACTGCTCGAGTATAACAGGTCGTCCTGTGAAGAACTCCGATCTTCAACAAAAGAGAGATTGCGTCAAAAACTTGAAGATTTGAGACGGTATGAACCACGACGTGAGACTTTCATGATCCGCGGAGCACTCCCCCCAAAACGCTGCACCGTCATTGATGGAGGCATTGTCGACAGTGACGTAGAATCTACGTTGAACCTCGGACCGAGTTTCGCACCTCGCCCACTCCTGAATGATAAGATAAAAACAGAGATAGTTACTGCCCTACACAAGTATGCGTACAATCAGAAATGGAAGGAACAGATCGGCTCGACAGTTCCTACTCTGGACCAGCACTTAGCCAAATCTGTGCCTTTCCCGAGGAAGTTTGTCAGCGCTCCCAGGAACATCCCGACTTGGCTTTCAAGGCTATCCACCTTGGAGTCCGAACTTCTTCGTATTGTGGAGTGCCACCGCAGAACTAGGCCGCCAGATAATATGACCACGGCAGAACGAGCTGGACTGAGGAAAGCCATTCAACTACGCTCGACTTTACGCTTCTCGATTGGCGACAAGTGTGGAGGTTTCGTTGTGATGACACAGGAAAGAGATGTCAACGTATGCCTGAATACGCTATCTGATCAAGACACGTACGGTATCTCCTCCATGGCGGAATACAACAGCAATTGTAAGAAGCTTCAGAACGCCATTAAGGCCACATTAGATAGAAAAGTGGATGTCAAGATTGTAAGGCGACTCCTTCCCACACACGCCACGGTCCCCACGAATTACCAGCTGGTGACAACCCACAAGCTTCCCCCACTTGATGCGAGTGAGGCCTTGACGGACGACCGAATTAAGACACGCCCCATTGTATCTTCTTGCGGAGGACCTACCGATGGTGTCAGCTGGTTTTTGCATCACATACTGTCACCCCTTCTGAGGTTCGTTCCATCGCACCTGGTAAACACTGATGAGTTCCTCCATGGTCTCAGAAATTGTGATTTCTCTTCTACCGATGTGCAATATCAGAGTTTTGACGTAACCGCGCTTTATACTAACGTGGACACAAACGCAGCTATGGAGGCATGTCTGAGTTCCCTACGTGAACATAAAGAGGAGATACAGCTCTACAATCTGAAGATGGACGATATACAAATATTGTTACGTGCTGCCGTAGAGTTCAACTTTTTCCGGTTCCGAAATGTCATCTACCGGCAGACGCGCGGGCTAGCAATGGGAAATAGACTCGCACCATTGTTAGCAATTCTATTCATAGACAGGTTGGAAAGAAATTGCTTGAGAGGAGATGTGCTCTACTATGGTCGCTACTATGACGACATCATCGTAGTGGCCAAATCCGGCAGTACTCTGCGTGACATCCTCAGTCGTTTGGATTCGCAATATGAAACGATAAGTTTGACAGCTGAGGAACCAGGAGCAGACCGCTATCTTCCGTTCCTGAACACTAAGATCAAAATCGAGTGCTAACAATGTGGTACAAAAAGCCGGCGTCAAAGAATATCCTTATACACTGCCGAAGCTGTCATCCTACCCACATGAAGCGCAGTGTTGTACGCAGCGTGCTGAACACCGCACGGAAACTAACATCTGACCGACAAGAGGACGTGGAAAGACTGATAGGAGAAGTGTTACAACAGAACGGCTACGTAGAAAACAACTTCGGCACATGGTGCCCGTACCATTCCCAATCTGAAACCTCTCTTGTTCTTCATTATGTCAACGAAGCATTCGCAAAGGACGTCAACAGAGCAGTTCGCAGATCGGGCCTCCCACTCCGCCTTGTTTTCAGGCCCCCAACAACACTTCGTCAACTTCTCACACTTCGTCAACTTCTTACGAAGACCGTTGTGGAAGACCAGGCTGTATATATTGCACCACGGACGGACAAATATGCCAAATCTCGAATACCGTCTACAAGGTCACATGTCAAGTATGTGGAGAGTTCTATATAGGCGAGACTGGTAGGCCTTTATACAAGAGATCGGATGAGCACATGCGAACTCTTCGAACACCATCTTCGTATCCAAACAGTGCGTTTTCGAAGCACAGAACCCTGAAACACTGGGACGAAGCCGCACCCGAAATGAGAGCAAGTGTGATAGGGAAGAATATTGCAGATACGGCCGAAAGGAAGATAAGAGAAGCATTGGAAATTAAGCTGAATGAAGCACCGATGAATAATCGCGAGGAGATGAAAGACGCGATGATGATGCTGACCATCCGGCGAGACGATATTGACCACTGACCATCAGCCGTTCCCAAGTCATTCGCTACCTCGGCGCTCCCTTAGCCAGCAAATCGTCTGGAGGACCCTAACACCCTCCTCCCTTTCACCTCCCTTGCCGCTGCCGCTAGGTTCAGCTTTTTAACGTGTTAGACGGTAAATCTTTATCATTTTGTCTATGTATTTTTCCATTATAGCCGCCTGAAGAAGGGTCTACGACCCGAAACGTTGCGAATATAAAGCGGTTCGTCAAAATATCATCCACCGCATCAGGAGTTTCAACATCAATGCCACCAATTATCATCAAATGAAGCTCAAGAATCAAGTAATGTCAAAGTTATTGTCATTAGATGGATGAGTTGTTCTTCCGATTGGTATACCATACTTGACCAAAAGATCGGACACTCTCGACCTATCAGAACTTCTTGCCAGAAAACGTATACAATGGATAAATTCATAGCCACACTCAACCATATGATTTCCAACAAAGATTTACGAATAATCGTAGCTGATACCTCAGCTGTTGTACGTAGATGCACCGTTAGGGGTCGTTTACACTTCCGCCACCGAGCGGCGCGGCGAAGTGCATTTTTGTAAAATTGATCACGCGCCGCGGCACGATCGATATTGGTGGATTGCACTTGGCCGCGCTGCTCGGTGGCGGAAGTATAAACGACCCCTCAGACCATTGTTATACCCTACGACTGGCCTATCGCTGTTGCAGAGCACTGCGACGTCGCTATCGCTGAGAGCCAACCGTAGCTGTCGCTCAGGGCCAAGAAACACCCGGCACGACACGGGATTGGACACTCGGCCGCTGTCGCTGGCACCCGTCGCAGTGCACTGCGATGGACAGCCGCGACAGCGACCGATTACCGCACGGTTTTCTTATTTCGGGCATGACATCCCCTTTCGAGCCAACAACCGGGACAGGTGCTGCGAACTGTTCTTGCAACAGCATTTTTCCAATGTGTGAGCCGGGACCCGGCACGATTCGTAACAGTTGGAAGCACCTGTCGCGGTCGCAATATTCTGGGTGATGCAATATCGATTACATTCGGCGACGATGGCGACCGACGCGGCGTGAAGGGCGACGAGGGGGCACCGCAGTGTATTGACGCCGCGACGGCCCAACTCAAAAAAATCAAAACAAGTTACTTGTAATATAAATGTAATTTACTTGAATGTCTCAAGTAACTTACTTTTATATTACATGTAACATACATTTGTATTACATGTAACTTGAATTTATATTGCATGTAAGTCACACTTATGTTACATGTAACTTACATTCATATTTTTACTATGGGTAGCCATCACGTGACGCAGACGACACGCCACGCAGGGAGCGCGTCTCAGACCACCCACTACGCAAAAAAATGCTCTGCGGGGCCTTTCCTGCTGGTGTGGGTCAAACACCTCAAACTTGGGTAATTGAACCAACAGCAACGCCAGTCGTAAGCCTGACCCCAGCGAATGCGTCGTACATCTCCTTTGGAAATATCTTCTTGAGCAATTTAAGTTACTTGCGACTTATATTGTAACATTTAGGTTACATGTAACATATCGGACGCGCACTATCCTCTCAGGAATCGAAAACAACTTACCTGTAACATATCTGAGCCGATGTAGTCAATCCGGATGTATATTAATTACTTTCATGTTTCTGTTCCTCATTCATGATTGACAAATAAATGAATGAATGTAGCTTACTTGCGACTTATCTTAGGTCATTCAAAATACATAATACATATTGGAGGCGCGCCGCACGCAGTATCCCGCCGATATGTTACCTGTAACTTACGTGACCTGAGATAAGTCGCAAGTAACTTACATTGGCTTAGATATGTTACACGTAACCTGTTTTTGGCTTTTTATCTTACAAGTAACTTGTTTTCATTTTTCTGAGCCCACACAGTATCTCGCCGATGTGTTACATGTAACTTATATGACCCGAGATAAGTCACAAGTAACTTACATCGGCTTAGATATGTTACATGTAACTTGTTTTCGGCCTTTTATGTTACAAGTAACTTGTTTCCATTTTTCTGAATATATCACTGCCAGCGAGCGGCAACCGCCGCCGCGACCATGTTTCGAAACATTTTTGTCGCCGCGTCAAGGCTGACGCTCGGCTACCACTCGCCGGCCTCTGCAACTCTGCAGACCCCTTATAGCAATGGCCTTGATTTCGTGAACTTTCTACTTTCTTACGGAATATCAAGGTTTTAAAGTAAAGAAGTAGAGCAATAAACTATTATATTTAAAAAAACCGACCGAGAACGCTTTTCGATCGCACAGCTTCTTCAACAGTACCGAGAGCACTGACTGGAAACTCAGTTTCGGCAGGAACAAACTGCACTGTGAGTGATTACGAATTGCAAGAACGGAAAGCAAGACAAGAGCATTATCCGGGATTGTCTAAAATCATAACTTACATCCATGTAGGAACAGTTCATAGTAGCGAGCGTCATTGAAATATACCATGAGATCTTCCTCAGTTGCTTCCCGACTTCGCCGTAACACTTCCCATTCACGAAAGGTAACGATAGACGTTGGCATAGGAAACTCATACTTGGCAGCGCTCCCAGCTTCATTTTCCCTAAAATGTCAGTAATGTTTCAAACCTACCCCATCGAGAGAGAAATAAAAGACCAACTGGATAAAGTCCAGCATTGCTCCGAACTTGACTGTGCTGAGACCGCTGACGTACAGAACACAGAACAGACGTTCCTCATGCGATCCAAACCTGAACGTTCACTTGGACAACAATTTGGGATAAACGATTGGGATCATTCCTTTCTCAATCACACTACCCCGGCGTAGTTACGACGCCTTCAAAGAACAGTTCTTTGTAAAGTTCTTGAGATCATAAGCAAAGATTGTATTCTTCTTCTTATCGGCCACATCAGAGCCTCTTCTTATAGGCGTAAAAAGGCTGCCACATCGCACGGGTTGTTCCGCATATCCATAACTGTTAGAGGTTGGCCTTGCCGGACATGAAAATAAATGAAATGAATCGTGTCCTGGGTTACGGCAGTCGGGACATTGGTTTCGAATCGATCTTATGGATGAAGGCCTTAAGGTGCGAGGAGTGTCCACAACGAAGACCCGCCAGGATGACGCGTGTACGTCTGGGTAGGTCCGTTTCGCTGTCATCGATCGGAGGGGGCACGTCACCAAGAATTGGATTTAGGGGAGCACTGGAAAGGTATTCTCTGACGAATCGGGTGTGCTCCATTTGCAGCAGGCCGACGCGATTGAGCTCCGACGTCGCCCTACGTTGACGATCCAAGACAGAGACTGCAGCATGAAGCGGCGTGCGAATGTGTCGGAAATGGGGACCAGATGACAGCAGGGGGAAATTAGGGTGTGTGGCATTCCTGACCATGCCGACATGGAACTGTTGCGAGTGGAGTTGGCAATGCTGCTTTTCAGGAAGCAGCGAACACTCTTGATGTAGGTGAGATACAGATGTGGATCTTGGGCATCCAGTGATCACGCGTAGGGCATAGTTCTGTGCACGCTGAAGCTTGCTCCAAGAGGCTTCCAACAAGTGTCTTGACCATAATGGGGCTCCATATTCCTAAGCTGGCTGTATCATGGCTTTGTAAGTGGTTCGCAAGATTTCCTTTGAGCTACCCCATGTAGTGCCTGCCAGAGAACGGAGAATGTGGTTACGTGTGTTGGCAGCAGCGCCTCAAATAAGAGTATTTTCGTGAAAACGCAGTGACGGGTCCAGGAATACACCGAGTAGACGAGGGTGTTTAGATAAGGCCAGCAGATTTCCTTCCCAAAGAACCTTGGGATGCAGCTTGTGTTCAGCAGTCGCCGTAGTACACAAAGTAACGCTGGACTTGGTTGGGGAGACCTTTAGCTGCTTCGATTCCAGGAACTTAGCCAGACTGACGAGGTATTTATTCATGATGAGGGCAACGGACTCAATTATAGTCAAATTTCCTGCAGCATTGATAGGAACAAGAAGCTACAGTTAGACTCGCTGGCCTGCAGAAGGAAAAAATTTGATATTCTGATGGTTTACAAGATTTTGTATGGCTATGTTGGACTGAAGGCAAATGAATTCCTCCAACTAAGGGCATCTACCACAAGAGGTAGCAGTATTAAGCTCGTTCGTAACAGAGCCAAGAAAAGTCTGAGGCACCATTTCTTTGAGCCGGGAGTGAGTTTGAAAAGCTACTCAAAAGGTGCAGCCTCCCTACAACCCTACCTGCGTTTAAACGTCTCTTGGATCAGTACTTGATGACTGTGGATGTCTGAGCCGGTTTCTGGACTTTTACTATTGTATTGTTTTTACGTTCTATTTATTCATTACTTGCCGCATTTATTCTTTGTAAATTAACTAAGCAGGCTAGACCTGTAATAAACATATACATATCTCAGCAGTGGCTCGATCGATGACATGGTCAGTACAGATAATAGTGATGTCATCCGCATATAGACATAGGTGGATGTTAGGTGACTGCTCAAGGTCACAATCCTCAGCAAAAGGGGGGGGGAATATAAACATTGACGATATCTATAGGGCAACTTTGCAATACAACATGAACACCTATACATTCTAAAACATTATCATTAGGGATAGGAAAGAGGTGGGAGGGTATGGAAGATTTCACAAATGTAGACAAGCCACCACCATGGGATGTGCGGAGAAGGTGGTAAGACGTGTAACCAGGAAGACGGGGTAAGGAAGATGATACACTAAGTTTTGTCTCCTGAAGGAGGAAGACATCTGGATGAGAACGTTCAATGTACAATGTGAGTTCAGCAAGTTTGGCACGCAGGCCACTAATATTAAGTTGAAAAATGTCAAGACTATGAAGAGGAACACTGGAAGGAGAGTTAGAGCAAGATATACAATAATAGGCATCAGTGTAGCCATTATAGCTGGTTAACCCCTAACATTTGAGGTGCACCCAGCTGCGGCAACCACCGGACTGGACGCTTGCATGTTGAGCCGATGATCCACAATGACAACAGGGATATCGTGGAGTCTTGCTGCGTGGCCCTGAGTTCCTCTCAATGCCAGCTCGTAACAGTAGAATACGAAGGAGTGCAGCAGCCAGCCATCTACACTCCCATACAGAAAAAACTCCTCGTGGAGTTGTAGACGCTCGTTTGATAAGTCTTCTTGATCTTAGTAGTCGACTCCACAAATCCACCACGCGTACGTTGAGCATCTCGGATCCAAAGATTGTATTCTTGCTCATCTCACATCAAATAACCTCCTTGACCCTGCACAGTACGTTTTTCTGTCCGGAAGATCAACACTATCCCAGTTGGTATCCTCGTGCCACGACTGGTGTTCAGCTGTGAGCGAGGACTGCCAAACTGAGATCGTGTGCATCGACTATGATAAGGCTTTTAACACCGTTTGTCATCAGAAATTGTTTTTAAAACTTGAAGGCAATGGTATTTCCGGTGACATTTGGGAGTGGCTGAAATCCTTCCTGACTCCTCGCGATTTTAAAGTCAAAATCGGCGACCGTTGTTCTCGTCCATGCCAAATTGCCACCGGGGTGCCTCAGGAAAGTGTGTTGAGTCCCTCGCTTTTTCTTATTTATATGTATTCTGTTTATCTTGAATTGCACAAAACACGGTCCGCCAATAGTCCTCTAATTGGCCCGCTAGTACGGTAGTGTACGTCCACGACGCGTTCTCGACAGACCCGGGTGGCAGGGTGGGTGGCCGAGTAACGGCATTGACGAATCGATTGCTCTGCACACCGGGTGCACACCCGGGTCTGCCGAGAACGCGTCGTGGACGTACACTACAGTACTAGCGGGCCAATTAGAGGACTGACTATTGGCGGACCGTGTTTGGTGCAATTCAAGATAAAACGAGTATATATAATATCACGGAGGGGTTGTCGAGCACATGTAAGCTTTTTGCGTATGATCTGAAGATATATCGCCCTCTTCACAATCCTGCTATCGATTTTCATGAGCTTCAGTGTGACCTAACCCGTCTTGCTGACTGGTCCAAGCTATGGCAGTTGAAGCTATCTGAAGAAAAATGTAGTCTGTTTCATATAAGCTTCCAGCACGAGTGCCCCTTACGTCTAAACGGTGTTGTGCTTCCCGTACACGAGAGTATGAAGTACTTGGTTGTGATCATTAGTTCTGACCTCATGTGAAAATCCCACTGCGGAAGCTACTCGTGTAGCAAACTGTATTATGAGATCGCTCCAACACCCCTGTCTTAAATAATATAAGAGAGCAATCGTTGTCTCCTGTCGACCTCTTCTGTAGTATTGCACGCAGGTATGGTCACCATCTTCAGCTGAGGATGACGAACTCATTGAAAACGTGCAGAGGCGGTACACCAAACGCGCCTTTGTCAAAGGAATCCCTACGCGAGAGGTGCCAGATTATGTGGTCAGGCTTGAAAAACTAGGTATTGAAACGCTGCGATATCGCAGAACTGAGTTTGATTTGCACTTATGCTATAAAATAGTAAACGGCTTTTGCGACATTCCTTTCGAAAGTGTTTCTGCGTTCACTCGACACTCTGCACGCTCTCGACAACACCGTTTTCATCTCGAACGTGCATTCACCTCAAAATCCAGCGTGCTACATTCTTTCGCGTTCAGGGTTATCCAAATTTAGAACGAATTGCCTTCCAAAATTGTCGAGGCCGGAAATTTCTCGATTTTTGAGCGCAGACTATAAATGTTTAATCTCAGGTCGGTACACGGGAGTGATGGTATTCCATTTTGTTGAAGCTTTCAATTCCGGGTGCTATTGATAGAGTGTTTTTTAATGTCTGAAGCTCTACCTCTTTATATTATATACAGTGTGTATATTTCTTCATTAAAGGCATCGTACACGATGAGAACCATACTTGGGTTTTCGACTTTTACTTGACTTAATCCTGACTTAATCGGTTGGCTTTCGCTTGACGCGGTCATTCCGCATCTTCACCGAGGTGTGCCGTCCTAGTAGTCAGCCGTGTCCATTCTTCACGGTCTTCAGCCAGATTTTGAACACATTCCATCCAGCTGTCACTATTCCATTTCCTGCGAAACGAAATATCGCGCCTGAACTGTCTTTCGATGCCGAGTGACTTTAAATCCTCTTTAACCACATCCGTCCAGAACTTTCGCCTACGCCCAGGTGGCCGTTTCCAGACAGGATTTGGAAGCATTCTTAGAGCGTGTTGTACGAGACGATCCGGCGTTCCTCTTAGTATATGCCCGAGCAGTCGAAGTCGACTTTCCATTGCTGCTTGAGATGGCGTTAGGAGTTGCAGGCACCTCCCTCGTGTCAAGCGCTGATGTACTGCGTCGATTTCCTTGTAAAGGTCTTCGTTATGGCATACACGCGGCCAGAAATATCCATGCAAACGCCTAAAGAGCTTCCTCTCCGTGCAATCCAACCTTTCATCTGCGTCTTCGGTGCTGCCCACGTCTCCGATCCGTACATCATGATAGGGCGAATAGCGGGCAGGCTCAGGCACAGCGGTGGTCCGGGTCGTCCTGAACAACGACCCCCCTGAGAGGGACATTTTTTCGGCTAAAAAACGACCCTCTAGGAAAGGTGAAAAAATTGGTAGACTTTACTGACTCGTTTCATTTTGGAGGTTTTTTCAATTTTTGGACCCTCACCATTCCAAAGGGGATGAATAGCGTTCCATGCGCTGCCGATATTGAAAAACTTCAGCTAGATGAAAAGTCGAAAAGCACTTCAGAAGCCGGAAAAATCTTCGCCCTCCGTTTTTGGCCACGGTGGTCCGGTGGGGCTTTCGGACCACCGTGGGGCCACCGCACATTTGACCGGCCATAACTCGGCTCGAAATCGATATCATGAGCTCATCTCCGGACGTTAAAGTTTTCTAACATCTTCCTACAGTTTCCACTATTTCACTAGGTCATGTATATAGACGACCCTTTTTCGATTTTTGGGCCGAATTTTTCAATGTCCGGAGGTTTGTTGATTGATTGACTGAACTGTGAACGCCACAAATGCCACAAATAGCATTTGCTACTTCTTACTCAACAATTGTTCAGACTTCCTTACACATGCTCAGACAATGTCACGGAAGTAGCGCAACAAACTAGCAACTCGCACTTGCTCGGCTATTCACAAAATTCTCGTGTTCCATGCAAGGTTAAGCTTGCGCTGTGATGATCACAGAGGGAGACCGCAGCTCTGGGAGCCAGGAAAGGGAGGAGGCCGCAAGTATTCCATCAGCCCCCACGCACAAATATTTGGTGATAATGTTTGGTCTTTGGTCTTCCACCGGTCTATAGAGCTCGTGTAGACCAAACCACATTTGGAGACAGATTTTTGAAACAGTGCGAAAAAAAGTTGTTTACTAAACTATCAAACTTAGCAAACTTTTGGTCTACAGACCACAATCGTGACCAGCCACAGGGCCGCACAAGTTTCTTAGAAGGGGGCCGGCAAAATTTTTGAGCTGGAGGAAAGGGGGCCGCACCTTTTACAAATCGATCACAGCGTCACGCTTTACCCTGGTTTATGGCCGTTAATGTTGCTATTTTCGCGAGTACCTAGTAGTCAAACAGAAAACTAGCAAGTGGCCGCGCAAAAAAAAACTCGCTAGTAGCCGAACAGACATTTTGCTAGTAGCCGAATAGTTTCATCGAAGATGCCGTCCTCGATCCGAGATGCTCAACCTACGCGTGGTGGATCCGTGGAGTCGACTATCAGGATCAAGGAGACTCATCAAACGAGCATCAACAACTCCACGAGGAGTTTTTTTCTGTATGGGAAAGCGAATGGCTGGCTGCCGCACTCCTTCGCATTCTACTGTTGCGAGCCGGCATTGAGAGGAACCCAGGGCCACGCAGCAAGACTCCACGATATCCCTGTTGTCATTGTGGCTTATCGGCTCAACAGGCCAGCGTCCAGTGCGGTGGTTGCCTGCCTCGGCTGGGTGCACCTCAAATTTTCGGGGTTAACCAGCTATAATGACTACACCGACGCTTATTGTTGTACTTCTTGCTCTAACTCTCCCCCAAATGTTCCTCTTCATAGTCTAGACATTTTTCAAATCAATATCAATGGCCTGCGTGCCAAACTTGCTGAGCTCACATTGTACATTGAACGCTTTCGTCCAGATGTCATTCTCCTTCAGGAGACTAAACTTAGCCCAACATCCTCCCTACCCCGCCTCCCCGGTTATACGTCCTACCACCTCCCTCGCACATCTCATGGTGGAGGCGTCTCTACGTTTGTAAAAACCTCTATACCTTCTCATCTTATAGCTCTCCCTAATGATAATGTTGTAGAATGTATTGGTGTTCATTTGTATTGCAAAGTTGCCCTATAGATATTGTTAATATTTATATTGCCCCAATCTCTTCATGTCCCTATTCGTCGTTCGACCCCACTCCATTTTTGCAATCTGTACACACTGCCCTCCCATCGTCTTCTGTTGTCATGGCTGGCGATTTTAATGCTCACTCCACATCCTGGTTCTCCTCTCTAGATCCCGATGACAGAGGGGAACTACTTGAGCTTTTTGCTGAGGACTGTGATCGTGTTGCCATTAACGAGGACGCCCCTGCTCGCCTTCCTTCCACGGGCAGGCCGTCCTCTCCGGATGTCACTTTTGTATCATCTTCTCTTGCTGTTTCCTGTAACTGGTCCACTGCTATAGCTATGGCCAGCGATCATGTACCCATATGTATTTCTTTGGATTTGTCTCTCAACGGTCACCTGGCACCTTTCATGGGCTCTCGTAGCAAATTGTACACCAACTACCATAAGGCCAACTGGGTCATGTTTAACGAGGTGTTACTCAGTCGGGTAGCCTGCTATCAACTAACCGGCTCCGTTTATGAGAAGGAAAAGTTCATTGTTGATGCCATGTGCAACGCCTCCAGAACTGCAATTCCTACAGGGCGCGTTAGAACGTTTCACCCTAACGTTCCCAAAGATGTCCTTGAGCTAATCGAATTACGGGACGAGAAGCGCCGAGCTGATCCTGCAGATCCCAGCATTCAACGACTGTCTGATGAGATCACCAAAGTGCTGAATGATTACAAGCGGATGCGTTGGATGGAGTTCACAGAATCCTTGAATTTCTCCACTGATGCAAAGAAGACCTGGAGCACTCCTAAGCGGTTATCTGGGAAGAAATTGGCAGCGGAGCGCAACATGCTTGAGTTCCCTTCGGGTAAATTCGAGTCAGGATTTAAGGCTGCATGTCGACTTGGTAAGCACTTAGCTTCAGCGACGTCCCGCCGTGATCGTTCCAACAGGCTCACTCTCCGGTCTATAAGGAAGCTCAGCCGACAAGATGTACCTGCCATAACTGCCTCTGAGATGTCTTCCCTCATCAAGTCCATGAAGAATTCGCGAGCCGAGGGACCCGACGGTGTGTCAGCCGTCCATCACAAGCACTTGCCGGAAGAGTTCCTTGAATTACTTTGTGACCTAGTTTACTCGTCATTCAGCACAGGTGTCATCCCCGCTAGATGGAAGCAAGCAATTGTTCCTCCGATCCTCAAGCCTGGCAAACCAGAAGATCAAGCAACTTCGCATCGACCCATCTCCCTTTTGTCCCCTATTGCTAAGTTAGCGGAGAAATTCATCAACCCGCACCTCCAAGAAGCATTACGTCATAACGTGCATCAATATGGCTTCAAGAAGGCCCACTCTACCATCACGGCACTCACGTCAATCACAGAACACATAATTGCTGGCTTCAACATGAAACCTCCACCTGGTAGAAGTATAGTCGTGGCAGTTGACTTAACTGCTGCCTTCGATAATGTCAGTATCCCGCTGCTGTCCAAATCGATCCTGGACTCTACTATTCCTGACTGGTGCAAAAGATGGACCGATAACTTTGTCAAAAATCGTTCCATTCGTGTGAAATTTGATGGACACTTGTCGAAGTCTGTGCCACTGAAGGCAGGCGTCCCACAAGGAGGAGTTTTATCTCCCAGCCTGTTTTCTTTGTATCTGTCTGATGTGCCGAAGCCGTCGTCAAACATCCACTTATGTCTATATGCGGATGACATCACTATTATTTGTACTGACCCTGTCATCGATCGAGCCACTGTTGAGATGAATAAATAACTCGTCTGTCTGGCCAAGTTAATTGAATCGAAGCAGCTAAAGGTCTCTCCTACCAAGTCCAGCGTTGCTTTGTGCACTACAGCGACTGCCGAACACAAGCTGCATCCCAAGATTCTTTGGGAAGGAAATATGCTGCCCTTATCAAAACACCCTCGTCTACTTGGTGTATTCCTGGACCCGCCACTGCGTTTTCACGAAAACACACGTGTTCGGGCTGCTGCTGCCAACACACGTAACAACATTCTACGTTCGCTGGCAGGCACTACATGGGGCAGCTCTAAGGAAATTTTGCGAACCACCTACAGGGCTATGGTGCAGCCGGTGCTGGAATATGGAGCCCCAATATGGTCAAGACACCTGTCGGAAGCCTCTTGGAGCAAGCTTCAGCGTGCACAGAACACTGCTCTACGCGTGATCACTGGATGCCCTAGATCCACGCCGGTATCTCATCTACATCAAGAGTGTTCGCTGCTTCCTGTAAAGCAGCATTGTCAACTCCAGTCGCCACAGTTCCATGTTGGCATTGTAAGGAATTCCACACACCCTACTTTCCCCCTGCTGTCATCTGGTACCCATTTGCGACACATTCGCACGCCGCTTCATGCTGCAGTCCCTGTCTTAGATCGTCAACGTTGGGCGACGTCGGAGCTCAATCGCGTCGGACTGCTGCAAATGGAGCACACCCGATTCGTCAGAGAATACCTTTCCAGTGCTCCCCTAAATCCAATTCTTGGTGACGTGCCACCCCCGATCGATGACGACGAAACGGACCTACCTAGACGTACACGCGTCATCCTGGCAGGTCTACGATGTGGACACTCCTCACACCTCAAGGCCTTCGTCCATAAGATCGACTCGTCGATCACCGACGAATGTCCTGACTGCCACAACCCAGGGCACGATTCATTTCATTTATTTTCATGTCCTGCAAGGCCGACTTCTCTAACAGTTATGGATATGTGGACGAACCCGTGCGATGTGGCTGCCTTTTTACACCTATAAGGAGAAGCTCTATGTGGCCGATAAGAAGAAGAAGATGCCGTCCTGGCTGCAAACCGTAAGGGGCCTTCTTAGCGGCCAAAATCGCTCTCCAACACCTGGAGGGCCCTGGAAGTTGACGGCGGTCCACCTTTTCAGAGCGACACGAGGTCATCTTCCCTTCCAAGATTGGCCTTGAAAAGCCGAGTGAGGCACTCGATGACATGGGGCCTCCTATATACTTCTTGCACAACTCGAGTGGGTGACGCTGATCCCGGACAAGAAGAATCACAACAAAAGCATGTTGCTTATACATACCTATAATAGTCACGAGGCCAGCGATATTCACGAGGACAGCGATATCGCAATAATCATGGCAATACTGAAACATGTTTACTTCGAGAATAAGAGATAAAAATAAAGATGCAAGAGTAGCTTTTGGCCAAAGGAACCCTACCGCGGTGGTCAAGAGCCCAAAAACTGTGGTCAGACCTTGCAATATTGTTTTTATTTGAGATTTGAGGGCGATAGCAACAGGAGCCAAATTTGTAACAGTTGTTGATATTTTGTTGAGCCGGGTGGGAAAGGGGGATGAGCCTGTTCGACTGCTAGCGTGTTATTGTCTCAAAGGAGGCAAAAACATATTTATTCTCTGCGAACTACGTTGAAAAGCCTACAAATTTTTCCAAAAAAAAACAGACTTGTCTTCTTCTTCTTCTTTGCAGCCACGTCGAGGGTACTGTCATAGGTTGAAGAACTGGGCGACCAATAATGGATTCGTCCATAGGTCCATTGTGGTCAGCGTGGTTGGTCTCTCCGGACAATCAAACAAATGTGCCGTATCGTGGCCGTGGCATCCACAGTCTGGGCAAACGTCCGATTTGGTGCTGTCAATCTTGCTAACATATGCCATAAGCATAGTAGAGTGACCACAGCGCAGCGATGCCAGGGTGCATCTGGCCCTCCTTCCGAGTTGAGACTCGGATGTGCAGACCCGGGGCGGCACCACTCCCAGGATGGGATTTACCGCCGTCTTTTCCAGATGACACCGTACGAACTGTGTGTGCTCCTCGCGCAACAGACGGAGTCGTTCTTGCTGTGAATCGTGCCATCTTTGCAGATTGACTTTGCTTGGAGCATCGGCGAATGGCTTTCTGATCTTTCTTTCTCTGACGGAGTTTAGCACTCTCCACGGCGGGTGATTTGGTTGCTTTATAATGTTGATGAAAAATTGTTGGGCCTGGAGCTGACAGTGTGCTTTTACTGGTAATAATCGTGTCTCCGCATGCAAGTGCTCGACTGGGGAACTTCTTGCACATCCGGTGGCGATTCGAAGAGCCGCATTCTGTATGCGTTGCATCTTAGTCCAAGAGGATTCCGAAACTAGATGCTGCCAAACTGGTGCGCCGTATTCTAGTGCAGGCTGGAGAATCGCTTTATACGTCGTCATAATGGTTTCTTTGCTACTGCCCCATGATGTACCGTCCAGGGCTCTAAGCACGTTAAGCTTCGCTTTAACGATGGCCTGCTTCTGCTCGGTGTTCTTATGAAACTTGAGCGATGGATCGAGCACGAGTCCGAGAAGTTTTGGGAAGCGGGCCGCAGGCAAACGATCTCCATTCCACACGACATACGGATGTGCGCCGTGTTCAGATGGGTCCATTGTGAGTACGGATACCGACGATTTCGATGCAGAGATCTTTAGCATTTTGCGGTCGAAAAAGCTTTTCAGTGTGACCAGGTACTCATTGATCTTGGAGGCGGCCACATGTATATCCCGGTCCCGACACATTATTGTCATATCATCGGCATAGGCGACCACCTTGATATCCTGGGTGGGGGGGGGAGCGGGCATGTCTTCGAGGTGCAGACTGAAGAGGGCAGGCGATAAAACGCCGCCCTGCGGAACTCCAGCTGCAATAGGAATACTATTGGAGACATGGTTCCGGAACATAACTCTGGCTCGTCTGCCCTTGATGAATGCCGATCTCCAGCGTTTCTGCCACGGCGGTAATAATGATTCGAGTAAGTTGCTTGACAGAACTCCATGGTTTACTGTGTCGAATGCCTTGGTGAGATCTAAGGCAACAGCCACAGTTCTCTGTAGCTTCTGGGCATTGAACCCATCGATGGCAAAGCTTGTAATTTCCAGCAGAGCTGTCGTGGTGGATTGCAGCTTTCTGAATCCATGCTGAATCACTTGCTTCTCATTGTGCTCCGCCAAGTCCTTTACGATCAGTTTTTCGGCTACCTTCGCGAACGTGGACAGCAAGCTAATAGGTCTGTATCCCTTGACTGAAGCCTGAGGTTTTCCCGGCTTGGGCAGCGGCACAACGTTAGCTGTCTTCCAGTTCTGTGGGATGGTGCACGATCTGAACGAGGTATTGATCAAATCAGTGAGAAGCGGAAGGATTTCATTCGGTATCTTCTTCAAGACAGCAGGACATATCCCGTCTGGACCGACCGCTTTTGAATTCCGCATATCCTTTATAACTTTCTCAACTTGCGTCGTAGTGAACGCTTCGGCCGTGCTCATAAGCGGGAGGCGACACAGCTCTCGTACAGTCACTCTATTCTGCGGACCACGCTTTGCACTGGTGATGAAAAAACTTCTCCCGAGCGCATAAGCGGCTTCTTTTCCTGATTTGAATACACCGTTTTCTAATTCGATTGTGGAGACGGTAGCAGGCAAGCTCTTAGCCGAGAGCTTCCGTAGTACCTTCCAAGTAGCTGCACTGTCCGTCTTGAAGTCCAACTGCCCAGCGAACTTTTCCCACTCTTCCTTCTTGTGCCTGTCTAGATCCTTTTTGATCTCATCGTCAAGTTCAGCAACCGCGGGGTCCAGATGGTTGACCGCTCTCCTGGCATCTCTTGTCCTGATCTTATCGAGGATCTCCCTTGTGACATTTGGATAGAACGTCTTAACGCGGCCGACAGGAATAGCCGCTTTCATGGCTCTGCGGATCGCGTCAGATAAATGGCACTCTTTCTGGTGCACGTCGCCATTCCACGGGTAATTTGCCGACAGGCGAAGCGCAACTTCACTGAACAGGCTCCAGTCTGCTCGGCCTAAATCAAGATAAGAACGTTGACGAACACCAGAATAGGGAGCGAGAGAGTTGGAGAGATCGATATGGATAAAGACGGGGACATGGTCACTTGGCAAAGTGGTTGTGGTGGACCATGAGCAAGAGTTAGAGAGGTTGGACGAGACTAGAGAAATGTCTGGGCTGGAAGATCGGCCGTTGGTAGGGAGACGAGTGGGCTGATCATCGTTTAAGATGACCAAGTCACACTCCTCTGCCCATTCTTCGACGTCATTTCCTCTAGCGTCAGAATCGAGAGACGAGCAAAAGGTGTGAGCATTAAAATCGCCCGCGAAGACAACTGAGGATGAGCGGGAGCAGTCGTAAAGCTGCTCGAGAAGTGGAATAGGATTGTAAAAAGAGGGGCATGAGGTAGTAGGTGGAATATATATGTTGAAGAGAGAAAGAGGTGTTTTAAGAGGGAGATGGATTGGAAGGTACTCGAGAGTACCATCCGTGGTGGTGTTGGGTATGAGGTGGGAGGGGAGAGAAGATAAAACAAAGGTTGAAAGTCCTCCGCCAAGAGCTGACCTTGGAGTATGGAAGGCAGTATAGCCCGGGATGTTAGGATGAGGACGGGCAGGGGATGGAGAGAGCTTGGTTTCTTGAACCATGATCACGTCTGGATGGTAAGTACGTGCGAAGAGAGAGAGCTCAGAAAGTTTGGCACGAAGGCCATTGAGATTGATATGTACAATGGAAAGGGGGCGATTTGAGGAAGAGGAATCAGAGTTGGTAGGTGAAGAGCATATAACACAGCGAAAAGAAGAGTTATGATGCTTCACAGAACTGAGACCCGAACAAGAGAAGTGCACCCACCTTTGGCATCCAAAGCATTGGACGCTGGTCCCATTCCAATTGACATTTCTGTCGCATGTGGCACATAGGTACTTCTTCTTCTGAGCGGGTCCAGGATTCCTTTCCACGCCGGCCCTCAGCAGGAGAATCCGAAGGAGAGACGCGGCCGGCCAGCACCTCTCCCATGACAAAAACCCTCTTCGTGGAGGGGGTGACGTCGGTTTGCATAGAGGTGATCTTCTTTCCTCCACGCTGCCACGGCGTGAACGTACGACATCTCGGCAGCAAACAGACTTGTAAACAAACCGATATTTTATGCAAACGGAATGTTCTTTTATAACATCTTGAGACTGCTTGGCGATCCCAATCGTCTACATACATATACCGCTGCTCTTACGCAGGAAAAAAAGAGGAAAGGTTAGAACTAGGAGCAAGTATTTGCATGCACGGAAACGTACTTTTTCGGATAGCTAACATTAGTCCATTTGCAGTTGCGAAACGCTAAGCTGTATTTCATGTCTCTGCACTGGCCCGAATAATCCACTCCACTGAAAAGCATACTACAACGGCGAAATATAATTTAAAAAAAGAAAAAAGGGTCAGAAAGTTTGTAAGTCGTTTGAAGATTGGGTCAAGCCACGCTAATGAAAGCAAGAAACGACACAATGCCCTCAAAATTAGATGCTAGAGATTATAGGCAGAGCCGTGTGAAATCGCTTCGTTTCAGCTTTTTCAGCTTTGGTTTTCGGGCTTTCGTTTCCCACCATTATTCCCTGTTTTTTATTCTGGCTTAGGAAAGGAAGAAAATAGTACTAAGCTTCCGCAACGTAGTGTTTCTTCAACGTATCCAGGACTACTCCTTTTTTGAACAGATTACTTATATGGACGACGACCAATAATGCGCGCTGTTAAAAAATTCCACATATCCCTAGTTATACCTACCGATGATAGTTGGATGATAGTCAACTGTTGTATCCTCAAACACAGTGTCCACGTTGAAAACCGTAAGAAAGATTTCAACGTGAACACCCATAAATTCTATGATGCGCTTGAAAGCGTGATGGCTCAAGAAAGTTCACTGTTGCAGACCCTACCAATGTATCCGGCGTAGTATGGCTCAATTCTCACCAGAACCAGTGAGCATCCACCAAATCTGGATTAGAAGCTCCACGAATTGACATGAAATCCAGCCAGTCGAATCGAGCCTTCGAGAACAGCACGCGGACACGATCGTCGTCCTAGAAATACACAAATGTGAATCGGAGAGTCGGAAAGTCCATCAAGCTCCGGAAAATACGATTTCTCCAAAACGAGATTTCAATTTGAACATATCGTGTTGAGAAGAAAACGCAACAGGCTGATTTTCCTCCGATTAGGTGTTTGTCTGTTTTGGTAACCGAGGGGAGGATATCATGGCCCGGGTGGTACTACAATGCATTTGAAAGAAGAAAACCGCCTTCAAAATCGAGGATTCCGTTTCTTCTTCGAGGATTCATGACACGTCAACAACACTCTCGGGTTTAGCACACCCGGAAAAAATCCTTCCTAATGTTTTCGGAGAACGAATTCAATTACATTCAATTGAGAAAAAAATTACAGATTTTCCGTCCAAAAAGGCAACGCGACATGTGGAAACGGGGAATTTATAAGAAAAACTTTAACTAAGGACATTTTTTACAATGTAGTAGATCCACCGATAATGCAAAGAAGTGAATAATAGAATTTTGAGCACTTTTAGCGAGGTTCCTCGGCATTTCAGGAGCAATGTGCTTTCACGCCGTATCAATTGGTCTCAAGTCATTGACGTATGGCTTTCCATTGGCGTCAATGCTCCTCATGAGTGAACGGAGGATAGTCAATTCCTCAAAGACATAGGAGAAATGATGTGATACGATAGAGGGACACCTTCAGGCTTGGACCGAAATGAGACTATTTGCAGCGGTTCGACACTCCATTCCTTACTCTCTCACACATCAATGCCCTCATCACGTACTGACGTAATGTCATGCACGAAACGGTACGAATGACTACGGGGTTCGCCAGGGAATAACTTTAGATGCTCAACGAGGATTCCTCGATGAAATTCAGAGACCCCCCCAGGACTAGAAAACGTCACCAAAGAGCATGTGAAAAAGAAGGTCTCGCTGATCGCCTGAAAGCCACCACAAAAATTACGCCTGCGGAAGATGAGCGGTTTTTTCGGATCATGTTAGTTACCATGGAGTTCATCGGGACCGTCCATGTTAAACTTCCTTGCGTTGGAAGAGATACATTGAATGACGGGAATTTGGGAAACGGAGGTGATTCCGAAAAGGTGAAAATAGTCCATCGTCTTATACATATTTCTGATAGAGAATTCGAGGTGAGCATTTTTCGTGGCGAGTCGCTAGCATTGCAGCGTTCTTCATCGACTCTCAATCAACGTTTGAGACTGATGCTAACTGCTCACAGAACAGTCGACATTGAAACTAGGAGCCACAACTGTGTCCTGACCTTGTTGATGGATGCAGTAGAGTACAACACCCAGCGCTTATCCCACCAACATCGATGCTGGGTAGCGTATAACCATATCGGAGAGAAGGTCTTCCGGGGGGGTACTTTTTTCATACAAAGCAGTAACCCTCGCATCATCGTCTACGACGCCTTGACCTGCAGAATGCAGAGCAAAACGTTGAGTATGATTTTATTTGACAGCAAAGCTCCATGAGGCGCGGAAGATACCGGGGAGATGATGACCTAGCACATGCATGGACGTTAATTGAGCTCCTGAGGATGATAGTCGTCGGTGGAGGCGCTATATATCCTTTTGAAACGGTACAAATCGTATTTGTTGTCGAGCCTTTTCTAGTTCTCGGTGTTGTTCTGTTTTGGAATGGTGGTTGCCGCGCAGGTTCACGATGATTTTCGTTCACGAGTTTGCCACTCAAAAAAAATGCGTTGGCCAACAAGTGTTAAGCCATGTTTTGACGGCATCGCTGCTGTTTCCCATCGCAGAGATTTTGCACCCGCTGCGATGTAGCAGCGGCAGCGATATTGTTCATAGTGCATAGCCTCACGGACGATCGAAGACATTCAATCAGTTAGTGAAATGAATGGCTGGCTGTCATCAATAACACGTTTCGACTCGTAAACACTGATCTTGTCATGTAAAAAGGGTCAATATTCATGAGACGAAACGTACCATTCGCTGGTATGGCAGCGATGGAGCGATGATCAGCGACCATCGAGAATCGCTCCTCCAGCAGCGAAGCAGTAAAACATAGGATTTCGTCGCCGCGACCAAGTGATGTAGGACGTTTGCCACGAAGCGATCACAATTGGAGCGCCTTTCCATCACGCGCGATGGTAGAGGAACAGTTGTCCCTCGCATTGCCGCAGCGACCAGGCGCAGTCAAAACACGACTTTACCAAAATTACGAAACGGCGAAAAACGCACTAAAACGTCTTATTTCAGTGACAATGTTCTCTGGCCTGGATTACTCAGATACTAACACCGGCTGAGCGAGCGGAGAAGTAAGCTCGCCGGCTGAGCGGGCAGGCTTATTTTGAGGCGAAGTGTCTCACCGGCTGAGCGGGCGGGCATGCATATTACCGGCTGAGGGGATGGCTTTACGGGGTCAGAGGGAGGACATAAATCCACGGCGGAGCATGTAACCGGCTGATGGGGCAGACATAGCATTACCGGCCGAGAAGCATGGCTTTACGGTGTCAGCGGGCAGAGATATGCATATCATCGGCCCAATACTGAACAGCTGAGGCAAACCAGTCTCACATACGGCGCGGGCGAAATGGGCATCGCGATGATTCTGGTGATGGCATTCAAACGTGTGGTCATCCACACGATATGGATCATTGACCCATCACCCCTTAGGGTTCGTTGTGACCGTGGGGGGGGGTGGCAGCGGGTCATTTCATGAATTTTGGAGCAAGGTAAGGCTTACCGCTTTAGGGATGAAGCGCAAGTCTCGAACTTGCTGAGGGTTAGGGAGGGCCTATTAGGGCTTTATCTGCTCCTGCAGATCTATATCATTCACACAGTAAGCTACTAATACCGGGTGAGCAAACCTTCATTTATCGGCTGAGGGGGCAGTGAATGCGGGCTGAGGGGGCAGTGAACGCGGGGTGAGGGGGCCACCACTTGTCGGCTGAGCGGATCATTTCATGAATTTTGGAGCAAGGTAAGGCTTACCGCTTTAGGGATGAAGCGCAAGTCTCGAACTTGCTGAGGGTTAGGGAGGGCCTATTAGGGCTTTATCTGCTCCTGCAGATCTATATCATTCACACAGTAAGCTACTAATACCGGGTGAGCAAACCTTCATTTATCGGCTGAGGGGGCAGTGGATGCGGGCTGAGGAGGCAGTGAACGCGGGGTGAGGGGGCCACCACTTGTCGGCTGAGCGGGTCATTTCATGAATTTTGGAGCAAGGTAAGGCTTACCGCTTTAGGGATGAAGCGCAAGTCTCGAACTTGCTGAGGGTTAGGGAGGGCCTATTAGGACTTTATCTGCTCCTGCAGATCTATATCATTCACACAGTAAGCTACTAATACCGGGTGAGCAAACCTTCATTTATCGGCTGAGGGGGCAGTGAATGCGGGCTGAGGGGGCAGTGAACGCGGGGTGAGGAGGCCACCACTTGTCGGCTGAGCGCTCCACCATTTACCGGCTGAGGGGGCAGTGAATACCGAAGCATGCCCGGGTACAATGTTTAGTCAGCCAGTATTGCCTGTCCCCCTGGTGTATACTTCGGCGACTCGACAAAAATTTCGAATAATCGAGTTTTCGACTAACTCGATTTTTCAGAACTTCGAATAATCGAGTTTTCGACTAACTCGATTTTTCAAAATTTCGAATAATCGAGTTTTCGACTAATTCGATTTTTCAAAAATTCGAATAATCGAGTTTTCGGCTAACTCGATTTTTCAAAATTTCGAATAATCGAGTTTTCGACTAATTCGATTTTTTAAAATTTCGAATAATCGAGTAGTCGAATTGACTCGATTTTTTAAAATTTCGAATAATCGAGTAGTCGAATTGACTCGATTTTTCGAATAATCGGATGATCAAGTTTTCGGCTAATTCATTTTTGCGAATTTCGACAATTGAAATTCTAAAACACCTTATTTCGACTGTTTTACTCGAATCACTTTTCTTTTCTCGAAACAGGAGCGTACCGCGATTCTGTCAGCCACACCCCTTGTCGTACTGCGTCCTATCACCCATGCCGTCTCGGTGTTTTACCCGAACGAGTGTTGCCTATCAGATTAACCCAAAGCTACATATAAGGTAGTTGCCCGTGTCCTATTTCGCGCCGCTTTACAAATCTGCACAGCATGAGAGCGCTGGACCCCTGGGGGAACGATTACGGTAGCATCATGGTACGTGCACAGGAATGACCACAGGTGGGTCGATCGGGTAACTTTCGCGGAACGGAGGCGGATCGCGGGACAAGGGGAAGACAAGCGCGGCACAATCGCGGATCGCGGTACCGGCGCGAAAGATGTTCTCCCAAGGGAACTATTATTGGTTGCTGTGGCCATTCCGGTTTAAGTGTACTCTCCCACAACCGTTTTTTGACGTAGAATCCAAGCGCGCTCTTCGAAGCTGCCTAAAATCACTCTGTAAAAAGTTATAGACGTTTTTCGCCAGAGTTCCGCACCTCTTGTACGTTCCAAAACGCGCTTTAGTCTTTGGAAAATCTGAAATCGGACCTCATAATAGGTGCTCAGCCCCCAAAACAACCCCCTGTTCGAAGTTCAAGTGAGAGCATATTTTTCGATTTTTGCACAGAGTGACAGCGTTTTCCACTTTCACGGATTTTGCGCCGAGCTTTTATTTAAAGAGGGCTCTGAAAGCGTTTATAAAAGTGTTCCAGATTTGACCTGAAACCCTCCCAGGTCGGTTATTTGGGGCTAATCTGGGGTTTACTTGTTTACGACTGTCTACGACTCCGAAGGTTACGACTTGCTTCGTTCAAAGCTTCGCAGCATGTAAAAACTTCGAAGGCAAAACGCGACTTCTGAGACTTGCGGATTTCTACAATAGATGTGGTTCATATTGTTTTTCGAATGGTGCTTTGGAGTGTTTAACACGAACCTAAGGTCTAGTTGACAATTTCTGACAGATTACGGTAGATTACGGCGGGTATACGGCAATTTAGTCAGACTTTCGGAGGCGATTCGACTCAGCATTTGTTCCTGGGGGTTATTCGGGGAGCTGAATACGACTTTGATAATCATTTATCTGTTTTCGAATTATTAAGGTGAATTTTCCCTCCTCAATAGCCTGGCACATATCGCAACCTATAGTATACCTCAGAATTTTGACAAACGGACCCCAGATTCCTGTTCAGCACCTTAGACCACCTCTACATACAAGTGTTGAGCAAAATACGGAACTTTTTTCAGAGCACTCCAAAAAATTCCATGAGGGGGTACCCTTGCCTGGTCGCCAAGCTTTCGAAAACGCGTATAACTTTTTTAAGAGTGATTTTAGGCAGCTGCAAGGAGCGCACTCGGATTCTACGTTCAATATAGTTCTAGAAAAGTACATTTCAGTCGGCATGACCACGCAGACTAAAAGTGGGTTCCTTGTCAGAGTAGGACTGTTGGAACCAACACTTATTTTTTAATGTCCGTTAGTAAATTCCAAAGGCAAAATTCCAAATCTTACGAAAACCGAAGAAATTTCATTATTGGGGAGGAATGCAACTCAGATTGATCACAGCATAAATGAGCAAGCGAAAATCTCCCTTGGAGACTAGAACCGTGGAAATAGCCGGGTGTGAGTTTACCATTAATAAGTCACGACATATAGTCGTCTATTTCGAGATCTTCTAAACTCATGGAGGAATCTCCGTCATCATGGTCCGCAAATACGTCTTCGAAAACGGGTGGCTCAGTTTCGGTTAACTACATGGAGTAATTTACCTGACGGTGTTTTTTTTGACTCGAAACAGTCGACTATCGAGTTCATTCGACTATTAGGGTCTATTGAATCATCGAGTCTTCGACTAACTCGAAATTCCAAGATTTCGAAAAATCGAGTCTTTGACTAAGTCGATTTTTCACAATTTCGAATAATCGAGTTTTCGACTAAGTCGATTTTTCAAAATGTCGAATAATCGAGTTTTCGACTAACTCGATCTTTCAAAATTTCGAATAATCGAGTTTTCGACTAATTCGATTTTTCAAAATTTCGAATAATCGAGTAGTCGAATGACTCGATGCCGACTGTTTCAGTCGATACCATGACTCGATGACTCGACTCGACATAAGTATACCCTGGTGCGTTTTCCTCGATTTCTTCATGATTTCAGTTCAACCCGGAGGCCACACAATCGATTTAGTGATTAATCTCAAAATCGAAGATTATCGTGAACACTGTCTTTGAACCATTACGAAATAACACGTCCAAATCCCTAGCTTTTATCCCTGTTCCAACGTAAATTTGTTAGCTGCCTCTCAGTGAGTTTTGTTTCTACTTTTCTTTTTCTTTGTTGTGTTGAGGCATCCTTGCTGGATTGCTTCTCATTGTTCGATTTTTACGTTGGCGTTGGCGCGTTCATTTGAACGTATTAAATAAATAAATAAATTTCTTCGTATAACTATATCGAAGAGAAATCAAATTTCAAAGCAATCAATGGTGTGGTTTTCGGAGTCGCAGACACCGATAGCGCAAATGCCGTGTCATGAATCCTCGAATAAAAATCGAAACTCACGATTTCAGGGCCAGCGCAACATTTTTGTACGCACTGGATATCAACCGAGAATGCCGCGCACGGCGATAAAGCCCTTATCATGGTTTTGCCGCAGCGGCACATTCCGCTTTTTGAGCTACGGTGAGAACAGAGTACTGGAATATTACGAAACCAGGTGGAATTATACCGGTTCCAAATCGAATAATCGAATATGTATCCGACATCCGATGTTCAGTCGGATGAAAAAGTCGACCTTTTCTTCGGAAAGTCGAGTATTTGAAGAAATGTGATATCCGACTACAGTCGAAAAGTCGAATACTCAAAATAAATTTTATTTGGAACAAATATAGGTGGAAGTGAACAGATGACTTCGTTGCACATGATAATGTCCGCAAAGAGCCTAGTTAGGCAATGAATCTCTTTTCGAAATGTATCCGTAACCTAAAACGCGGCAAAAGCCGAGCTGGCGGCAGAGAAGTTTTCCATCATTACTGCGGCACTGCGGCGTTTGCCGCCTTAAATACTATACGCAAAGCCTCTCTGGATGAGAATGACCGTCCACTTGGTCGGCATTCGTGTCGAGAGGCCCACGTGAAGGTTTTTTTGTAAACAGCTGACTGAAATATTTCACTCCGTTCAATATTCGTGCTTGTGGATTTACACGTTCGAAAACTGCCGTCGCGACTGCCACACGACACGCACACCGACCGAGTGGGTGAACGGTCTCATTCGGAATATTCTGACAACATCAAACGAAAGTCCATTTCCAGATTAGTCGATTCAACAGCAATCTCTTAGCCAGCAGTAGAATCTTTGCACTTCGGATTGCCACTGGGTGTGCAAAGAGCACTCCAGTGGAGCATCTTCATGCTGAAGCCCGTATCCTGCTTGTTAAGGAGCACTGTCAACTCCAAGCGCAGCAACTGGTTATTAATATCGTCAAGCAGCCTGATCACCCATTCAGAAGGATTATGAATCCTGTGAGGGAGAGAGATATCAGAAGGCCTTTTGCGAATGCTCTCGAGAAAGTCAATATACAAAGATGGACGGGCTCCCAATTGGATCATCTTCGTCTTTTACGTGCGGAGCACACCCGATTCATCAGGGATCACTTGAGTAAGGTGGCTGTCAACTCCATATAGGGGATCGCACCACCTGAAGTCAGCAACACCGAGATGGAACTCAGTAGGCGGGCTAGATGTTCCCTCGCCTCGTTGCGCTGCGGGCATTCCCCTATGCTGATGTCATACCTGCATAGGATCGACAGCAGTAAGCCTGACGAGTGTCCGGATTGTGGTAACCCTGGCCACACTACAGCACATCTATTCGACTGTCCGAAGAGGCCCACCACACTGACGACAATGGATTTGTGGTTAAATCCAACGTCGGTCGCCCGCTTCTTGAACCTTACAAGGGAACCACAATTAGCCATAGTAACCATTCGGAGTGAGATGTATACACGATTGTAGGTCCAGGTAAGGTAGTAAACATATATCAATACTAGCTGCCTAGACCTCCCACAGAGAGCGCTGTGACCCGCCGAAGTTTGCTCCCCGCAGAAGAGGGGACACGTCTACGCGGGGTAATCATTCCACGGTGTGGCAGCCGTGGTATAGTGGTAGAGCTCTCGCTTCGTGAATGAGCTATGGAGGGTTCGATCCCCGAGCCGTGCGATATTTTTGCATTTTTAGTTTTCTCCTCGGAATTTAATGATTTTCTTACCTTCGACATTTTTAGCACTTTCGCACATATAATCAGGTTTCGGAAATACAATTTTAGACACATTCTCTCGACGCATTCTGTTGCCTTGATGGAAGAATTGCGTTGTTTTCTCTTCGTTTGGCGTTTAAAATGGAGAGCGAAAATTCATTTTAACACTGATGGAACGATACGAAAAAATGGGAAAAGCACAAATGATGTTCACAAACGGCGCATCGAATAAAAACCGTACACTGACATCCGTCCTCGAAACAGTCTGCGGCCTCAAGCCGGAATAGGTATTCTCCCGGAGTGTCAAACTGACCTGGACGCTCGTCTACGTACCCTGCCATATGCCAAGAGTACTTGAGGAAATTCACAAATCTCGGCGCACAAAACATTCTGTAGACTTGCGAAATCACCATGAGAATGTTGTCTCTTTGTGCTACATTGAAATCGATGTCGTTAACGAGTATATGTTCTCGGATTCTCTTCATGACATTCTTCAATGGCCCGAAAAAGAGGACGCCGAGAGGTTGAATCATCGACGTTGCACCAGGAGGGATGTTCCGTACAACTACGCGATGGCCTAAACTAGGTTTGCATGAGTGGAATTTACCTACAGGACTAGAGTGAATTAATTACCTTCGGGAACTGCTTTGTTTATGGTCTCGACATCACGAAATGACGACCACGAGTCCACAATGAGATATGTCTCACGAGGTCCTCCAGGTACAAATACGCAGCTCCTCAACCACTGCACCATGTGATTTTTCGTCATTATGTGAGTGGTACCAGCTCGAACAACGAGGTTTGGAGCCTCAAAGTGACCTTGACGAGGGAAAACTCCGTTTCTTTCCTGCAGAAGGACAAAAAGCTTGTCTCCAAGTCTGCCATCGGCGTAGACTAGTGGCAACACTGTGTAGGAGTGCGTGGTTGCCGCTTTGCTATCCACTATTCTTTCAACCTATAAAGCCAGATGACGGTTATTTGGCTTATTGAAGGGGGTAATCAAAGCAATAGCTATTATTCACCTTTTAACAACCGGCTGGTGCCAGACTTCGAGCCGTGGTCATTTCTTTCGCAAAGCCGGATTGGTCCCCATTACAAAAACAGGCCAAAGGAAGCGTTCTCATGCCGATTTTCACGGATTCCACGAACTCCCTTGCCTGCATTTCTATATCTTCACGGGATCTGAACGTCCGTCTTGTCACGAACGTTGTAATTCTCCTTGAAACGACTCCATAACATCTTTTGAATGAATCAATCCATGTTGAGCTCGCCGTAAAGTTCTCAATGTTTTGTTGACGTGCGAGGTTTAAAGCCAGCGTCACTTAAACAAGCCAGCGTCACTTAAGCCCAAGTCACTTAAACATTCTATTGTGGGTGCAAGTGCTCCAACAGAGATAAAAAAGTTTTTCTCTCCATTTTCAACGCCAAACGAAGAGAAAACAACGCAATTCTTCCATCAAGGCAACAGAATGCGTCGAGAGAATGTGTCCAAAATTGTATTTCCGAAACCTGATTATATGTGCGAAAGTGCTAAAAATGTCGAAGGTAAGAAAACCATTAAATTCCGAGGAGAAAACTAAAAATGCGAAAATTTCGCACGGCTCGGGGATCGAACCCTCCATAGCTCATTCACGAAGCGAGAGCTCCACCACTATACCACGGCTGCGACACCGTGGAATGATTACCCCGCGTAGACGTGTCCCCTCTTCTGCGGGGAGCAAACTTCGGCGGGTCACAGCGCTCTCTGTGGGAGGTCTAGGCAGCTAGTATTGATATATGTTTACTACCTTACCTGGACCTACAATCGTGTATACATCTCACTCCGAATGGTTACTATGGCTAATTGTGGTTCCCTTGTTAGACAAAAACCTTTCTGCGGCTGCAAAGAAGAAGAGAAGACGGAGCCAGCTGTTCCCTTCCACTTAGTTACGCAGTTTTCCCAAATCTTGATCGCGCTGTAGCTCAAAATGCGTAAATTGCCGCGGCGGCAAAAGTATGAAAAGGGCATAAAGCGCTCAAAGTTTTCGCGCCTCCGCTACATGTCACCGCGACGCCAGGATCGCGTCATGCCTGAACTGAGGTGTGAGGGGCACGCGAATACTGAGCGAAGACGCACGAGGCAAATTCATTTTGGGTCGATATTTAGGGTAAACACCGCATCGCTCGTCGCTAGAGGAATGATCCAAAGCCATAAAAATATTCAACAGCGCGCCACGTTGCATCGCAGCGCGACGCCAACGCGTTCGCGATTTAGGCGGAAATTTCGATGTATTGCGCCTTTGTGCTGTGAACACTATACATTCCATCCAATGGAGTCGGTTTCGGATAATCCCATCGGATAATTATCCGAGATCGAATCCGACATCAAAATGGCGATTTCGGATTGTCACGAAATCAGGTCAAACGAAAAAACACGATGTCCGAAACATCCGATATCCGGAAAAGTGAAAATCGAGGAATTCAGTCAGCAAACTGGATGATCCGATAAAAAATGGCTTAAAGGCAGTGTTCACGATAAATTTCGTCCTCGGTTTTTGGCCGGAAATCGAAAGTTCAGGGTCTCATTGGAGAACTGCGGTCGAAAGAACGAACGAAAATGAGTCCGAAAGAGCTTTATACGGCTCCAAAGTCCGCTCGCGCTAGCCCTTCCGCTAGCGGTCGAGTTTTTCGAGGAATAGTTTGGTCCGCTTCTACATTAGCATTGGAGCGCGAACGCGGCTAAGTTTTAGCATGGGGTGCATTTTCGCACGCTGTCTACTCCAGGCCCATGCCCGCGCAACTCATCCAACGTTGAAACTCATCCAACGCTTCCAAGAAAAAGAGCTGATTTTGGATGTTTCGCAGCGTTTTTTATGATTCTTTTTTCACTGATGGAACAGTCAGATTCTAAACCTTCGTTTTCTGGCGGAAACTCGAAAACGATTTTTATAGTGAACACTGCCTTTAAAACGAATAATCGATTTCATCGCATCGGATATCCGATAACCGATCCGGTGGGAAATTCTCGTTCCGGATAGGATCTGTTATCCGAAATTCTCTTTTGGTATCCGTTTTATCCAATGAGTCAGTTCTCCAAAATTGGAAATAGCCGAAATTACGATGCGACGCGATTTGACGATCGGATGGAAATTATAGTGAACGCACAGCTAACGCGCCGCGCGACGTCGCTTGAACAACAAATAGGCTAATTATTACGTCGCTTCGCGCAGCAAACGAACTCTGAACGCCACCTGAAGGGACAACTTTGGCGGTAAGTCGCTGACGTGTCATACTTATCGCTGTTGCGCATGCCATTTAGTGTCATTATAGATCAAGGTATCGTTGTCTAGTCTCTTCACAGCGATGCGATGACCACATCAATATCGTGCTGTTACGCACTTCTGATTGAATCGATTAGGTCGCGGCGAAGGGAAATACGGAGAAGTCCTAGTTCTGCAAACACTGTACATAAAAAAGCGCGGAAGCTGATGCACAGAAACATCCGCTCCTCTTTCACTTTTCAACGCAACAAACCTGTAACTCAGCTGGCAGCGAACTTAGAGCAGCAGTAGAACCAAAGGCCAAAAAGATATCCTTAACAATTTCGGTGAACGCTGTGTTGCAGACTTTCGTACCGTCAAGGGCGGATAGATGACGAGTACCTTCCTTTTCCATCAATCTAAACGTGTATCATTACACTGGTTCGGCAAGTTTGATTCTTCACCAAAATCGATCACCTATCGTGCAGAACATTTGCCACAGCGTAAGCGTAAGTAGGAAGGTGAGCTGATAGGCAGCACTTGATGAGAGCACCCATCCCGTTAAAGTCCTCTTCATCGTCAAGATCTACACGAGACAAACGTGACAAACCAACACCATCTACACACTCAGCCAAGCAGCGCCCCAGTCGACGTCGAGTCGATATCATTTCTGCAAAAGGTAACACAGTGCGTTGCAAAATTATACGACATACCCCAATTTCCGCGGTTTCGAACTTCGCGTGATTCGAGGAGGCAAACGGTGAACGCCAATCGATGCAGCACCCTCGAAAACCCCTGGGTACGAATGTTCATAAAATTAGAGCAACTAGCAGGAAACTAGCAACGGAAATTGTCAAAAATGACCGTTGCAAAATTATACGACATAGCTGACGTTCTCGCAGAAATTTCGATTTTAGACCCTCTGTATCAGTTCGTTCATGGTAAGAACCATAAGGAACATGAAGTTAATAGTCTTCAGAATTGCCTTGACGCTGAACCACTTCGAAAACTCTGCTTCGCAAGTTTCCACCCAACTTTTTGTGAACGCCGCTTTCAATCTGCGCCCACTCGCGTATAACGGCTAGTTTAAGCGGAGCCGCACGCTCGCGTGGTCTGCTCTAGATGTGAGTTCAACGCTCAAGAATACCTCACATGTTTTCCACTGGGTTGAGGTCCTGCAAACCGGCCGACCGTTCTAGAAATTTGGCATGATCGGCCTGAAACCAAATCTTCGTCGACCTGCTGACAGGAAGTGAAGGTGGATACGGACTAGAAAGAACTGGAAATGATTCTCCGACACAGTCTGCAAATCTATGAAGTCTACGGATCCTGTCTCTAAAACCTGGTCCACCACCTGAATACGGGTTGACACCTTAACCCATTCACGACCGCGTGTCCCACCGGTGGGACACGCGTTGACTACCACTTCGGACCGCGTGTCCCACCGGTGGGACACTCTTTTCGAAAATCGTTTTCTCCACCACGTGAAGGAATTCCTAAACCTATTTATGGTCAATGTATTTACCTATTCTAGAGTCGACTACAAACTTCGTGGTCCGCTGGCAGCTTCACCACTACAATATATCTCACCCCTCGAATGCAGCAAGGTCGAAAACCGCAATTATGAGTACAGATCGCATTTTTACAAGCACTTAATGGAGAATTTTATCTTTTTCCCATTACTCGGGAAACAATCCTTACTTCTAAGAGTGGTAAGATCGTATAGCACTATTAATAAATATCACAGAAGTATGATTACTGATACTGCGCACCATTCCGGCGTAGAGAATCGGCTTTTCTTTCGCCCGTATTTTGTTCACATAATTTATTTTATGCAAAGGTCACTAATGTTAAGATCATTAGGGCCTTTTTTGAAAGTCCTGCTTGGTTACGGTTGGTGTACCATCGTAGGCCGGGGCCTAAACTTCGGTGAAAACTACCTTGGAGAGGAGCGGACGAGAAAAAATGGGGACGTGCCAGAGCAGAAATCGAGTGAAAACTTATAAAACGGTAATTACTTTAATCATTCCTAGTCAATTTGTAATAATAGAACTATTTTATACGTTTGAATGCAAAAAACACATATGCTTTTCACAAAAAATCTCTTCCTAGAAGGCGCCGAAGCCGAGGGTTGAGGGGGTGGCCGAGAAAAAATGGCGATGATCTAAAAAAAGTCATTTCCATCAGCATTAAAAGTCAATATTAAAATTGAGGAGCATTTTCTACGTCTAGATGTCAAAACGAATGCTAAAAATGTTTACTACAAAAAAAACTCGCGCCGGAATGCTATAGACCGCAAGAGCGAGGGAGTAGCTAAAGCAAAATTAGTGCAAATTTGACAAAATATCATTTCACTAAGCATTTCCTGTCAACTGAAGAACAGAAGACTGTCTATCATGGTAATCTACGTTATTTAATGTTTCAAACCGCTAGAATTTAACGAACTCACGTGATTTTGGAGATGGTCTTATCTACACAGTTGAAAATTTAGGAGGCCATTTCTCTGGAAGGAAAGAGTTATGGAAGCTGAAACTTTGGCATCATGATTTTGACGTCGACAGTCGTAAAGCCTAGTTTTGACTGCAGGTGATCGCTGCGGCCATGCGAGGGACAATTGTTCCTTTTTCATCGCGCGTAATGGAAAGCCGCACCAAATGTGATCGCTTCGTGGCAAACGTCCTACATCGCTGGGTCGCGGCGACGAAATCCTATGTTTTACTGCATCGCTGCTTGAAGAGCGATTCTCTATGGTCGCTGGCCATCGCTCCATCGCGGCCAAAATGGCAGCGATGGAGCGATTGCCAGCGAATGACACGTTTCGTCTAATGAACGTTGACCCTTTCACATGACAAGATCAGTGTTTTCGAGTCGAAACGCGTTATTGATGAATACCAGCCATTAGTTTCACTGATTGATTGAATTTCTTCTATCATCCGTGGGCCTATGCACTATGAACAGAATCGCTGCCGCTGCTACATCGCTGCAGCAGCGGGTGCAAAATCGCTGCGATGAAAAACAGCAGCGATGCAGTCAAAACTAGGCTTAAGATTAACAAAACAAGCGGAAATCGATTTTTTGGTGGCGTGCCATTCTAGCAAAAGTGGCCCACCGGTGGGACACTGTATACGAGTGACGCAATATTGCACGCGGTCCGAACGTGCAGCCACCCAAAATTAGGCGTGGTCGTGAATGGGTTAAAGGCACAGGACACCCAAAAAATTATTTTTCAGATTTTATGCTTATCTTGGAGAGAGTCACACGCTGATCACAGCGGTATCACTGGAATCGTCCAAGACCCCCTTTGAACAGAGTTATGGCTCTTCAAAAATGAGTAGTTTCTGAGGGTGAAAAATTGGTGGACGAGTTGTCTCAGGCATGAAATTCTCTTCAATCGCAATCGTTGCGTGAGAGAAAGCCAGGGTAAGGAGACAGACCGGTAATGGACTGAAGAACGACGACTTGTTGGAATTGATCCATCCATCGAGCCGCTATCGAGTTCGAAAATCCGGAAGGGGGTCGGGCCTGTGGTGGTGAGCGAAGGGGGTCGGGCCTGTGGTGGTGAGCGAAGGGGGTCGGGCCTGTGGTGGTGAGCGAAGGGGGTCGGGCCTGTGGTGGTCGCTTATATCTCGCTCACTTGGAGGAACTGAGATCTCGCATTTGGCCCTTGTTATACAGGAGGGGTCTTCTACACAATTACATGGAAATCTCAAAATTCATATCTGAGGGTGTACTGTGCCTTTAATCTTTCCACATACATACATTCTCCTCCAGAGTTCCCACACCAGGATAATTATGGGTCCTTTTGTAGATCTCTCCAACGCTTAAAATATCTAGTTAAAATAAATAGATTAGAATATATCAGGCTCGTTCGGCTAACTTGCTTTCGACCGATAAAAAAAGAATTGCGAAGGATCCACCTACGGACCCGAACTATCCTAAAGTAGAAATTTTGGAGAAAAAAAGAATAATGTATTGGTCCAGATTCAGGTGGCATGGCAAGCTGAACCAGGTTTCGCTACATACCCTTCGAACTTCACAGATTTGCAGACTGTGTCGGAAAATCATTTCCAGTTTTTTCTAGTCGCCTTCACTTCCTGTCAGTAGGTCGACGCAGGCTTGGTTTCAGGCCGATCATGCCAAATTTCTAGAAAGGCCGGCCGGCAGTGGAAAACATGTGAGGAGGTACTCTTTGGCGTTGAACTCACATCTACAGCAGACCACGCGAGCAGGCGGCTCCGCTTAAACTAGCCGTTATAAGCGAATGGGCGCAGATTGAAAGGGGCGTTCACAAAAAGTTGGGTGGAAACTTGCGAAGCAGAGTTTTCGAAGTGGTTCAGCGTCAAGGCAATTCTGTAGACTATTAACTTCATGTTTCTAAAGGTTTTTACCATGAACAAACTGATACAGAGGGTTTAAAATCGGAATTTCTGCGAGAACGTCAGCTATGTCGTATAATTCTGCAACGGTCATTTTTGACAATTTCCTTTGCTAGTTGCTCTAATTTTATGAAGATTCGTACCCAGGGGTTTTCGATTGTGCTGCATCGATTGACGTTTACCGTTTGCTTCCTCGAATCACGCGAAGTTCGAAACCGCGGAAATTGGGGTATGTCGTATAATTTTGCAACGCACTGTAGACAATGAAATCCAAGATTAGTTTAGAGGCTAAAAAACGCACCTGGCTGAAGCAGCAGACTGGCGTAATGAAGAATAATGCTCACGGCCGACGCGCAATCAGAGGTGTCCACTGCTACTAAATATGGCGCCAGAATCTGGCACAGCTTAGGCTGAAAATAAGAACTCCTTGATGGCAGTGTTCACGCTGACCTTGGTCCCTGAATTTTACAACTGAAACAATGCTATGTCCACTATGGATCACCACAACGATTTACTCCAGAAAGCAGTTACTTGATGTTTCAAAGGCATCGCACGTGCTGAAAACCACTCTAATTTTTGTGTTAAAGCTCTTGGTTGAGCCCGCCTGGGCAAGAAGGGAAAACTTGGTTTTGGAAGCTTGGATAGCGCCTGTGGAATCAAGCCTCTAGTGGAACCACTCAGATGGTTGGATGATGGCATATAAAGACTTGTTTTGTAGATTGAAGCCTTTCTTTTTCAACAACATTTCCCGATTTTAAACGGAACAACGCACGCATTCTTCCGACTCAGCAGAAACAATCTATACATAAATACAGAATGAACGAATCTCTTGCTCTCCTATCAAAAATCTGGTACGAAAAAAGCCACTCACGACCGAATCAGCGCAGTTGTTGATAACCTGGAAAACAGCACAGTCTTGATCGCCAAAGTCGACGACCTTCATGAGATCACGGAAAAAGGCGGACAACCACAGTGAAGCGCCCTCAATCTGGTTATGGCTCTTAAAAAACAAATAAGACTGATTGAAATAATTTGTTGCAAATGAAGTCCAAAATCAAACCGAGTGGCAGCCTACATCAGGTTGAATGAGAATTGAACGATCACCAAATGCATCACAGCTGAGAATTCCGAGACAACTATGGTAACCATCGGCTGATTGCAGCCTGTAGTCAGTAACGTTTTTGTAAGGCGGAGCTCTGTGAATTCACAAAAGCTATATGTAAGGAGCCGCTTACTCCGTTTACCTGGGATCGCTTAGCGTCAGAAGGCAATAGTCACGGATAAGAGGGATAGCATTTTCAAATGTCATAACTCCAGAAGGGAGAACTATTGTTGAATAATTCAGCAGCGACAGAATTGGTACCATTAAGCCACGTTGATGTGGCAGAATATCCCATGCGAACAAGACGCGAAAAATCAATCCTAGGTAGTGATAAATCAAAATCGGATGAGATTCCTGGATCTAAGAGATCTATGCACAAGACAGCTGAATGAATCTACGCACTATTAACCCATAAAGAGGAGATGGGCCGCGCATGAAATCAAGTCCAGCAAATTCCAGTACAACTCTAGTTTTGTTTGTGCTGCCGAGATGTCGTACGTTCGTGCCGTGGCAGTGTGGAGGAAAGAGGACCGCCTCCGTGCAAACCGACGTCAACCCCTCCGAGAAGAGGGATTTTGTCATGGGAGAGGTGCTGGTCGGCCGCAGCTCTCCTGAGGATTTTATTACAAAGCGCCGGCGTCGAGAGGAATCCTGGCCCAGCGCAGGAGTATCCATGTGCCACCTGCAGCAAGGATGTTACCTGGCATAAAACAAGTGTCCAGTGCTTCGGATGCCAAAGGTGGGTACATCTCTCCTGTTCGGGCCCCAGTGCTGTGAGGCATCATGACTCATCCTTTCATTGTGTTCTATGCTCTGCCCCCAGCAACTCTGATTCCTCAATTACCAACCGCCTCCTCACCATTGTTCACATTAATCTCAACGGCTTTCGCACCAAATTATCTGAACTCTCTCTCATCGCACGTTCTCATCACCCGGATGTTATCATGGTTCAGGAAACCAGGCTCTCTCCTTCTACCACTTACCCCCAGCCTAACATTCCGGGATACACCGCCTATCACATTCCAAGGTCCGCTTTTGGGGGCAGAGTGTCTACTTTTGTGGAATCTGCCTAACTTCTCATATTATCCCTAATACTCCTAAGGACGGTACTCTCGAGTACATTCCTGTCCACCTCCCCCTCAAAACCCCTTTATCTCTACTTAACATCTATATTCCTCCTATAACATCTTGTCCCCCGTCTTACAGCCCCATACCCCTCCTTGAGCAGTTGCACGACTGCTCACTCTCCCCTTCAGCAGTCTTTGGGGGTGACTTAAATGCTCACACGTTCTGTTCTGCTCTTGATTCTGACGCCAGAGGGGAAGATGTCGAGGAATGGGCTGAGGAGTGCGATCTGGTTATCCTCAATGATGAACAGCCCACTCGTCTCCCTGCCAACGGCCGACCTTCTAGCCCAGATATATCTCTTGTGTCATCCAATCTTTCTAATGCTTGCACGTGGTCCACATCGACAACTCTCTCCAGCGATCACATTCCCGTCTTTGTCCATATTGATCTCTCTGACTCTCTTGCCCCCTTACTCTGGTTTTCGTCATCGTACTTATCTTATGTTAGGCCTAGCAGACTGGACCCTGTTCAGAGATGTTGCACTCCACCATGCGGTCGACTACCCATGGAATGGTGATGTGCATCAGAAAGAGCGCCATCTAACAAGTTTCATCCGCAAGGCCATGGAAGCAGCAATTCCTGAGGGTCGTGTCAAACCTTTTTTCCAAATGTCAGCAGGGAAATACTGCAGAAGATAAGAATCAGAGATGAGAAGAGAGCCACAGACCATCTAGACCCGGAGATTGATGTGCTGGATAATGAGATCAAGAAGGATCTGGATAAGAACAAGGAGTGCTGGGAGAAGTTCACTGAAAAGCTGAATTTCAAGGCGGACGGAACTACGACGTGGAAAGTGTTGAGAAAAATTTCCTTCAAGTCCGCTCCCCCGATGAGCTCCGCTATTGAGTTTGAGGATAACGTCTTCAAATCAGGGAAAGCGGCTGCTTACGCACTCGGCAAGAATTTTTTCATCACACGTATCAAGCGAGGCGTTCGAAACAGAGTCACGGTTAGAGAGCTGAGCCGGTTGCCGCTCATTAATGCTTCTGAGGCCTTTACTCTCACTCAAGTAGAGAAGGCTATCAAAGAAATGCGGATATCGAAGGCTATCGGACCTGACGGTATATCCCCAGCCATCCTGAAGAAGCTTCCCACGGAACTTCTACCGATGCTTGCAGATATCATTAACACTTCTTTCCGGACCTGCACTCTACCCCAAGCTTGGAAGACAGCATATGTGATACCGTTGCTAAAGCCAGGCAAGTCCCAAAGCACGACAAAAGGCTTTCGGACAGATAACCTTTTATCGCACGTCGCTAAATTAGCTGAAAAACTGATCGTCAGGGACCTGGCTAATCAAAATGAGCGACAGCATTATCAGCAGGGGTTCAGGAAACTTCACTCTACTACTACTGCTCTATTGCAGATCGCGAGCTTTGCGGTCGATGGGTTCAACATGAAAAAGCCCCTGAGAACGGTGGCCGTCGCCCTCGACCTGACCAAAGCGTTTGACTCTGTTAACTTGAGACTGCTGTCCGAGAAACTGCTCAAGTCGTCGCTACCATCATGGCAGAAGCGATGGATTGCAGCGTTCACGAAAGGTCGCCGGGCTCAGGTTCTGTTCCAGAATCACGTATCCGATAGCATTCCAATAGCAGCCGGTGTTCCGCTATGCGGAGTGTTGTCCCCTGCCCTATTCAGCCTGTATCTTGATGACATTCCCGAGCATCCCAATGATGTAAAGATTGTTATGTATGCCGACGACATCACCATCCTGTGCCAGGACCGTGACCTGCTAGTAGCCGCTAACAAGATCAGCGCCTATCTCGTCGAGTTGAAGCTCTTCCTCGATAAAATGATGCTCACAGTCTCTGCTGCTAAATCCTCTGTTTCAGTGTTTACAACAAACACCAAGGAACACAGTGCCCATCCAGATGTCAAATGGGATGGTGACCTGTTGCCAGCAGCAAAATTCCCCAAGCTTCTTGGCCTTATTCTTGATCCGTCACTGAAGTTCCACAAAAACGCGGAACAGAAACAAACAGTCGTCAAGGCTAGGCTTAATATCTTGAGAGCTCTCGGAGGAACATCATGGGGAAGCAGCCGAGAGACTTTATTGAGAACCTACAGAGCAATACTTCAGCCGCCTGTGGAATATGCGGCACCAGTGTGGCAGCACCTGGTGTCTGACAGCTCCTGGAATAAGCTGCAGCGTGTACAGAATGCTGCGCTTAGAATTGCTACCGGTTGTGCAAGGAGCTCCCCAATAGAACATCTTCACGCGGAGGCCTGCATATTGCCGGTCAAGGAGCATTAAGAACTCCAGGCACAGCAGATGTATATTAATGTTCTGAGACAGCCGAATCATCCGACAAAGAGAATCATGAAGCCCATAAGAGAGAGGTCGATTAGGACGCCGTTCGCCGATGCTCCTCGTAAAGTTGATGCACAGAGATGGGCCGACTCCAACATGGAAAGGCTTCGTCTTCTGCGTGAGGAGCACACCCAGTTTGTTCGAGGATATCTAACGAACGCGGCTGTGAACCTTATCTTAGGTGCAGTGCCGCCTCGGGTTTGCGAGTCCGAGTCTCAACTCGGCAGGCGAGCCAGATGTGCTCTCGCCTCGCTGCGCTGTGGTCACTCTATTCTGCTAATGTCTTACGCCAACAAGATCGACAGCAGCCGATTAAACGCATGCCCGGACTGTGGCGCTCCCGGACACGACACGGCGCACATGTTCATGTGCCCGAAGAGGCCTACCTCCTTAACCACAATGGACGTTTGAACGAATCCTGTGAAGGCCGCCCAGTTCCTCAACCTGTGACAAAAAGCCACTTTGAGGCTGCAGAAGGAGAAGAGGTTTTTGTTTTTTATTCTCTCTAGGGTCGCCTCTGTTGCAAGTCGGCGGCCAAGAGGTAGTCCAGGTCAGAACTGGGAAAGCGACGTACCAGAAAAAAATTAGAGGCTCTTCTGATCGAATTATAGGAGCTTTTTCTAGTTGCTGTTTGATCTACCCTAGGTCACCAAGTTGTAACGATTTTGGTTCTAACACGATTAAGGTCGCGAAAAAACTAAAATATATGGTGCTGAAGTCCTGGACTGACAAATTTCCATGGAACCCCTTAGTGTAGCGCTTCTTAAGGATACATGCTCGTAAACGTGGTTGAGATAACTACGGAAATGGAATGGTGTGGCACAGAACACAGCGCCGACGCATTTTGAAGCGTCAAAAACGACCCACAATGCCGCGCCACGAGTAAATGTTGACCCCGCCCCTGTATCGTCCGCCCCCGTATTTGCGTTCTCCTTCGAAACAGTAGTGCTGGACCATTTCCACCGTCGTCTGTGTGTGTGTGGTTTACCTATTGTACCTATTCCACCACCCACTAGCCCAGCAACCCTGTTTTTGAGGAGGACGCAAATACAGAGAGCGAGCAGATACAATGCCCGCCCTCTGGTAACCCATTTTCATACCTGAATTTATCCCTATACGCCCTTGGGACATCGGCAACACTTACTCCTCGCTAGAGATCTTACTCCCTGAAGCGCTTCGAATTCATCGTGGAACACGTCAAGTAACCATGGTTTCCCTACCCTGCAAAGGTTCGGGCGGGCAGGCGAGAAAGAGTGCGCAACCCTGTAACTCGCTGAAAGGCGTCGTAGAAAATGGAATTTAGAGAGATACCAGAAGAGCAAAACGCTCTTTCCGTCTAGCCAACCACCGTTGCCTTTCTTGCAATTTGGGATCTAGGGTTTCGGTTCCAATAACTTAATCAATCACCATTACGGGGTCACCCCCATTACAGAATCAAAATGGTCTGATTTATTGACTGACCCTCTAAAAATTGCCAATTTCTCACTGCTTCTTAAATCTAAAGGCGCTTAAACATGATTCGCATAAAAATCTCTCATTGCATTGTAATCATAGCACTGAAAACTTTTTTTGAACATTCCCTCTACAACTTCAATGATAATACTGTTAAGTAATTGATAAACAATCATCCATTGTATATACTATACATTGGATCCGATTCGAAAAAATTCGGATACTCGGATTTCGGATAACTCAAAAATCAAAGGTCGCGGATTTCCGACTCAAACGGATAGATTCAAAATAGCAAGATCGGATAATCCGAGTCAATCGGATAGGGAGGCGAAACGGATAGTCGGATCTCGGATCAATCCAAAAATTACGTTTTTTCGGTGATTCGGATTTTGGATCACTCGGATTTTCACCTTTTTTCTGTGAGTCGGAATCCGAGTATCCGAGTCGGATATCCGGTCGGATAAAAGATGGTATAATTCAAAAAGTTTATCGAAAATTGGTAGTCTGGTGAAAATCCTAAAAAAAGAGATTTTTCTACCTTAGTATGATAAACGAACTCATTGATAATCATCTTTATCGCGAAATATTTGCAAACCAAACAGATGCGATCACCTTTCACAATCTCTTCAAAGTGAGAGTAATGTTAAAGCATTAGTCTAAAAGAGTATCAATCCTTCACATCGAATTCGTAAATACTCGTGAGTTACTGTCTAATCCACTGAAAAAAGGATTTCCCGCTCGATCAGTACACATGGTTTTTGGTAGGCAATCGAACCCTCAATGCGCCATAAGGGGTATGGTATACTTTTGCGACATACTGTTTCGTCGCTCTGCACAGCGACAGCGACAGCCGGTCGCGGAGCTTCTACCCTTTAAACCTGTCGCTATCGCAGTGTGTTGCAAGCTTCGGCCGCGACAGGCTTCAGCCCATTCGCAGTATGCCGGCCCTCCGCGTCACGTCGCTGCGACAGACGCGCGATAATCGTGCCTACGACGACCGATGCCGTTGTTACGGTGCAGGTCCCGCAGTGCTAGATTGCATGCCTGTCGGTCATGACAGCGGCAAAGTATACCATACCCCTAAGAGCCTTTCAGAGTGGCGTCGCAGCAAAACTCGCTGTCGCGGTGACGGTGTGAGTGATGGGGGTGAGGGGTGCTACGCAGCGCAAACTGTGCCGTGCGAGGGAGGCGACCGCGCTTTCAGAGTGCGCGAGCTAGCAGCGACGACAGCAACGTCGCGCGGTGGAAATGATTTGGACCATTTTTGTCTCTGCCGTCCCGCCTTAGTTTCTTTCTATTTGTTGATGTTACTTTGTTACTACCTGTCCATAAACTTTCTATAAAAATAATTATTTCCCCTATTTCACTGTTTTCTCCAATCGAACAAACGGCGGCAAAGAGGTAAGAGACGTAGAGACAGAAATATGATTCGGTGACCAGTCATGGTCACGCCCACTTTCTCTCGCTCTGGAGAGCGACGTCACAAATTTCGCAGCGGCGCCACTCTGAAAGGCCCTATATTCGCACAGACAACTCAAACCAAGAGAATCAAAGCCAATTATGCGCAGAATCTGCGCTGATGATGCGCAGAAAATGCGGCGTAAATTTTACGATGCGCGCCAATTAAATGTCTGCAGTGTACAGGCTATAAAAAAGCGAAATTCAATTGGTTCCTACGCGTGCTGGTGTGGAGCGGAGGTTAAAGACAGTGAGAGAGCGTAGGGCAGACGGAGGCCGAGGCGTCTCGCGCGCCGCTCGCGCCTCGAATGATGTGAATTACGACGTTTTATAGAGGGTAACTACGCACCTGTATGGCTACTGTAGAATGGAATGTCGAGTCGTGACATAAGGTACGCTTGTTTGAGTCACAGGACATGCCGAATCTACCAATATCCGACTCATTATCCGATCCGAATCATGACATTTTTCGGATATTCGGTATCCGAATCATTATCCGACTCATGGCACATTTCGGTGATGCAGATTTTGAATCAAACGGATTTTGCCGTTTTTTCGGTGAATCGGATTCTGGATCATTTGGATTTTGACACTTTTTCGGTGATTCGGATTTTGGATCATTCGGATTTTGACGTTTTTTCGGTGAATCGGATTCTGGATCATTCGGATTTTGACACTTTTTCGGTGATTCGGATTTTCGATCATTCGGATTTTGACGTTTTTTCGGTGAATCGGATTTTGAATCATGAAAATTTCGGTTCATTCGGATGGATATCCGAAAATGAGTGAGTCGGATCCAATGTATAGTATATACGTATATGTTCAGGAAAATATTTGAAATTTTGTGCACCGTTAAGAGCTTTGAAGCAGAATCGCCAACCTTTTGTTTGTCTGTGCCTCCACTTTGCTCCACCCACACCTCAATTCGTGAAGTAAGCCTATCCCGGTCTCTTGGTCTGGGCCATTTCATGCCTTCAGGCATGAAGAAGCCCGACCAGCCCTGTGAGAAGTCACACCATGTGTCGCAGTCTGAATATGACCACGAAACCAAGACCACTATGTGCAAGCAGCTGTTTGAATCAGACTTAAACAGTTTCTTATGTTGCCTCGATACCAGTCATGATCGCGACCTGCCGCAAACGAAGCACTTCAGACAGAATTGCATTCGATTAAGGGGTGGCAAAGGACACCACCCTCCCATCCCCCCCCCATGGATGGAAAACCTGGAACTTTTATAATTTCTGTTACTAGAGCAAAACATTTCCTAGTTTTTGCAAGACACTGGAAAACCTGGGTAGGCGAAATTTTGACGGTGGCGCAATATTTTCCCTCGGCAATCCCCCCTTCAAATATCGGGAACATCTCCTTTTTCCCTTCTGACTCGTAGAGAAGACACGACCTAGAACACCCAATGCATATTCAGTCTCACTTTTTTATTCTTGGTTTAATCGGTCTCCACCCTTCTTTCTGTGCTTCAAACCCGCTGCAAACCAAATAAGAAACGTCACGACGTTTTCACAGCTTACTGTTTCTCGCGTAGTCAGTCAATGAAGGAAAGAGGCCGGACTCTCTCTCGATGGTAAGACGCAGTTGCTTCCAAAACAGTGCACTGTGTAATGCACGAACATCCTAGAAAATGTTAGGTTAGATATCAATAGACATGGAGCGTCTGCCACATACCTGTACATCATCAGTACGAAAGAACTCCTCGGCTGCCCCAAAAATAAACTCAACACTAGATGTCTGATCAAGCGACACTAGATCATCAAGAGGGACACACATTGCGCAAGCAAGGTCTGCAGTCGAGAGGCACAAGGAAGTCGAGAATTGGTCGACAATGCGATCAAATATGGCAGGATGGCTGCAAAAAGCGGAAAAAATGATTCCGGAAGATCAGCTGTGAAACCATTGCTCAACCTTTTTGCAGTAGCATAGAGCACTTTTGTTAATGTTGATTGCAGAGTGATTTGCAATCCTCGCTGCATCCTTTCATCAACAGTTTTTCTATGCGAGGAGAGAACAATCGCCATGGAGTTTTCCACCAGCAGCAGGTGACTGTTAGTTTCGATGGCAATATTTGTCTGGAACAAAATCATCGCATGAGCAGATTTTTTTGGGAGGTACAAACAGTCCTGTTAATCTTCCGTCCGAAAGCCGCTTTGGAACACTCCGGTTATTTTTAAAGGCCAAAAATAACAGGAGTGTTCCAAAACGGCTATCGTTCAATACAGCTAAAACTCTTGCTATACTTTGACGGGCCACCTACGCTGCGAAGACGGAGACAACGAGCCGACTGCCAATTTTGTGCGCATTGCTAAGCAAAGAAAACCACTGAAGGCTAAGGTCATTTTGTACCCCCCCCCCCCACCTGGAAAATCAACAGGGACATGTGTATCAATCCTGGCGAAATAATTGAGTTGGAGCACGATTTGAATGACTATTGATTTTATAACGAGTTTCGAGTTTGCCTAGGAGAACGATCTTCATTTCGTTAGTCCTTTGACGTAACACCCAACAAGTCCGTTTGTCTTTAAAGTCGGAAGTCATAATTACGCACATCCCTGACTGCCAATACGCTGCAGCAATATGACCGCTAAGCCGCACAGACCGAGCATTATTTGAGGGATTGGAAAACACTTTATTACGCCAGAGCAAGGCTAAACTTGACCTCAAAATGTCTTGGAGAACATTTACAGATAATGGCAACGTCCGACTAGAGGTTGTACTTGCTCTGTTTCCAAGGAATCGCTTAAGTTTCCTTTACTTTTTAATTGTTTTTAGACGACCCACTCACATTTAAGAAATTTCATAAACGCAAAATCGTTTCTCATATTCTGGCCTTACAATCGTCAGAAGGTCCTTTTATATTCATGAGACTTATTATGAGTTCGAAGTAGCGGTCTCTGGAGGAGTCGTGGGAAATCAACACCTTCTGACTGCTTCTATACCTTTAAGGACGACGCAATCGCAAAAAATTCCAAAAAAAGGGTTCCAAGGGAACAGGAAAGTTAGGTACAGAAGAAGCACTGTATTAAATTGAAAGTGTAAACTGTTAACAATGTATAACTTATCCGCATCCTTGGAAAAAGAACACAAGGAACAAAAACAGTTGAAGGGAGCGACAAAAAATTGCGCGTTTTCGGCGATAACGTGAGCTTTGGGTCCCTGTAAACCAGCCATCCCATTGTGCTGCATTAGTTTCAGCAGAGGAACAGGCCCCGAATTTTCAAATATCCTTTATCGCGAAAGGCTCTAGCATACCAGCATGTGCATTAAACCGACTTGTTTTTAAAGAGCTTTCGGTGCAAAAAACTGAAAACAAAGTCAATTACCTAAGAATTTTGAAGCGTAGAACTAATTTCCGACGCCAGGTCTAGAGCTTTGTCTGCAGTCTCCCGAAACACCAAAAATACTATTAAATTTCTCAAAGATTTCTATAAACAGTTTTTCTCCGTCATTTGGGTGTTCTATGGAACATTTTCCCTACTAACCTCTACTTGGTGAGCTTACCTACTCAAAAACATCGAGAACTAAAGAACGGTTTTTTATCGTGAACACTGCCTTCGAAACTCCAAAATGTCAGTTAAGAAGAGAGGGTTCCAGTATGACAATAGTGAATTACAAAGTCCATTAAAACAATATTGCAAAGCTTGGGAAAACTCCAGTTCACGCAGCATGAGAAAGAAAGGGAAACCAATTACTTGTATCGCGATAAAGATATGTGGATAGATTGGTTATTATCGTAGAAGGAAGGTATTCACTTACCGCCTTCCACAAGGATGTCAGAATAGCTCGAGCATCACTTCTCAGCAGATCCCAGAACGCAACAATTATAACATCTTTGTACCTGACAAGAGAACCACAATAAGTCATTGTGACCATTCCAAATGAAATGTACTTTTCTAGAACCATTTTCGGACGAAAAGTCCGAATATGCCCATCGCAGCTGCCTAGACCCACTCTGAAATTAGTTATGAGCCTTTTTAAAGCTTTGCGGCAAGGTAAATTTTTAGGGTGTTTTTAAATTTTTCTCCTGATTTTGCTAAAAACATGTATGCAGGGGTAATCTGGGGTGCTGAACACGAATCTGGGATTTGCTTGCCCAAATTTTAGGGTTTACTGTAGGTTACGGTAGGTAACATGCCATTTAGGAGACAAAACCTATCTCAATATTCCGATAATCGACAAATGGACATCAGATTCGTGTTCAGCACTCCAAATAACCCCCAGAGAAATAACTTGAACATATTCTATAGAAGCACTCCGGAAATCGTCAAAAGTCGCGCTTTTCCATCCAATTCTCCCCCGATGGGAACCTGTGAACGAATACAGTCGAAAACTTCGGAAAATCGATAAACGAACCTCAGATTCGTGGTCAGCACCCCAAATAACCCCCCAGAGCAAATTTTCAGTCAAATCTGGAATATTTTTCTAAAACGCTTCGAGAACCATCTAATTGGCATAAATAAACGCCCAACCGAAAATCCGTACAAGTCCAAAACGCTGTTAGTCTGCGCAAAGTTTGGAAAATGTTCCTTCAACCTAACTTTGCTTAGTGGGGAGTTTTGGACGCTGAACACGATTATGAGGTCCGTTTCCGGATTTTCGTGAAAATAATGCGCTTTTTGGAGGGTACAATAAGTACGAAAATCATAGAAAAAATGCCTATAACTTTTTTCGGAGTGGGTCTAGGCAGCTGCGATGGGCATATTCGGACTTTTCGTCCGAAAATGGTTCTGGAAAAGTACATTTCATTTGGAATGGTCACTATGACTTATTTTGGTTCCCTTGTGAGAATAAACTACACCGGTGAAGCAGACTGAATAAAACAAAAATGTCAAGTCGAGAAACCTCTCTAGTCCGCCGAAATTCAAGAAGAAGGCAGCTGGGAACGCACTCGATTTCACAGCTTTGATATTGCAAATATCAGCAACAAGTAAGTCATTTCTTAACGGTGATGAAACACTAAAAATCAAATTTAAATATTGCTAAAGTAGAAAGCCGTCGATTCCAGTTCAATAAACAAACTTCATATACGGAAGCGGGCCCTGACTGGAGTGACCGTAACGACTGAGCATAATAGAGTTGTAGTGACAGTCCAAGACACAAGCAAAATTGGGAATCAGTTCCCCTGCTGCCTTAATAGTGAGGTATACACAGGTAACAGATAAATGCAACAATAGGTCATTTCTACCTGGAATACTTGCTCTTTTTGGATGATGATTTCCAGCAAAAGAGAATGAAGGTTGAACTTGATCGGGTCATCAAGTAGCACGCGCGCAAGTTTCTGAAACCAAAAAAACTAGACTGAACGGAAGAAATATTACGGGAAATTAATTGAGACAAAAAGTGTTCAGATGTCAACAATACGCTGTAATAGCGTTTGTTCTTTTCAAGCAATCAGTCTCGCGCTACTCGTTCCAAAACGGTATTGCAGATTGAACATGATCCTTTTGAAGACAACGCTCCCGATATATGCACTTCGATTCTGAGCTCTTCTCAATCTGCTAAAAGTCAATTGCCAAACATAACAGTGGTGGTAAAAAAATTGCGGGAAAGTATCGGCAACCGTCTTTTTGAACCTAAATAAGGTCCCTTTCGGTTTCGACGAAGGATAAACTGACCGGCGAGAGAGAAATATTCAAGCGGTCTATCTCCTCAGGCAAATTTTGAGAAGAGATAAGATGAACAAAATGTTTAGCAACGATTCATTCTCTGTAAAGTTTGAACTAAAGAGAATAAGATATCTGAGGCAAAATTTGGATTCAATTCGTCCTCAGAAACAGAGACTGATACGATACGTTGCTTGACGTGTTTTTTCTCAAATCCGAATTCCAGAGAAAATCTTTTTTTGTGGAGGAAAATTTTCTGTAAAACGAAGTTCCCCACAATGTTGCCGAGCCTTTTGTGCTCTCTACAGCAATGCAAACAAGATGGCGAGGAGAAAATTTGAAGAAGCGCACTCTTCAGTTTCTTTCGAGACAACTTATTTATCCAACTCCTCTGGCCCTAGTGTCAAATCTTCATTTTATGACCGGATATTCATTTTAAGCTTCTTCGAATAGAACACGTTAGATGGAGAAAACTCCTTCCAAAGTCCATCCACAAGTTTTAAACCATAAACCTATGGTTTAGGGTAAGTCTTTATCCGATTCTATGCGGTTACCTACATATGTCAAACACACAGCAATCTTGGTTTTTCTTAATCCAAAGATTTTTGGTTAATAATTCCGGAACCTTGGGAGGTCTTTAGTGATTTCCATATCACATGTTCTGCAAGACGTCCTGTAAAAGTATTTGCTTGTGCGATGCTCGGGAAATAGAGAGAGTATATGAAGAAGCATACACCCCACGGTCTCTAATTTTCATTTAAAGCCAACCGCCAGACGCACAGACGCTACTGTAAACCATCAGTCAGAGCCCGCCCTTTCCACAATGTACACACATCAGCCCATCTTCTTGTCACCTCTAGGCTTCCTTCTTTCTCCGCTCCAACAAATCGGGTTTCTTGCTACTTTACCAGTAGACGGTGTGTTTCATTGGCATCCGTCACAGGACGCAAGATGTCGGTTGAAAGATTTCGGGCCTATGATTCAAGTTGGCTTGATTCTCTGGGAAATCTTAATAATGTCTCAAAGAGAATTGTAAACCTCCAAAACACCGATAAAATCGCCCTGAGAAGAAATACAGAAAAAATCAAATCCGAGGTGTATCAGAGCAGACTTGGAAAAAGGGCACTGAGCCATACAAGGCTGTAAGCTATTCACGAAAAAATTGTGACCGTCTTTGTTCCCAGATTCCATGTGTTGATGAATGACTACTGTAAGGAATGTTTAAAAAATATAGCGGCGACTGACTGAACTAGGTTTGGCGTAGGGTGTGGAACTCCACAAGGGGGGTCTGAGCCGCGTAGGGGTCGAAGATAGGGAGGGGGGGGGTTTAAGCTCCGTCGGGAGACCAAGTGGACCATTCTGACCGTGAGGATACACTGTTTAGGATCAGTTTTTTTTTTTAATAGGGAATTCGATTATACCTACCACTTTACACGAGAAATTCCTTTTCTGTAAATTTCACAAAAAAAAATCCAAGCTAAGCTCCTGGAGGGGGAGGGTATAGAAAATCGTCATAAAGTTGACAAGATCATGCTTCTGGAGGGGGGGTCTGGGTAAAATTGGGCCTTCTACACACCTCGTGCAGTTCTCTGTAACTGAAACAGGGTAAGGTGTACCCTGGAGAAGTGTGTGGGAGATGCGGCCGTCTCCGCTCCAACATGGAAAGCATTGCCGCCAACCTTCCCTTCGCAAGGGAGTCGTGAGTGTAACTTTAACATGAACAAAGATTTCGAAGACAGTTTTTCGTCTTCTGGAAAAAAATAAGCGAATGAAATACGAAGGGAATTTAAAAATGAAAATTACGTCTTCTCAGTCAACTGCCCGCCGGCATCCTGTGGAAGTTCTGAAGGCCACCCAAACTAAACAAATAGCGTGGTGATAGTGAAGGTGCTTTGAAGTTGGTGCTCAGACAGATTCTATGTTCGTAACATGTAGTAAAATCACAGATCTGCACACCAGGTGGAGAACAATGGGGACACTTAAATAGGCAACACTAACAGAAGTGTTGAGCCAAAGTAACCCACCAATGTGAGAATCGTGTTGCACGAAGCCTGCTCCATAAGGCGGCAAACGAGTTGCCAGTCCAACAATGATGAGGGAAGCGTATCCAAGTAGCGAATAATGCAACAGGTGCTTACAACTGTGAGGTCGACGTCTACACGGTCACCATTCTAAATATCCAATAAACAGGTTACCGATTATGCACGCTTCGTCGCAAATACACTAGCACATAGTTCAGAAAAAACAAAAACCTTTCCCGACTATCGCCAACTGTGGTTTATTGAACCACTATTGGATTTACCTCACCCACACGCAACCCTGCAAATTCGGAGGCAACGTAATTGTAGAAAAACGGCTTTTCCGTTGAAAGGAGCGCAAAAAGTGGGTATAGTCACCCAGAAATGAGCCCACATTACGATTCCGGCCATTCGCTCAATGCATACGATTCCGGCCATTCGCTCAATGCACTATTTCAGCGGAGAAACCAAGGATTTCAGTGATGATACGCTTTCAAGATGACACCCTCCGCTTCGAAACCACCCCAATCATGGAACAGAAAAACAGAAACGTTGGTATAAAATCTTGAACAGCAACCATACTCACTTCACATGACTCCATGACATACGTAGCCAACAAACGTCGATAAATGCCAGCCTCTTGTTCGTCATACTCTCCTGCAGATACGTCTTCTTCGATAAGTTCCCTGAATTTCATATTAGGAAGTGCTTTTGGTGACAAAACTTACTGAAATTGAGTGAAACCTTACAATATTCTACGAGCTAGCTTTCTCCTGGACTCAGCATCGATAACCATTCCACATTCATGAAAGAGCAGAAGTAGGTCAGGAACTGTATCAACATCATCGGTGAAACGCTCAAGAAGACGCCCAGCACCACGACGTAGTTCAATAGAATTGGTCTCATGGATGTGTTTACCGATCGCTTTCATCACGCCCCTCTGCAAACTTTCTAATAAATTTTCTAAACGTATCCTCTCGGAACTAAACCAGGATAGACTTCATTTGTCCACTGCATTTGGAACCCTCCCACGCCAGCAAACTGCACAGCCTTCAAGTTGAAAGTGTTACGATCAATTCGGACAAATCAAAACCACGAATTGGTTTTTCGTCAGCTTACAGTTCTAAGGGAGCATGAGTTGATATTAAAGCTTGTATATGACGTTGTTCCACAGCAACAATAAAGTCTTAAAAACCCTGAAAACATGAATACTCAAGAGGCTCTGAAGAAAAAAAAACGGTACGCTGATCAGTAGAGACGCGCGGTTCATCTTGTCCCTCATGAGCGATGTTTCAACCCATTCCGGTACGATCTCTTCGTAACATTTAGTCTAGTGATTATTAGACGGGGCGCGCCGGTAAATCGCCTTTCGCTTGCATAATAAGGGGAGATAGTTGGGGTGCTCAAAACAAATCTGGGGTCCGTTTGTCGGAATTCTGAGGCTTACTGTAGGTTGCGATTACGGTGGGTTCGTCGAATTCGTATTCTGCAGGGATGCCAACCAACGGGCAAACTCTGCAGCATTCGAAACTGCCAACCTAAAATGGTTGTAACTCACAAAAAGCATTAAAAAGCAGTACAAGCTAAATTCGACGCCGAATAAGTGAGGGTGTACGCATTGGTTGAACAGCGAGACGCCGCCGATCACAGACGTCTGTCCCGAGGCGATCGCACTAGGAGCACTTTATCACGTGTGATAGAAAAGGAACAGTTGTCCTCTGCACCGCTGCAGCGACTGAATGCCATAAGGGGTCTGTAGAGTTGCAGAGACCGGCGAGTGTTTGCCGAGCGTCAGCCTCGACGCGGCGACAAAAATGTGTCGAAGCATTATCGTCGCGGCGTCGGTTGCCGCTCGCAGGCAGTGATGTAGGGCCGTCGCAGCGTCAATACACTCTGCGGAGCCCCCCTCGTCGCCCTTCACGCCGCGTCGGTCGCCATCGTCGCCGAATGTAATCGATACTACATCACCCAGTGCTGTTCGTCGCTGCGAGCAACGCCACGACTTCAACTCTGCGGACCCCTATACAAATCTTCTGGCGCGCGACGCCGCAGCATCATTTAGCCACGTCCCAAAGCTGTTCTCGCTAAGACACACGCCGCCGGTCGCTGCCACTCTGCAGACCCCATTACTTCTTCGAAACCTAGCATCGAATGCTCTTCAAATGATTCTCGAATTTCTAGGGAAAAGATAAATCGTATGACTAATCTTAATGTCTGCTTTTTTTTTCGCCGAGACATGTTAACTAAATTCAAAACATTGATATTTAGCATTCCCAAAGTCCTTCAGAAAGAAAACAAAAATGATTTCTATGCACGAAAAATCGGTCTCTTTCTCCTGAGCAGTACATGAAATTCTTGAACTCCATCTGAGTTCTGCACTTTTCCTCATCAGCACTTGAAGCTTTATCGGCAACATTCCACACCTTCTTGGTGGTCCTAATTTGACACAAAAACACGGCTTTCGCCATCTTTTTAGGCATGCCTCGCTATGTGGAGCACTAGACCTTCCGTAAACCGTGGAGTTATCCGAAGTGAAATCTATCGTGAATACTGGCTTTCAGACGAGATTCTGGCATTCACTGGTCGTCTCACTTTGGGAAGATGTTTAAGAAACACCAAAGTTTTCAGGATTTGTCAACCACAAGTCCCCATCCAAACTACCGTGGACACCTGGAACACATCCCTGGCGAAATACACTTCAATGACGTACGATTTGATTGGCAGAGACACTGAAACGTTCCTGATCTGTCAAGAGGTAGACAGCGAGACCTGGACACTCTTCTATTCGAGATGCCATGATGTCACAGAGATGAGATGGGATCCACTGGTGTAAAAACTCAAAGGGCCGGATTCGCGACAGAAAGTCTTCCTTCGCCTCTGGAACAACTTGGCACAACCAGTCGCTCATTTCCTAAAAACTCCGGCAAACTTGAAAGTAGAGAAAAAAACGCAAAAAATAAACAACCTACGCCAAGAAGACTTTTCAAGCCAGTACGAGAATGGCTCTCAACTCTGGTGACAAAACCTGCACATGAACACCAAAGTGCCAACCGCAAATCAGCGGTTAAATCTACAAGGGAGACAAATCAAGCGAAATGGGATTAAAACGAAAGTAGTGCGGTATGCTCGGAACGAAACAGGAACAGACTGTTCACCTCCATGCATCCACTGCTGTTCTAGTTGGAAACTAATCCACGTTAAAACTTCATCGACAATGACGATAGGAGGCTTATTTGTAGCGACTAACAGAGAGTTCAGCTGCTCTACTAGGCCAAATAAACAAATGTCACGCTCGATTCCTTCTTTGCCTAAAAATTATAATTTTAATCACGGTGGAGCAGGACTGGATAACTTGCCGACGGTGTCGTAAGTTTTTGTGGCGGGAAAAAATTTGAGGGTTTGTCAGAAAATAAAACAGAAATGAAAAAAGTCACAGGGAATATATCTCACTTTTGCCTATTCACCTGTCTGCGTACCTCCCTAATTAATTCCCCACCTAATACTGCTTATGTGCTCACCTACATACCAGCTTACCTGCCTGCCCAACTAATCAGTGCCAGTGAGAATTACTGAGCGTCAGACGAAACGTTATGCACCCCTGCCGCGTCCCCTGTTACCCGCACAACACGAGTTTTTACTGAACAGCCGCTGATCTAACTTTTTTTTCAATTTTTGAACCGATCTAGCTCAAATTTTGTCAGCAGGTATCCCCTGTACCCTCTCAGTAGAATCCATAAGAAGATCTCCAGAAATTTGTTTCAAAGGTTTTACTGACCTCTTTATGAAGCTCTAAGTGATCACAAGGCCTGAGCAAAACCAAAGCACTAAAAGCCCCGTCTCTCAACTGAAAATCGAAAACAAATGTGCAGAGAGACATAGCACATGCTAGAAAAAGGTTCCCCCCAAGATCATTGAGACGATCTCAAGAGGATGCCGCGGGATCCGCCAATCCATCTGGCCTACCTAGCACCTGGTAACACTAAATCTTAAAACCGTACAAAGTTGGATCTCAAGCACTCCTCAGGAATTAGAATCTATGCTTGGACGGTTTACCACCATCAGTGCATAAATTTAATATTCCACAGTCTTATATGCAGGAAAACGATGACAGAAAAAACAGAAGGGATGACAGCATTAGAAAACTCACAGCTACTAGCTGGGGCTGGCTTGGGAGCGGCAAATGGATGAAGACAACATAACAAAAACAACAACTCTCCAATGTTACACTCAGGTCTAAGATGTTTAATAAGCCACTCCGCTATTTGACAACGAAATCTAAAATAAACAATAGGTAAACTACCCTTTTCGGTCGATCTGTTGTCCAAGTCCCAGAAACGTACCTCCACTGCAGAGCACCCATTTTTATATCAGAAACTCCGCAAAAGCAGATCATTTCATCAAAGTCAAACTCAACCAGAAGAAAAGCCACGAGTTTGTAGACAACAGGACCGTGTGGGGCAACGCTTCGGGACAAAACATCGATCACCACCTGGGCAAGATCTTCATCAGTCCCGACTACCTGAAGAAGACCAAAATGAGACGTTAAGATCTGTCATGTACGATTACTGGTTCTTCTGACATGCTCCAGAAACATAACCGTCCACTTGCACGAGCAACAAGATAGACACACGTGGGAAAGTCTTGTCATCTGATCACTAGTAACCAATGGACGGGAGGCACTGTAATCCACGTTCGGAAAGGAGATTTTCGAGAGCTTCCTTGGGACTATTTATCAACACTATTTCAATCAATGAAAGATATTCTATTTGTGGTTCCGTTTTTCATTTGAATGTTTCTTTCTGAACAGTCGGTATAACAAAACAATAATTGAACTTTTTGTAACTGGAGTAGAATAATTTTAAATCTGAATTGTTTAGCCCCTGTCTTCAGACAATTCTTATCTCTAGGTACCCCGGGGCTCTTCAACGAAGAAGGTAGCTAGGAGTTTTCATTTTATAGTGAAATAGTCAAGAAAATGTTAATCTTATTAAGTTAGGATCTTATTCAAATTTTGTAATTTCCATTAATACTATTGTTTTATATTATAGTTTATATTATATGTTTACCTGGCTTGTCGAATTTTGCGTTGTCATCCTCGGAGGGCTCGTCAAACTGGGAAGACAGTTTCAAGGACTCCCCTCATCATTGGATAACAATTGAATGTAAACAATTTTATTGAAGTTTATATTATATGTTTACTCATCCCTACATAATCCTTAATCGGCTGGCTTCCGCCTAACGCGATCATTCAGCTTCTTCACCGAGGTGCGCCGTCCTTGTAGTTAGCCGTGTCCATTTGTCATTTTTGGAGCCACAATTCGCTGTTCTGGATATAAAGTTGATCCCTCTACAAACCAGACAGGCAAAATTTGTTTTGCACCCTATAGATCTTGAGCTATCCATATTTGAATTTTGTTTTTCCGTAAAAGTTTCAATTTCGTGGGACTGCTAAATAAATAAAAATGTGCACGAGTTCCCATTGTTCTCCATCTTAGCAAGCAAAAATTGATGCGTTCGGAAAAAAGCCCAAATGTTTCTTTTGTCGGTTTTTTTTTTGAAACGCAAAAGTTCTCGCTTTTGCTTTGTTTTTCTTTGCACAACCCCGCTTGGGAGCTCTGTGGCGGTAGAGGGGAGAACTCTGTCGTGTTTGTGAACTGCATCTGAGTAACATCTTGCACCTATACCACCATATGTCGGATAGCAGAGACGAAGCGGCCTTGCTTCGTCTCTGCTATCTTGGGCGCTATTCAGACTACTCAACACCAGCGCGGTGTTGAAGTATAAATAGATTGACGCTTCGCCCGCGCGTGACGCCCGCTCCACCATGGCGGCGACGGCCGTAACAACTTTTTCATCAATTTCATTGTTAATCCATCTTAAACTTCATTCGATTCCGTAATGATTAACTTCAGTACTATCTTCTGTTATCATGATAGTGAACATGCGTACAGATTTTGCTTGCTCGAGAATTTTAAGGCCCACTTTAATCCGCTCCGCCATAGCGTTGCAGCTGCAGTATTCATAGCCTCCCCAACAGGGATGTGCGGCAAACGATTTTGAAAACTCGGCAAACGGAAATCGACAAAATTTGCCCAAAAATGGCCGGCAAACGGCAATCGGCAATCGACAAACGGCAAAACAAAAAAAAATCTTGTACAATAAAGATACAAAGGTTCTAAAAGTTTCGAGAAAAATACTATTTTCTAATGTACATTTCGTATTTCAATAGCCAGACAAGAAATAGTTTTTCGATAAACCAATATACTCATATATTCAAAAAAAAATACCACAAGAAGTTGAACCCCACACGTTGGTACAGTACCTGATATAAAAGAGCAGCACAAGAATGAGCATTCTGTTGGAACACTGGTGATAGGAATGTCGTGGTGAAAGGATAGTAAATTTTCGAGGTTTTCTAATGTCAACCTTTTTTGGAGAATGTAGTAGTTTAAAAGTCATCGCACACAATTCAGAGTATCGCGCAATTCAAGTTCAAGGGGTAAGCATTCGAAATTCATTCAAACAAATGATGAGCTCGATGTCGTTTTAGGTGATCATTTTCCAACGAGCTTGGCAGCCACGCCGCTTCTCTGTTAGGACTTGCCGCTGCTGCTGATAAAGCCACACCGGCTCCTACAGGCACGACTGCTCCGCAAAATTGCTGCTGCGGCTCCGCCATCGATGGCTACGCCTTCACAAAAATAGGACCGAGTGACAGTAACTCATATGAAATTAATTATGAGTCATCGTACAACTGGGCGGGGCCTACGAATAAAAATGCGCACCTACCGTTGTTAGTTCCTCTGTCTTATAGGGAGGGTATTTCTGTTAATGCAGGCAAGGAGATACGGGACGTAGGTAATCAAACTTGGATGATTGAACCGGCGACACCACACAGGACAGTGCATCGTAGTCGATGCGGGTTCGCTGATGCATCCTTGCGGAGCCGGTGCTGTTCTAATACGGAGCCGCTGCGGTACTATCGAGGCAATGTCGTGGCGTTGTCGAGGCTCAAGGCACTGCAGCAGAATCGTATCGACACAGTGATGATCGGGGAGCCGCTGCGATATTACCGCGGAGCTATCGCGGCACAGTTGAGGGTCGCGTTACTTTCCCGGCACTGCCGCGGCAAACCTTCTCAGAGTTCGCGGCGTACTCGTTGGCGTGCTTCACGGTGTGCTTACTTTTTGACTGGAATTCAGATAAGAGATTATGACGTGGACAATTACAACTAACTAGAACGCACGTATCCGGACAGTCTTGGAAGCGTTCCCGAGAAACTGCTCCATCTTCGGCATCTCATCTTTCAAATTTCCTTTTGAACTGCACACTAACAACTCAAATACATGCAATAGGGTACTTTTTGAACCATTCCAAAAATGCGACTCCTAAAAAACCACCTCCTTCTCAAACTGTACTCCACCACTTATTCCCAACTGATCACCCCCGACTCCGTGCACTCAGTTTATAGTCAAGCAGCGAATCTAATTTAGACGAATGTCCCCACGCCGTACACCCTCTCCCACCCTTTCAACTCAGAACTCCAACTATCAACTTGGTAGCATGTTTTTTCAGCGCAAATGTGAGCATAATAAAATATGGAGAAGTGCATAAGGCCACAAACTGCCAGTGAAGCCCAACACCCTCTACAGGCTATAAAACGGCGAAATTCACATGGTTCCTACGCGTGCTGGTGCGGAGCGGAGGTCAGAGACAGTGAGAGATCGGGGGCAGACGGAGGCTGAGGCGTCGCGCGTGCCGCTCGCGCCTAGAATGATGTGAATTACGACATTTTATAGAGGGTAAACAACGCTCTGAAAACTACTTAAAGAATTTGAGCAATTTATCGTTTTTCTTGAACCCTTTGTGCCCTCTCCTGGTAGCGTTCAAAGTGACAATTCCTGTCTCGAAGAGCCCTACGTTAATTGCTTCAGCCTCAACAAGGAGGGGTGGGGAATTCGGTACTCTTCCAAACAAGAGGACCCACACGAGCATAACAATGCAATACTAGCAATTGCTTTGACGTGACCGCAAGGGTAGGTCACATCAACTGGCTTAAAGTTTTAAAGTACATCTCTCCTCTTATAAACTCGGGGGGGGGTGAATAACAGGTGGGCGTGGCCTGTTTTGACACTTTTTCAGTCGGGGGACCACTTTCCACCTTAGGGAGTAAACGCCGCGCGCGGCGAAACGCATGATTTTTGTGAGGGTATTGGGTAATAAATTTCACTCCCTTAGGGAATACTTGGGGAGTGACACTGGTCACGTGCCACATCACCTGTGATAACGTGTCCTTTCACTCCCCAACGTGACGTATAACTTTACTCCCCAAGGTTTCCCTAAGGTAGTAGGATGACGCGTCATCATCATTTTCAAATCATTTTCATCGATCGCTCAACCTTCGCCATGGGTTTAATCTGTTCTTTTCCTCTGCCACGTTTATTCTTTTCAAGTGATTACTCTGACTTTTATTCCTAACTTGCACTCATTAATGGCTCCCATTCCGGAAAAAAGTTCTGTATTATTATCATCGGAATGTTGTTGTTCTTAGATTCTCAGATGCATTTTATTTGGTCCTTTTATTGACAAAAACAGCCACCCCACTTGTACGATAGTGGTTTCTGAAACAGAGAATGACACATTGCTCGTAGGCTTTGATCAGAATCGCGCCTGTAGCATCATCTTTCAAAAAATTCCTTCAAATCACTATTTTTCATTCGAAAACTTTTTAATTAAAAAATGCACAAAATCCTGGTGAGAAGAGCTACTTAAGTTCATAATGATTCCTAGGAATCCGTTAAAAAGAGACAAAGCTTTTGGGTGGAATTTTTAGTGCTCCGTACAGTGTACAAGTACTGAGCTCTATGTGCAGTGTACAACGATCTGGAATTCACATTCCGAACTTTTTTTTTGTCCAAATACATAGAAATCCCAGTGAGTAGCCTCAATAGCGTTTCTGACCCGAAAAGGCTGATTCTCGAGAAATTTATTGAAAATGGACTATAAATACTCGAAAACGCTTCCCTGCGCGTCATCCAACCATAATCTAACTATGTACGAACGGTATGTTGAATAATACTCCCCCTTTTTTCTTTGTCGTTTATTGTAACTCTTCCTCGTTACCTGGAAATCTCCTTTCAATACCGCTTTGTTAAATTTCGTTATATTTTAGGATTTAAAATTTACAAATGCATCATGGCTTTGGATAGGCATCCAGAGCTCGTTGGTTGATATTATAGGTATGCTTTTCAGAAAGGACAGACCCATGAAAGATTGATTTCTCAGTCCTTTTTTCTTTAGAAAACCCAAGCTGAGCTCTGTGGCACATTCTAACGAAAAAAGATGGTGGACGTCCAAATACTGGCAAAACGCACTGTACATAGGAGGCACTTCGCCTAGGAATCGAGAAGGTTCGGAACACATAATCTTTTTTTTTGTGGTTTTTCCAAATTGGATAGATGCGGGGTGGAAAAGATTTAGGCTCTCTTTTCAATAAATTTTGAAAAAGCCAAGACTATGAAAATTATGAGCCCTTAAAAATTAGCAGTTTTTAACGATTTCTTTCCGTAGAGATCAATAACGTGAACGGGTTTTCCTGTTATCGAAATGCCATTAAAGGTCATGAGCTATAAGGAAACGATAAGGGTTATTGGATTTGTAAACGTTACGTCCCGTAATATTTTATAATTCTTAACTTTTGGAGAATAATTTCAACAGATTTTGACCATGCTCGACGATGAGAAGTATCAGTTTTGGTCCGATAAAAAGTAACAAATTTAAAAAATTGGACCCTATCACTCTCACTTTTTTCGTTTAAAAGTTATGCAATAGAAAGAAACGTTGTGCGAGCAACAGATCACTCATTTTTCTAATCATCATGAAATGAAATGAAATGTTGGACATGATAAGGTTCACAAAAGCCAAAAGCCCATTTTCTTTTCAATGCCGTTCTATCACCTACCGGAATCGCATCTGGATCACCATTCCGGAGTGAAATGAAAGTAAGTGACAATGGGAAAACTCTTTTGTGCATAACTAAATATAAGAGTAGCCTCTTGCACACGTGATTTTGCTAGCAGGCTTTAACTGAAAAAAAGCATTCAATCAAAAAAAAAATTGGAGTGATTGGGTCAAACTACTTGAAATTCTCATTTTTCTCCTGCTAAAGACTACTGCGCATCTTTTGAGCATGGCCATAACCTGCAAGATTGATATTTTGAAAAAATACCCACTCAAAAATATGAAAGGGCTCGATTTTTACAAACCTTGTACTGCCAATAAATTTTCACCTATAACGGTAGAGACATTCATTTCAGTTAAAGGACACGTACAAGCTCAAAAGCGATATCAACTTTATGGCATGAATCAATGCCTTGAATCTCATTGAATAGAGAAACGCGGAAAGTATATGAAAAAAAAAACGTCTGAAATGATGAGATAACGATTTTTCTGTTCTGGTTCTCAAGTGGACGAGTTGCACAACCCTGCAATATGAAAGGGCATAATTAGCGGAGTCAGCGACAAAGTGGTTGTGATAACGGTGCTAATAGACTTGTACGGCCTTTACTGAGAAGCTTACGACGCTGGATGCGTCGAAAACGAGCCAAGATGATCGAATTCGAGCAGCTATTCCAAGGGGGTTGGTATTCAGGAACTGAACGGTTATTGAAAGTGGGCGGGGAACGGATGATTTAGTGACTCAATATGGCTCGAATCATGTTTAGCAGGCATTTGCGCGAAGTTTCGGCTGAGCTGCGACCCCACCCGTTGACTTAATTCTTGAGAAAATGTGAAATACTTCTTTGATCATCTTGCCAAAAATAGACATTAAATTTGTATTCAGCCCACCGAATAACTCAGGGCGAATATTACTACTCAGAAAAGCCCCGCATTGAATGCGTGTCGAATATGCATCCAACTCCAGTAACCACTCCCAATACAACGCTCAATCGCAGGGGCGCGTGCGTTAAACAACAGCACGTACTGCAAAATTTTATCGCAGTAGCACATGCTGTAAGGCGGTCCAGCGCTGTCGTAGCAGTGCACTGTCACAAGACGCGGCTGGTACACCGACATGTGACGCGGCCCGTTCGCCGAATACGATTCTATGGCATCTCGTCCCCGATCGGTACGGGACAGGTTAGAGTGAGACTATGGGGGTACGAGATAAAGCGCAATTCATACCAGTCAACGCCAGCGCGACACGAGCGGGCATGCCATTGGAGAATGAACGGCTTGACGCCTCGCCCGCGCGTGACGCCCACTCTGCCAATGCGGCGACGTCCGTAACAACTTTTTCCTCATTTTCATTGTGAATCATTCTCCAATTTTATTCCGTTCCCTTCTGCTTCCATGATAGTAAACGCTTGAACAAATTCTGCTTGCTCGGCAACGTTAAGGCCCCTTCTAATCCGCTCCGCCATAGAGTCGCCGCTGGGGTATTCATAGTCTTTGATTGCTCGTCACGCGCACGACGCACGTAGAAAGTATTCACACTCCAACGCCTCGCCCTGGCGTGACACGTGCCCCGCGCTGGCGGAAGCAGTATGAATAGCGCCCAAGAGTGGTTGTGCCCATTGGTTCGTTGGGGTGAGACAGCGGTCCGAGAGGTGAAGGTTACTGAGAATACCTGAGTGGGAAATGGTGAAGGTTCCTTATAGATTTGCACGGAAAATTTTTCCAGGCGATTTCTGGAAAAGTACCTGTTCTTCGCCTATAACGTTTTTGATCTTTACGATGAATCTTTGAGCGGAGATGTTTCAAAAATCTTCATAAAATTTTGCGGCGTTAAATAATGTTTTCAATTTGAGAAAAATACTTTTCCAATCTCTCAGCCAATTTCAATTTATGGAATGACGTTTCTCTCACCAAAAGCAATTAGTTTTTCGTCTACAACTTTTTTATCCTGGAAGATAGCCTTTTGGTAGGGGTTGTTCTCGGAATCCCCATAACATTTTGCATCGAATAGCGTTTTCGGTTACAAATAATACGTTTCCGCTCTTCCAGCTGATTTCTGTTTACAATGTGCGTTTTTTGCCTGAAATTGTCGGTTTTCCGTCCACAACTTTTTTGTGCTTGGAGATAGGCCTTTGGTGAAGGTAGTTTTCGGAATTTCGACGGAATTTCGCGTCGATTGCTCCCTCTATCTTCAGAGTTTAAGAAGTTGTAGGCGAAAAACCGGCGTTTCGTGAAATGAATTAGGCTGAAGGATCGAGAAAATATTTTTCCAAGCTGGAAACACTAGTCGACGCAGAATTCCATCGAGATTCCGAAAACAACTTTCACCAAAGGCCTATCTCCGAACACAAAAAAAGTTATGGACAAAAAACCGATAATTTCAGGGGAAAAATGCACTTTATAAACTGAAATCGGCTGGAAGAAGGGGAACGTATTTTTTGAAACTGAAAACGCTTTTCGATGCAGAATTTCACGGGGATTCCGAAAACAACCTCTGCCCACATGTGAAGGTTGGTGGAGTACCTGGCTCCACCCAACGAAGCTATGGTTGTGCCTGGGTCTCTGCCGCCCTCGTATATATCGTGTGTGCAGGCACGAAGGAGAAGCGGATTGAAAGAGGCATTGGACGTGAATTTCAAGTGAATGAATTAGATTAATCGATGAATTCTTCAGTTTCGCCTTTCTGGAATACTGAGAATGGATGAACAAGTTGAATAAGCCCTTTCATAAATTTCCGAATTAATATTTTTTTTTGACACGGCCTTTCTCAAAGTTGTGGAATGAATGAATCAATGCAGATACGACTTTTTCTAGAACTTCCCAATGGGCAATATATTTCGAACTTGCCAACCTGTAATCTTTCAATGAATGAAAAATTTGAGAACACGTCCTCTAATTGTTTCAAAGGAATCTTCGTATGTTTATTCCAATATTCGAATGATTAATTTTTTGAGTAGTTCTTGATTCATACGGGGAAATAAATCAACAGCTGCTTTGGCATCTGACTATTTGAAAGTCATAAACGGAATTTGATCAAATATTACGAAACTCCCAAACCTCGACTTCCTAAAAAGAGCGAATATCAGAAAGAGCGACAATTTCATTCTTCGAATGAAATGAATACGCGAATGATCCACAAAAAGAGATTAGAATTGAATTGATTCCTGAAAGAATTTTAAAACTAGAAAAACAAAAGTTGGAATTTTCGAACAAATCGGTTAAAATAATTTACCTCAACTTTTCGAATGAGTCATTCGAAAAAAAGTCATTTGAGTTTCTCGAAAAAATCGAAAACTCTGAAAAAATCAATATTTCTGAGTGAATCAATGAACCGGAAACTTGAATGATTCAAAATCTCGAATGAGTCGGACATTCGAAAAGAAATAATGAATTCAGGTTGTTGAACAAATAGAAGATACGACTAATTTCAATCGAATCTAAAGCAAATATCATCTGAGAGAAATGAGACTGCAGAGATCCGTTTTTTCGCCTCCATCAGGAAAATGAAAGCAAGATACTTGTATTATAAAAGGCAAAAACCAGTTACCTGTAACATATCTAAGTCGATGTGAGTTACTTGCGACTTATCTCAGGTTATTTGAGTTACATGCAGCATCTCGACGGGATACCGCGTGCAGTGCTCTCCGATACTTTGCATCTAACTTTAACGTCGCTAGATAAGTCGCAAGTAACTTAAAGGCACAGTCCAACCTCAGAATCGTTTTCCTGGTTTTCTCACTATCTTTGAAACGGTCCCACGCTGATTCCAATGATGTCTCTGGCAACGTACAAGACCCCCTAGGAACGGAGTTATGGCCCCTTAAAAACTGAGCTGCGAAAGCATGGTGGACGAGTTTTCCGAGGCTTGTAACTTCCGCCATTTGCAACCAATGAATGCGAGTCAGCCTGAGTAAAGAGAGAGGTTGAGAATGAAGGGAAGAAAGGGGCTACTGACCGAAAATCGTTGCTCATCTTGCCACTATTGAACTCGAAAGATCGTAAAAGAGGCGTGCCAAACTGGCTTCCCTATGTGGGCGCCCCAGGGTGGCTTCCTCCTATATCTCGCTTATTCCGAGGAACTGAGAGCTCGCACTTGGCAGGTGCTATATACGTTGGGTCTACTTCATATGGAAATCTCAGATTTCGAACACTTGAAAATCAATCAACTTCTCTAATCAAATATCACGCAGTGTTAATGAGTACTATAAGTATTCCTCTCAGAACTATCGCTCTGCGTTGACCCATGACTTCGCCAGACTCGAGCTGGAGAGAGAGGGGAAGCACAAAGGGAGAGCTTGCGAGAGACAGAAGCGCGCCACCCACTCAACAGTCAGGCGGCGGCTGATATTGTAAGAGTCCATCCTGGTAGGGCGGGGACGAGACGCCCGGCAACCGCGCCGACCACCATCTGGGGCCGCCAGTGGCTGTTCAAGGTCTCCAGCGGCTGGGTGGGCCAAGTACCGCAAATCTGGGTAATTGGACGGGAGAGGCTGCCGACATGTGAGCCCGGCCTCAAGAGTGCGTAGTGTGCTTTCTAGACTTGGGACCGAATCGAATAATTATTCGAATAATATTCGAATATTCGATTCATTCGGGAATTTCAATTTTGGGGTTTATTCGAATATTCGATTTATTCGGGAATTTAAAATTTGGATTTATTCGAATATTCGATTTATTCGAAGACTGAAATTTTGGATTTATTCGAATATTCGATTTATTCGAGAATTGAATTTTTGGATTTATTCGAATATTCGATTTATTCGAAAATTTAAATTTTGGATTTATTCGAAAATTCGATTTATTCGGGAATTTCAATTTTGGATTTATTCGAATATTCGATTTATTCGAGAATTTCAATTTTCGATTTATTCGAATATTCGATTTATTCAAGAATTTAAAATTTGGATTTATTCGAATATTCGATTTATTCGAAAATTTAAATTTCGGATTTATTCGAATATTCGGAAAAAAGTGCCTGACATTCGAATTAGACAAGACCTATTTCCTTTGAAACAGAAACCCTTCAAAGAATCTTTTTGCAAATTGAGCTATCCATTTTTGTGAGTAACATTTCCGCTGTTCGTTCTTGTGTGCAGGTCTCCCGTTGCGCGCTGTACACAAGCACCAACGCATATTGATTAGGGGCGGTGTCATCCGAAGTTGCCGCAACAGGCTGGACTGGTACTCAGGAAAATCAAAACAAGTTACTTGTAATATAACTGTAACTTACTTGAATGTCTCAAGTAACTTACATTTATATTACATGTAACATACATTTATGTTACATGCAACTTAAATTTATATTACATGTAAGTTACACTTATGTTACATGTAACTTACATTTATATTTTCATTATGAAGGCCATAACGTGACGCAGACGACACGCGACGCAGAGAGCGTGTTCCAGACCACAAACTACGCGAAAAAATGCTGAGTAGGGCCTTCCATGCTGGTGTGGGGCCAAGTACCTCAAACTAGGGTAGTTGAACCAACATCAACGCCAGTCGTAAGCCTGACCCCGCGAGTGCGTCGTACATTTCCTTGGAAACATCTTTTTGGTCGATTTAGGTTACTTGCGACTTATATTGTGCCGTTTGAGTTACATGGAACATATCGGAGGCGCACTGCACCCAGTATCCTCTCAGAAATCGAAAACAAGTTACTTGTAACATATCTAAGCTGATGTAAGTTACCTGCGACTTATCTCAAGCCATTTAAGTTGGGGCCTCCTAAACAGGCAGCAGCGACCGTTTATCCCATCGTTTTTAGCACTGAATACGCAGGAAGTTGGCAAGTTCAAACTTGTTGAAACTCGCAGAGCATTTCTACTGGCAAAACAATGAGATGGAATACGTATGGATAAACAGTCGCTGCTGCCTGTTTAGGTTTTCTCATTTAAGTTACATGCAACATATCGACAGGAAACCGCTGGCAATTCGCCTCCAAAATGTTACATGTAACTTAAATGGCACAATAAAAGTCGCAAGTAACTTACATCGGCTTAGATATGTTACAAGTAACTTGTTTTCGGGTTTTTATGTAACAAGTAACTTGTTTTCGGGCTTTTATGTGACAAGTAACTTGTTTTCATTTTTCTGAGTAGCCGTCGCCTATTGGCGCTGGGCCGCCTCCGCGAAATCAATAGTGTGTTCTCCTGCTCCCATTATTTTAGGCCGTCGCCGCCGTAATGGTGGATAGAGGGTATCCACGAAAGTGTGGCAGCCCCCTGACCCCCATTGTGGGAGCTAGTTAAGCCAATGTCCTCCAATTTTCAACCCCTCCGTCACTGGTCTCCTTTCTTTGAATTTCGTAATTGATTCTGTATACACATATACGAAACGCAAATATAAGAATTAAATATGAGAAGCGAAGACAAGTTATGCAACTCAAACTCACATTCTGCAGAAATTTCTCTCGCCGCGCTTTTTCTCCTCTTCTTTTCGAATAATCTGCTATCTTGATGCTCATCACCTTTTCGAATAATTTGCTTTGAGGCAATATGTGTATCGACGATCACTGGGCGAGAGATAGCCGCGACGCAGCGATCTAACGTGATATCACTTGATCGATGTTCATGACTATCATTACCTCCTCGCTTGCGTGCGTGCCACGTGTGTCCGTCGCGGCGATCTCTCAACCACCATCGGCATGGAATTCGCATTCAGCACAGCGAATTACCTCCGCATAGCAATTTTGAGTCAAATCCGAGACTAACCAAACTACCGCATACCCACCGTAATCTACCGCAAGCTGTCAAAAAATCGATATACTGCATCAGATACGCGTTGATCACTACAAATAACCCTCAAAGAAACAATTTGAGCAACATCGTAGCTCTCCGGGAAACGTCAAAAGTCGCATTTTGCCATCCAATTTCCCTCCCGATGAGAAGCTTTGAACGAATTTAGTCGACAATCGACAAAGAAACCTCAGCTTCATGATCAGCCCCCCAAACAACCTCCCCCCCACCACCACCACCTGTAGGGGATTTTAAGGTCAAATCTGGAATGTTTTTCTTCAACGCTTTCTGAAGCCCTACTTGATTTAGGTTAACGCTCAACCGAAAATTGGTACATGTGGGAAATGGTATCACTTCGTGGAAGCTCTGGAAAAAGTGCTTTTGCCCACGCTTTGTCCAGGGGGTTGTTTTGTGCGCTGAACACGATTGACCGTTTTCAGCATCTCGGAAGATCAGTATGCGTTTTTGGATGGTACAATAGGTATGCGAAACGGAAGAATGCCTATTACGATTTTTTTCAGAGTGACTAGGCAGCTGTGAAGGGCATATTCGGGCCCTACATTCAAAGTGGTTCTAGAAAAGTACAGTTTATGTGTGACTGCCAATTTGGCTATTAGTAGTTTCCTTGTAAGTGTTCCCCGTCTTGAAGGTAGTTCACGATAAAAACAGTCTCCTAGTTTCTTCGGAAGTCGAAGTTCCGGGGTGATATTGACCTTGATTTCGAAATGTCGAATATTCTTCGAATATTCGAATAATTGGTCGACTTTTCGAATATATTCATTTATTCGGGAATTTCGAAAACGCCTTATTCGAATGTATTCATTCATTCGGAAATTTTGAAAAGGCTTTATTCGAATGTATTCATTTATTCGGGATTTTTTAAAAGGCACTATTCGAATGTATTCATTTATTCGGGAATTTTTAAAAGGTATTATTCGAATGTATTCGTTTATTCGGGAATTTTGAAAACGCCTTATTCGAATATATTCATTTATTCGGGATTTTTGAAAACGCCTTATTCGAATATATTCATTTATTCGGAAATTTTGAAAACGCCTTATTCGAATATATTCATTTGTTCGGGATTTTTTAAAAGGCATTATTCGAATGTATTCATTTATTCGGAATTTTTGAAATGGCCGTATTCGAATTATTCATTCATTCGAAAACTCGGGTCGAATGCCCATGTATAGTGCTTTCTTTTTTTCGTTCTGTCATTAAGTTGAATGTGTAACATTCACGCTTTGAGCGTTTTTTTTATGGGGCACGTGCTGTAACTTGAAACACAATAGGAGCACGTGCTACCCTAGCTAGCAGCGCGTTCCCATATGTGCTCGAAGCCGCCTTGTCTTCGAAGTGAACGCATACTCGGCACGCATTAAATGCGGCGATTTTCTGAGTAACTCATTTAAGCTTACCAAGTAGTTTGAAGAAAAATCCTTTTTTTCTCTGGAAAATTCAAGAGCCCCCCTCCCTAATTTTCATTTTTAAGTATGTTCCACAATTTTTACGACCACCTATTGCGCCGAGTCGCAAGTCTGCGCAACCCTGGCTCGAATACAATGGTTTTGACTTCATTTGGGTGCTTGCGACGGCGTGAGCGTTCTAGTATTAGAAGCGTTCTGGTATGACCCCGTTGACCTTGCTATCTCCACCAAATTTGCGAGCGTGTGTGCTGAGCTTATAGACCTACACTAAATTTTTTCAACACTTAATCTCCTACCAAAGCTTCTTCAAAAGTTCTAGAGAGGAGGGTCTGAATTTTTCGCACCCTCTATCGATTTATAACGAAAAACCTGCAATACGGGTTTTGTGTCTCAAACCGTCTCGGTTCTTAGGTGAACGGCCTCATATATGAATATGTAGTAGGATGTTCTGAATGCCGGTGACCTTCAATGTTTGTTCTATACAGCACATTTTTTAATTGTTAGTGGTTCAAAAATTTTGCGAAATTTTAATCTAGGAAAGCGTAATTTTAAAGTTCTTGGATAGGACTGTGAAAGCTGTTAGTTTCATTTTGTGGAAGCTGTGTGCGTTGAACATCTTTTATGTGTTTATTTGAGCGTTCCTCATGAGTGCTACTCCACGTCGATGTCCAGATTCATTTTGTTCACGACGTTATGACCTTTGACCTGTGCCATTAACTTCTGTAATTTTTCGTTGCAGTTGATTCCAGTGTTTGCTATTATATACGAATGGGGTTATTTCACTAAAACCGGTTTTTGTATTGATGAAGCAATATATAAAGTTGAATATGAAGTGTTCTGTCCGTCTTCGCGCCTTGCTTGCGATTTAACCAAGGTGGTTTAGCAGTCATAGAAGATCAGCGGTCAAGGGGTACTGTAGAAGCATGGGTAGAAAGTGGTACCTGTGACCGACAACAGCATTGCAGTGGTCGCATTTGCACTGATTTTACTCCCCAGTACCCCCACAATAGGAACCCTCCCATTCCCCAAGTACTATTCAAAATCAACCCACGCCCTCACAACAGGCACCTTAGGAGGGTACGACTCCGCCCATTTTGGGGGATGGATAGGAGCTGTCGGTGCTATCCAAAGATGTTTGGGAGCCTATTCACCCCCCGAGTTTATGAGAGTACTTTCGAGCCGGTCGCTGCAAGGCTTATCGGGTATACCATGCGCGTCCTAATCGCGGGGTTTGTTATCTATGGCGCACTCTTTGCCGAATTTTGTCGAAAAGTGAGAAGAAAAACGGCAAACGACAATCGACAAAAATCGATCCAAAACGGCCGGCAAACGGCAATCGGCAAACGGCAATTGCCGCACATCCCTGCTCCCCAAGCGCTGCGTAAAGCGCGCAGAAAATATTCATAGTCGAATGCCCCGTTCGCGCGTCATGCGCGTGTCGCCCTGGCATTGAGGAGCATGAATAGCGCCTAAGCAAGCTCACAGTCGCCGCGGAGGAGCAAGAGCCACACAATCACATTGCGGACGCGAGAGCGGAGACAGCATCAATGATGCGATACTGAGCATAAAGGAAATGAAGGCGCATCAGATTTGTATGCCATTTTGAGGTCTCAAAATTGCTGACCGTCGTGGTTTGAACAAGAGGCGCTGATTTTAAAATAGTAAAAAATACCCAATTTTTTGAAAACTTTCAGTTGCTAACTTGATTCTTCTTTGTTTCCTTGGTATTATTTGTTTTTATTCGCTTTCGAGAAAAAGTTAATTTTGGAGTCGCTCTCTAGAACATAAGAAGAATTTCTTTAATTAATTAAGGAGAGAAGGAGATAAGGAGAAGAATTTTCGGTTTTTTCGACTTGTAAAATTCGTTGATTTCTTTTCCGGTAGGCTATGATTTTTTCATTTTTTAACGATCTACAAAATTAACGCATTAATGTGTTAACAGAATAACGCGTTTTTTGGCAAAAAAACAGCGCTTAACGAAGAAACGAAAAATTCTTTTCTTTAACGCACACTCCTGCTGCACACCTGCTGCACATGATTGATGAAAGAGGGCCAGCCAAGCCGGTCTTTCGTTTGGCGAAGTCAAGCGAATACTGCCCATCGTGAATGGAAGGGAGATGGCCTCCGCCGCTAGTGGCCCTATATAAGCTGTTGCATTCTCATTTTGTCAATATTCTTCCGTTCTCTTTCTAGCCGATTTGAAAACCTCGTAATTTTAAATTTTTAGAAGGCGAAAATCCTGAAGAAAACGTCCACTCAAAGTCCAAAATTCGTAACACGTCATATATTGTCGTTCTCAGAGCCGGATCCCGGTCCGCAATTGCGGACTACAGCGGCTGCATTCTCCCAACACGATGACAATCGTGCTGGGAGAGAGGTTAATCGTGCCAGAACCAAGTGGTCCCAGCACGATTATCATCCTGTTACGGAATGCAACAGCCGCTGTCCGCAAATGCGGACTGGAATTTGGCTCCGAGAACGACAGCACCATCTTTTTCTCTGTAAGAAATTTTCAAAAATTATCCTTCCTTTGATCTGTAACTGCTGCACGCTACGATCCCCGGCCAAAACCATAGATACGGTTAAGAATCCATGAGACAACTTCATTGGTCTATGTGACCGGCCGGAGCTTACAATTAGAAAGTTTCTACGGCATTATGTTCCCGAACTCAACAGCAGGAAAGGATACGAGATTCTCACTAAGCAGAGTTAGTGGCATAGAATCCATTGAGTACCTGGGAAAAACACTTACGTCTCGGAACCTTTCCAAAATTGAAATCATCAAAGAAGATGCGGAGTCAAAAACACGTGGCATATGGACCGAAGATATTGCAAATGACCAAATGTTCTCCACCACCTTCAAATAATAATGTACATCTGAGAAAAAACTTTTCAAAAAAAAAATTATTACCTCCCCGTTTTGTTTACACGCCAAATCGAAAGCGCCTTTCACGAGAAGCATATTGAGCAACTTACAGTACTCCACCTTTTGCGAATCTCTAGACATTAATTCCAAAGAGAATCACTAAAAATGTGTCTCAATACGAAAACTCACGATTTTATCAGGGTTTTCGCCCCCCATAGTTTGGCAGCCATAGTGGCCAGCCTATCAGATCCAATGCGATGACTCCAATTTGAAACTATTTCTACACCAAGGGATAAAGAGGAAACAATGAAGTGAGGACGATCGCTGCATCCGACTCCTTCGGCAGTGCTCCACTCGGTCACAATCTGAAAACGGCCCTGTTGCTGGAAACATCTGAAAAGCAAATCTGTGTGGAAGACAATGGAATCCTCACATCCAGAAACTCTATTTTCTTCCAACGTTTTGCGGATTGAGTGTAGAAAGAATCGCTACAATCGATCACAGTCGAGTTTGCGCAGTCAGCAATAACTAGCGATCTGGAAGAACTCACAAGGATGAAAAAAATCAATATATAGAAAAACCTATGGATAAATAACATTCTTCGAGTTTCTGACAAAATGGAAAGGCGAGGTGTTCGTTGCAAAAGCCATGACGGAAAGAAACTTAGACTCAGAACTTAGTTGAATCGAGATTAAATTGGTCTATGTAATGCTGCCCAAAGCTCCGAGAATCTCGCTCACCTAAAGTCAACGGCGCTCAATCTCCAATTTTCTACGACACCAGATGATGGACAGTTAGAAAGGCAACCTATCATTTAGGCAAGAAAGTACTGCTAAGCTAGGGAATGAAATAGGCCTGCTGATTATTGGGTTGTTGAGTAAGTATCCGGCGTTTGTATCGGCGCGTTTTCGTCCGAGAAAAGAAGCGTTTTGTCCATTATTTTTGTACAAAAATAATCTTCCCATTGTTTCAGAATTATGCTTGTCGAAAACCATACAAGTCATATTCGCCTTATTATGCTCAACCATTTCGAGAAAGTATGGAAGGCAGCACAGTCATTTCGCGATCGAAACGAACTGTTTTTGCAAATGAACAATCAGCGAGTCAGTGCAGGGAGTGGTTCACACTTTTTAAATCAGGTGATACCAGCTTGGAGGATAAGCCAGAGAGAGGTCGGCCATCGGATTTCGCCGATACGGCTCTTCTGGCAGCCATGGAAGATGACAAGGGCCTGACAAAACGAATGCTGGCTCAAGACTTCAACGTCAATCAAACCACGGCTGATCGTCGCCTAAAGGCTTGGAAAAGTGTGGAAAATTGGTGGATGGCTCTCCCACGAGCCTACGTTAACAACAGAACCGATCGATGTTGAAAAATTAAAAATTGCTGAAAAAACGACGGATAATATGCATCAACCTAATACATTATTGGTTAGCGTTTGATCATGATGAGAACTCCATCATCCTCTGGAGTCAGCTTAAGCCAATGTGGCTCAACCTCAGTTTAAGAATTTCCGCGGTTTCCTCAAGTTTCAATTTATTCAGGGCGACAGAACTTCCGCAACCCTTGGGATTCCCGGGAACAAATTTTCTCGTGGACGCTGCCCTTGAGCACTTGTTTGAAGTCACCGCAGATATTCAGCAGACAAATAAATAATTGAACCTAGAAGGCTCAAGATTTATTTCCAGGCTCGATAATACCCAATACTGTTCCTAGTCACCGACACCCGGAAGAGATGCGGATATCAGCTATACATTGGATCCGAGGCAAAAAATTTGGGATAATCGGTTTCGGGCTGATCCGAAAACGGTTTTTTTCGGTGAATCGGATTTCGGTTCGATTCGGATTTGGCGTTTTTTCGGTGAATCGGATTTCGGTTCGATTCGGATTTGGTCTTTTTCGGTGGTTCGGACTTCGGTTCGATTGGATTTTCGCCTTTTCGGTGATTCGGATTTCGGTTCGATTCGGATTTGGCGTTTTTTCGGTGAATCGGATTTCGGTTCGGTTCGGATTTGGCGTTTTTTCGGTGAATCGGATTTCGGTTCGATTCGGATTTGGCGTTTTTTCGATCACTCGGATTCGGATACTGATTCGGATAATGAGCCGGATACAACAGGAAAAAACTATTGGAGAAGGTCCATCCCACAATTTTGCAGCATACGGTCTGAACTGAAGATACTATTCTGCTCGCGCTTGGAAAAGCTGTTCATGTTTTCACACATACGTTAGAGGCTGAATTTTTTTTCAAAATCCATTTATTCAAAATATTTTCGATCACATCAAAAATTTTCAATTTCATCATCTGTATTTGTTGCACGACTTCTTCCTATAAATGCCTCATTCACTCCAGATATTCGCTTTCGCTCTCTTCTGAGCTGTCATCAGCCTCCATAGTATCCCCATTGCATGCTGCGTACTCCTCAGTCCAGAAACGAGAGAGCCTGAAAATAAAGTGGAATTATCTAAACGTAACACCATGGGATTTTCACGTTCTACTCACCTTTTATTCACTTCACATGTGTGAGCCTTCATCATGAGGAGCGTCCTGGCATTCCCACCAAAGAGCCGGCCTCTGCGTTTTGTTGCCGAAAATGAGTCCAGCAAAACTGAATATACAAATTATAAGAAGAAGACGTAAAACCAATCCACTATTTGCTTACCTTTAAATTCTTTCGCAATCTACTGACCCCGGCCGGTGCCACACGGTATTCAGGAACTGTTGAGCAATAAGTGGAAGATCTCTAGCGTGATGTTTCCATCATTTGATGGTGTTGTCGTCGAAGGAGAACCCCATCAAATGGTGGAAACATCACCCCGTTTCGCTGTGTACAAGTTATTCTTTGAACACAAAAATACAAGTAATTTTGTGTGAACCATGCCGCAACAAGCACGGCGGAGCAATGGATGGTTTGATTTTATACGAATCTCACTGACGATTGATGGTTCTAGTTATCTAGAAGATGGTTTGCGTGCTCACGGTCATGATGGGTTTCTAAGCCTTCGTGGGTAATAGGAGACACTAGAAAAGTTAAGCATTCTGTCTATTCGTCCCAGCTCACTTCGCGTTGCGGCTGCGTCACGTGTGCACATATCTCATTGGATCTCACCCCTCACAGGACACCGAATATTCAGATTGTGTTTCGAGTGTAAACTTGGGTTCTTTGACATTCTCCACAAACATTTCCAGCAGTCTACCTGGGGAAAACCAGGAACGATATGGCTCTTTATGTCAGTCTAGATTTTTTCATTCTACACAGCACCGGCTAAGGTCTCAGAAATACCTTTATAGTCCCTAAGCGTCGAAAAATAATCTCGAAACTATTCTAGATGGCTCTCCGAGCTTTAGATCAAGAATCACTCGCTCTCATTCTCTAACCATTCCAAAGGATTTCGTGGTTTATGAGGCAAAGTTATAGTCGCATCCTAATCATCGTCTGCGATGGACGTACTGAAACCTACGCGAATCTTGTTTAGGAACCTGAGAACGGAACTTTCAATTGGTGGTCAGCCTAGCAAACAGTCCATTACGTATGTTATCCAAAAATAATATTTTGACCAACAGAATCAAAAAAGAGATGTTTAGAGTTTCTTGAAGGCCTAATCTGGATAGAACTTTCTAACAATGACAGGTAGTTTCTTTTCGAAATCCTAGACTGATTTGTTTGACCATGGGTTGAGTGGTAGTTGCTCGTAATATTTAGAAATTCCTCATTATCGTCTTATCTAGCCCCAATTATGTGTACTATGCCATCTAATTGTGAGCTAAATACGGCGAATTGTACTTCATTACAGCATTTATTCTCTAATTCTTACCTTGCGAAAGAATAACTTGATTTGGCTCAATTCCTTGCTGTTCGTGAGCGCGACCTAATGCGAAACGGCGCGCACGACGCCTTAACCGCCGCGTCGGGTATGCGACGCCCGCGCGCGGCGGTTTTAAATGGGACAGGGCTCTCTACACACCGAAGGAGGTGTCCCGTTTTTGCAGTCTCAAACGTCACGCCCCTAAACGCGAGCGAAGTGGTCCCGAGTGGAATTAGAGCCGCGAAAGGCGGGACAACTCCTCCTCGGTGTGTAAAGGGCCCTGTCCTGTTTTCAACGCGCAGTTGCCGGCGGCGGATAGGTAGGATCAAAGTGAAGTGGCATACAGGGTGTTAAAACAGAGCACCACATTTAAAGCATATTTTGAGAGCTTTTAGAACCCTTAGGCGGAAAGGTGGGGCGCCCCAGTGAGATGTATGTGAACGAATCGCAGTCGCAACCCGTCATGACCCGGGCAGATAGCACCAGCGTTTCGAATCGACGAAATTATCGGTACCGTTCCCAATGTGCTGTTTCCGATTGTTTTGTGGTCTTCACCGTAAAATTGAATGCTTCGTCACTGCTGATTGCGGACCCAGCAACCCAATCGACAGCAAAAAAATTTTCTTTTCGTCGCTTTTACGCTCTAAGAGGATTCTCGCGCAAACCCTAACTTCCACATCTAATCCGTCAAGCCTTCTAGGCATTCAGTTCATCACCTTCTTTGAAGCGATACGAAGGCTGTCAGAATGAGACATTGTGTGACTCCGCTGTAATTTCTCGGATATACAGAAGAAATCGCTTCAGATATGTGTGCTCTGAAGTGCGAGAAAAAAGCTCAGAACACCTGCAATCATCTTCGAGACAATAATGGAATAATCAGTACTTCAGTTTTAGCACTAAACTAGTTGGAAAAACGGCCCGTTCCGCTATCGAAGCAATGAAATGATGAAAAAAACCCTAAACATGAGTTGCCGCCAAATCAATTTCTCTGTCCGCAACCAGCAGCGACGAAGCTTCTAATTCTACGGCGGTAATTCAAGGAGACTAAAAAGAAGACGTACCGGAGCGCTAGATGCGGATTATTGGGATTGCACTAGGGAAGAAGAATATAGCCGCAAATATATGAAAATGTATATGACAGAATTTTGAAACATTGAAACGGCCACTAGCAAGCGCAAAGACAGGCTTTCAATACGAGAAACAATCACAGTCAGGAAAAGTACCGTAGACTGACAGCGAAGGAGAAGCAAAGACACAACCAGAAAATTCTGGAAGAAAATTCGGAATGTAGCCCGCGCTCGTGTCGTTATTGGAGCGCGTATATGGATCACTATTGAATCCTTCCAAAGACACCATACACCCCTCAGATACGAAATTTGAAATTTTTGTGTAATTGTGTAGAAGACCCCTCCTGTATAACACGTGCCAAATGCGAGATCTCAATTTCTCCAAATAAGCTAGATATAAGCGACCACCACGGGCCCGACCCGCTCCAGCTAATACCACAGGCCCGCCCTCTTGCTGACTTTCGATCTCAATAGCGGCTACATTGATGGATGATTTTCAACCGAGTCATCGTTCTTCCCTCCTTTCCAATTAAGCTCCTCATCCTGTTTTGCTCTCGTGCCGCAACTGCGAATCAAGAGAAATACAGGCCTAAGACAACTCGTCCACCAAATTTTTGCCCTGAAAAAAACAGGCATTTTCAAGGAGCTATATCTCCGTTCGTAGGGGGTCTTGGATGATTGCAGAAATGCCCTTGTGATCAGAGTGTGACCGTCTCCAAGATGAGGATGAAATCTAGAAAAACAATTCCCTGGGTGTCCTTTACCTTTAAACTAGCATGATTGAATCGAATCGTGACGCATTTTCGGATAATCGAAAACTCGATTCATGAATCGAATCCTGTGTAATTCCGGTGAATCGGATTTCGGTTCGATTCGGATTTGGCGATTTTTCGGTGAATCGGATTTCGGTTCGATTCGGATTTGGCGTTTTTTCGGTGAATCGGATTTCGGTTCGATTCGGATTTGGCGTTTTTTCGGTGAATCGGATTTCGGTTCGGTTCGGATTTGGCGTTTTTTTCGGTGATTCGGATTTCGGTTCGGTTCGGTTTGGGGTTTTTCGGTGATTCGGATTTCGGCTCGGTTCGGATTTGGCGTTTTTTCGGTGATTCGGATACCGAATCGTCAAAATTTCGAATCATTCGGACGGATATCCGAAATTATCCGAATCGGATCCAATGTATAATATCAGCCACCCATCGAAGAGCAGATCCAGTCACGTAGGTTGAGATGATTCGTCAACGTGTACAAGAAGGATTCGAGCAGATTGCCGTACAGACTTCTTTGGAGAAGTCAAGTCGCAGAGTGGAAGATTGAAAGAACAACCCCTAAGAAAACTTGGCTCAAGCAAATCACAGACGACCTGAAATCCACCCGGTGCACTGGGAGCGATGCCAAGAACGTTTGAAGAGTCCGTCAAGAATGGAAGTGTGTTATACAGGCTCTACAAACTCCTGTGGCACCCACATCAGTGTATTGGTTGAAAGGCCGGCCTGCTCCACCAGACGCCAGCTAGGGGATAAGTAAGTACTGTTCCTAGTGTTGCAGAAATCTGTCTCTATTTCCCTTTTTTTTTTGAACATCCAATTTGCCGGCGCAGGAAAACTCAACTCACCTGGCAAATAGAGGCACATATTCCGGTCTGAGCCCATGATCTACCCAACTGAGCGAAATCGAAAAAAGCGCACTAAATATGAAAACAAACAGAAAAGAATGCTTCATTCAGCAAATGAGATGAGAAAGCTGTCACTTACTTTTTGAGAGAATCACATACAGACTCCGCGAGACGACAGGCCTCGTCTGGTACCAAACAGGTCAATTTACAATCAGGTACAGCCAGGTGGAACAAACGCTCAAAGAACGCCCAAATGACATTCTGAAAATATACATAGAATTCAACCCATTGAGAATTGGCATTGCTGATCGCAGCGACAAACGGAGAAGAGTTCACGTTAAATTGCAGGAGGAAGGAGTTTGTACCCTCTAACAATAAGAGTCAAACATCGATTAAAGGGCAAAACTTTCGAACTATCAATTTTCCACGTTCTCAGATTTCGTAGTTTTCATGTATACGATACAAAAACCTTCGTGCTCAATCGTGCGAGCAGAACTTTGCAAACAAACAAGCACACTAAAATCGACAGGGAAATTTCTAGGGCTATTCAGGGTTAGGCACGGCGCTGCGACCGGCCAGCCGCAACTGCGGTACCCTTCTCTCCAGTGCTGTTGATCAAAATTCTAGGAAGATTGCATCATTTAGACGCCTTCATAACATCTCTGGTACAAAATCCAGACATGTGTGACGGAATGAAAAAAAAAATTACCAAATTGCTCGAAACAGGAGATGAAAAATCCAGTTCCTTAATAAGCGAGAAGGCAAGAGGTAAGCAGTGACCGAGTAAAAGATTTCGACATTCTATACCCCAGTCATCAATCACAACTGATAGTAGTTCAATGGCGTATTCGAACTGACCATCCCACCTGAAGAAAAAACAAATAAGATTGATAAGAATAATGCGATTTGATGAGCGTGTCTTCGAATGTGTTCAAGTTCTTTCTAGGAGACATCTGATCCTTTTTTGTCGACCCTAATGTTTCTTTCGCTCCAACTAAATGCTCTTGCGTTTTTCAATGTTAATTTTTGGCTAGGGGGGCCGAATAGTCTCGCCGCGCAAAGGAGCGGCAGCATGTTGTGAAGCCGTATCGATCGCGCGGCGCCGCAAGGCGGCGCGGCGGGTCGATTAGACTGGGTCAGGGGTCGTTTATACTCCCGCCGCCGAGCGGCGTAGCACAGCGCATTTCTGTGCTATTGATCAAGCGGCGAGGCAAGATCGATGCTGCAAGATTGCACTTCGCCGCGCCGCTTGGCGGCGGAAGTATAAACGACGCCTCAGAGCAGAAATAGGCAGCGGCCGCCGCCGGCGGGTGCCGTATGGCTAGGCGGGGCCGCTTTGCAACCTCGAGCAGTGCGGCGAAGTGGCGAAGCGAGAGCAGATGGTCGAGGCCGCTTCCCATGATTAAATGATCACTTATATACATACAAGGTCTACACCCACGCCGCTTCGCGGCGTACTTGTGGGCGTATGTTGTGACTCATAGAATAATCTAATCATTGCAAAATGAGAAGTTAATTATTGTCGTTTCTCGAAACCCAGATAGGCCCCCACAGTTCCCCTGGCGCGTGGCACACTCCCAGTTGTGTCCCGCACCCTTTTCTCGCCGCTTGGCACACTCCCGGTTGGGTCCCACACACTTTCCACGGCGCGTGGCGCACTTTTAGTCGGGACCTGCACACTTTCCGCGGCGCGTGGCCCCGTTGGGTCCCGCACACTTCCCATGGCGCATGGCGCACTTCCAGTCGGGTCCCGCACACTTTCCACGGCGCGTGGCGCACTCCCAGTCAGGTCCCACACACTTACCACGGCGCGTGGCGCACTTCCAGTCGGGTCCCGCACACTTTCCACGACGCGTGGCGCACTCCCAGTCAGGTCCCAGACACTTCCCACGACGCGTGGCGCACTTCCAGTCGGGTCCCGCACAGTTTTCATGGCGCAAGGCGCACTTCCAGTCGGGTGCCGCACACTTTACAGGGCGCGTGGCGCACTCCCAGTTAGGTCCCGTACACCCTCCCCGGCGTTTGGTGCATTCCTAACTGGATCGTGCACATTCTTCTGTCAACGGTCACCGGTCAACTCTTAGCCGATGATTATTATGTATATTGATAACTGGTAATGTAGTCTGAAGCTGCTTGCGTAGAGATAAATCACCAAATCCCTTTATCCGCAACGTTTCGGGTCATAGACCCTTCATCAGGCGACTGTAATATATAACATCACATCAAATCATTTTCAGCAAAGAAGAGAGAATAAGAATTCCAGAAACGCACGCGTGGGTGGGGCGGAAGGTTATCGTTACTCTGCGACCGGCTCGTAACCCACGTGGATGACAGAAGACCCTTGTTGGTGGGATGGGTCAAATGCGTGGTCAATGATCGATATCATCCTCTAATTACTTTGCGATGTTAACAATCTCAATGCCTCTCTCATCTCTTCTCGATTGTTCATAGGCGGTGAAAGCCGTTTTATTTCCAGTGCCTCCTGTATTTTCCGTTCCGCGGTGTCCGGAATGTTCATGTGGATGATACTCGTTGTCATGGTAGGCAAGCTGTCGTTGAGATGTCTTGTTAGCCTGTGTTTTGAAAGGCACTGTTTGGGTATGTTTGAGGAGTTCGGAGAGCCCTCATGTGGTCATCTAGCCGGCACCGCAAAGGGCTGCCTGTGTCGGCAATGTAGAAGTCTCCACAGGCGGCACATTCAATGTTGCACACCCCGTCTCGAATCTGACATATTTTTTCTATCAGCAGTGCAGTAGGTGGCAAATCCTCTCCTCACACATCTGTCTTCATACGGTCTTGACGACGTAAGGAGCTGACGGAGCGTTGGCGGAGGGCGGAATACCAAACGGAGTGGAAGGGCGGATCTCCGCACAGCTAAGTTTACATCCTTGGCAAACGACTCGTTTACGTAGGGGAGGACTAGATTGGTGTTAAACAGAGGGTGCCGAAATGGTCGCCAGGTCTGAACGTTGTTTTCCACGTAGCCGTTTTCATTCAGAATAAGCGCTATTCGTCTCTCTACACGTCTTCCTTCTTGTCGGTTGTCAGATTTCTTGCTGTTCGTACCAAATTCTGGACCACGCTGCTCTTCATGAAAAGAGGGTGGCAGCTACGTGAATGCAGCAGGATGTTTCTTGACGCGGGTTTTGAGTACCAGGCAGTTTGTACTTGATGGCCAGAGAGTTTGACTTCAGTATTCAGGAAGGGTAGGTAACCATCAGATCCGGGTTCTTCAGCCGTTAACTTTATCGAATTGTGCCGCGCATTGAGATCCGATAGAACCTGACGCAGCGTTCCCTGTTCTTTGGCTACGATGAATATCGTCGTCAATATACCGGCCGTAGAATATCACATCCGCCGTCAGAGTACTCTTTCAAAGCTATCCATAAACAATATTGCCAGCAGAGGGCGAGCCTGTTACCCATTGCTAGGCCACGTTTCTGGCGGTAGACGATGTTATGGAAACTGAAGAAATTGAAATCTACAACAGCGGTGAGCAGTCTTTCGATTTCCTGTGGCTGAAGGCCATACATGTGAATCTCTTGCTGATTTCGACGGATTGAACTTCCACAAGCTGCCACTGCTGCGATGGTGTCGACATTGGTATACAGAGAAGTAACGTCGAAGCTGTGATATTCCACATACGTAGACGTCAAATCGGCATTCCCAGGTGTTGTAAGAATTGGTCGGTGTTCACCAGGTGCGATGGAACAAACCGTAGAAGAGGTGACAATATCTGATGGAGAAACCAGCTAATCGCATCCGTAGGTCCATTACACGAGGACACGATGGGCCGAGTTTTGATTACCGCGTTTGTTACTTGCTGTCTTGGGCTGGTGGTGGGAAGCTTATGTGTTTTGACCAACTGATAATAGGTACGCATAGTAGGGGGCGCAGAGGGGAGTCGGTTGAGGGTGTTCTTGTCTATTTTCGAGCCCAGAATGTGCTTGATTGTCGAATTCAATAGCTTCAAGTTGGTATTGTACTCGCTCATGGAAGATACTGAATATATTTCCAGATCCGACAGTGTTTCCTGGCACAACGCAATGTCCCTATCTCGCGTCATAACGACAAATCCACCGCATTTATCCCCAACGGAGAATCGCACAGTTGATTTCAGTTGAAGCGCTTTCCTGAGACCCGCTCGTTCTGAAGCGGTCATGTTGTCTGGAGAACGAACTCTGCTATGGTTTTCGATAATGTGAAGAATGTCAGATTCTAACACCGCCAATAATCTTGCTGTCCATCTTGGTATTATTGTAGGAGCACAAGCTTGTTTTCGTGGAAACGGCATTTTCGCTATTAGTTGATCTTGGCGGGTGGGTGCGGTCGATCCAATTTGTTCTTTCCACCTCTGGGCATAGGCGTATCTCTGTAAAGCAGTGATCACTTCTGTCTTCACCTTCTCATTGACGAGTGGAGGAGGAGCAAAACTTGGACCAAGGTTTAATGCTGCTTCAACGTCATCGTCAATAACGCTTTCGTCAATAATCGTGCAACCCCTCGGAGGCACAGCATTAGGCACGATGAAACTACGAGATGGAGGGTTGTGACGTTGCAACTCCTCCAACTTGCGTCTGAGCTTAGTCCTCGTCGTGGCTCTAAGGATATCACATGCTTGACCATGGTACTGGCGGGCAACAGCAATCCCCAAACACTGATCACTCAGTAGCGTTCGTATTGTCGTTCTAAGTGTGACGATGTTTCTTGGCACTGCGAGCGATGTTGTTTCTGCCTGGGGATGGCGGGCGAAAGGAGAGCTGCTCTCAGGTCGTGGACAGCGTGGCGCACAGCTTGCGTTCGATAAGCGCCAAAACGATTCAACATATTTCCGACGAAGGCAGGGGTCAAGCGGTTTTCAACGCAGCTCTGGAGGAAGAGAATAGACTCATCAAGATAGAGAGCATGTTGATGAAAGCCACATAATTTAGCATGACTTTAAACGTAGCAATTATTATGTATGATGCTTATGAGATGAATGTCTGTTTGGCCGAGGCCACTTCACTTCTATTCATGGGGTTTTAAGCTCGTGAAACCTGATTTTTAAACTGTTTTAAAGACTTAAACACCAACTCAAATGCTAACTTTTAACAGAATTTTGAATCCTAAAATTCCCACGTAGCATTAGAACCACGCTCTTCTATACTTCCATTCGTAAAACCTATAGAACTTATTCTCAACTAAAAGCCGATCTGCTAACCTTGTTGCGGCGCGGCAAGCCGCTCCTACTCCGACATATGAGGGCGTCCAAGCGCCAGAAATTTGAGTGCATTCGGTGCATTGACTACAGCGCGCGTCTACCCTGATTCGATTTTCTGGCCAAAGCTCGAATCGGATGGCGCGCGGGGGCAAAAATAGTGGCGTCGCGTTTGTTGTACTGTGTTTTCCTGCACACAATGTTTTTAAACAGACAGCAAAAAAGCTTTCTGACCTAATGCTGTTCCACACAATCTCTACACCGTCGCATTGGATATTGTTTTTATTTATCTTCTGACTTTCCTCTCATACTATCATCTGTGATTTCCCGCGGTTTCTGTCCTATGCAGTATTGCTTGATATAAGGCATTCGGCGTGCTCTTCACAGATGCATTCAGATTCATCACTCTATCTACAGAACAGTACTAATTCTATTCGGAGGTTAAGTTTAGAGTGTTATTTCGGAAGACATATAAAAAACAGAAGGACAAAAACAAGTGCACTCAATATCCCAATATAGTTTCAATGGTTTACAAACGTTTGAATCTCAGAGTGAAAAATCCCTTCACACAATTTTTCTAACTCACGCGGTCGAGGACAAGAGGACCTCGTCATAAAATAAGAATTTCAAGGCCGAAATCTAACTACACCGCGCACTCCTTTAGCATCAGGGCCGCCTTGGCATGCTATGCGCTCATGAGTACAAATACGAACACCATGGAGTTCTCAAGCTTCAGGCGTTTTGCTAAATTAAAGCTGCTCAATAGTGGAGTGACTTGATGCGTGAGCCAATTTTGAGAGAAAACCTATTTCCTACTGACTCCTTCAAACTTGTTTGTTGTGTATCTTAAGTAATTATATTGCTGTTTTATACGATTGTCTTAAACGTCGTAATAAATCAAATCAAATCAATCTTCAACTATCCTTCACTGACCCCACCTTGATGCGCTGTGTCGCTGTATTACATGTGGGTAATCATGTGGCCCTATGCCAATGGGAACGATGCCTCCACACATTCGAGCCAAAACTACCCCAGCAAGATTTGGTTCATCCACTTTATCTACCGTCATATCCTTTTTTGGCCTAATTTAACCTAGAAGTGGTCTAAACACGCCACAAAACTGTTTGGAGACATAAATTAATGCGGTTTTCACGATGAATAAGCAATAGTTTTAGTAATCTCGAACATTAGCACCTTATAACTTGAAGAAGAACTGAAAAGCACCTTAAATTCATGTAACAATCCCAGTTGTGTGATTTCGCGCAACTTTACTACCTTCAGTGGGTGATGTGCCTCTAATAGTAAGTTTCAAAGCTATCATCTCAGAGTAAGATGTGCTCATTTCCCTACAGCGGAACGGGAACGCTCGATAACTTCATAGCACGTACGTATTAATTTATGACCTTTTTCTCAGTAACACATTACTAATGTTGGAATTCTTCTGTTTTTCAAATACATACACGTATCAAAAAACACTTTTAGGCAGGATGTGAGCTCGTACTTGCAGGAAGTCAAAAAACGGGTTTTGTTGGGCTACTCCCTATGTAAGTGCAGATTTTGCTTTGTGATTTCTAGTCTATTATGCCCAGTTTCACGTTGGTTCACTTTCAATTTACTTACAGTACCGAGAGCGACCTTGATTGTACCACAAACACGAAGATGGCCAAGCCCTGCCCAGCTTCTGATGGATTGTAAATGGGGCGAATACTCATGACAACGACGTTTTCATTTTTATTTTTATCGAATACGTGTTCAATCACTCAGGTATTGGTGTGATTGTGTTTGTATTTTTTCATTTGTAGCTATTCCTTCCTCCGTTTCCATGACACGCGATTCCTACTTTTTACTGAGAACCGTAATACTGTTAATTAAAATGCTGCTTGCTATGTTCCCATCGAAACTCACTGTGGCATCCATTCCCTGATTAGTAATTCTGATGGATGTAACGACAGCTAGATTCTAGTAAGTATAAAGACTCTGAGTGATTTCAGGTGAGCCCTCGATTTCGATTGTCATCATCAGCGGAGGGTGGGCCTCGGTGAACTATAACTGGTGATAAACATGCTTTGATGAAGAAGCGATAGCTCGAAGCTGGTGATGAGCTAAATCGAGAGCCCTTTAAAGATGATCAAGACCCTAGTATGAATAGGTATACATACACATTATAGCGAATAAGTAGCTAATGTTCCCTCATAATTACTGTGAATAGATTTGATTTGCCTACTCTATACCTGTGAATTTTACCATTTCATGTATTGTGAGCCTTACTTCTGTCCCGTTATCAGGATAGAAGCAAATAATCGCAACACTAAAATAACCATCTTGTATATTCACCTTTGTGCTTTTGTACTCATCTCGTACAAAATAATAATGCTGTTGGGCTAATTGTAGTGAACATTTGAGAGCTTTTTCAAGAGAACAATAATGCATTAACGCTCCAGATACGCGGTTTTCGCAGCAGCAAAATGAGTTGGGGAATTAAAATGAATGGAAAGCAATATTGCAGTGCATGGTGTCTGCACGGGTGCAGTAGCTAAACACAACTCGATTAGATCATGAAATGTACCAAGTTGAGAAGACTAGGTTAATAGCCTACGGCCGCTCCAGAATCTTTCGGGTCACCCGCGATGGGCACTGGGATGCTCTGCAATTATCGGGTCTCCCGCGCAACTATCGCGCTTCGGATGGCTCGCGGGACGTTAATGGGGACGACGCCTTGGAGTAGATTCGGATGACACCGAAATTGGTCGTTGCGTCGACGCCCTCATATGTCAGAGTATCTCCGATAAGAACGTAAAGGCCAACCGAACGCTGGTCGACACGACGCGGTCGCGTCGCCGCGACGCATTGGGGCGCCGTTTCCCCCAAAGAGCCATTTTCTTCGCTGCTCGCCCAGAATATCGTTGGGCTTGCTACGGACTGCTGCAGGGGAGTTTTTTGATGCGCTGTTTGTTCCTAAAAGTAATTCTGTTCTCATGTAATCATAGCTTCAAAAGATAGGTACTCCAAAATGATGGACTTCTGCTTGGCTTTAGCTATGAAATCAAGGTCCATTAGCTGCGTAAAATCATTGAAACCCCTTGTCAATGATAGGACAGCTGAAAAAAGATCGTGAGCAAGAGGAAAATTAAAAGTGTCCGTTGTCGGCTCTAAGAAGTGGAAAGAAGCGATCCTCAACCGATGAAGTCAATCCTGAAACTTATTTCTGGAAGCCCTCTCACCATTCGTTGAGAAATAAGGCAAATGAATAGACTTTCGGGCCTAAGACGTCTTCCCAGTAGAGAGTTGACGCATACGGAATGATGTAAATTCGTTTGACTGTTTGTTGTCGTTGACTGTTGACCAATGATAACATTATGGTATGTTTACACAAGGTGCTGAGTTAATCGCAAACCGCTTGGCTCCGGGCGAGATTGAACCAGCATATTCCCTTTCCGGGGGAGCGCCTTATCGCACTGCAGACTGCAGTTACGGCAAAAGAAACATCCAAAAATGATAACACTGATAACTTCCCACCGCCACTTTAGCTTCGAGCACTGAATCCGCATTCCAAAATGATGCAACTCGAGCCATACCTATAAGGGAAGTGAAAAAGTAGTGCACCCGTGTGCCCAATAACAGGAAATACGGTATATTGTATATTTTTCAACGTCTAGTTCAAATGTAGACTTTGTGGAACTTCTATCAAAACTTCATAATTTTTGGCGAAAACTTGATAAAAAAAACTTTCACTATTTGTATAAGCTGGTTTAATATCTTGAGGAAAAGTCGATAATCGAGTACTATTAGCAAAATATTGGTTTCAGGCCTCTGAAGCACTCTAGCTCCATGACGTTGTAGTTAAATCTGCGCTAAAGTTGAGCGAGTTATCAAATTGTACTGGTTACCGCTTGAACTCCTCTCATTTGAAAGCAGAACTACTTCGTAGAACCTCTACGTTTCTGTCAGTCCATAATGAGACACCTAAAGGATCGTTTATAGTACCGCCACCGAGTGGGGCGGCGAAGTGCAATCTTACGATATTGATCCGAGCCGCACGATCAATATCATAGAATTGCACTTCGCCGCGCCGCTCGGCGGCGGATGTATAAACGGCCCCTAAGGGGTCGTTTATACTTCCGCCGCGGAGCGGCGCGGCAATAAGTGGGGCGGTGCGGCGCGCCGCTTGAAAAATCGCGCTACCAGGATGTACAAACGGGCTGCGTCGAATTTACGCGGCGACGTCGCAGAATGACGTTAAACACGGCCTGGAGTAGCTCTGACATAGCACAAGACCGATTGTAATGAGTGATTTCTTGTGCAAAAGAAACATCTATATTTTTTCGTACCACAACACAGCACGCGAAGGCGTATGGAGTCTTCGAAAACGAATTGTCTTTAGAAAAATGTTTTCAAAAGCTAAAAAAATCATTTCTTCACAACCCAGCCTACTCTAAACAACGCCCAGGACCTTGGAAGGAATTTTAGAGATGAATCAGAAGAAGAAAATTGAGAATGTGTATGAAATAACAGCAAAAGAAGCATACAATTTCAATGCGGATCGCACGCGGCCGCCGCGCCGCCTGCTTTCCTCGGGCGGCGGCCGCGTGCGGCACCACTGGAAGATTTCGAGCAGAAAAACTCTAAACGCCTCGCGGCGCCGCCAGGCGGCGCCGCTTGATCAATATGGCTGTATTACATCTCGCCGCGCCGCTCCGCGGCGGAAGTATAAACGACCCCTAAGGGTTTATTCAGCGAGCGGTGGGGACGAAGGCCGGTATAGAAACCGCGCCCCAATACGATGCCGTGACGCGACCGCGCTGTTCGGTTGGCCTTTACGTTCATATCTATAGCCTAGCTCCCTCATTGTGAGCCGGTCGAAAAAAGGCTTATCGGGCTCGATCTTCTATGACTGCTAAACCACCTCTCTAAATGCTTTAATCGCAAGCAAGGCGCGAAGACGGACAGAACACTTCATATTCAACTTTATATTGCTTCATCAATACAAAAACCGGTTTTAGTGAAATAACTTCATTAATATATAATAGCAAACACTGGAATCAACTGCAACGAAAAATTACAGGAGTTAATGGCACTGGTCAAAGGTCATAACGTCGTGAACAAAATGTATCTGGACATCGACGCGGAGTAGTACTCATGAGAAACGCTCAAATAAACACATAAAAGATGTTCAACGAACACAGCTTCCAAAGAATGAAGCTAACAGCTTTTACAGTCCTATCCAAGAACTTTAAAATTACGCTTTCGTACACGAAAATTTCGCAAAATTTTTGAACCACTCACAATTTAAAAAAATGCGCTGTATATAGCACAAACATTAAACGTTACCGCCCTTCAGAACATCCTACTACATATTCATATATGAGGCCGTTCACCTAAGAACCGAGACGGTTTGAGACACAAAACCCGTATTGCAGGTTTTTCGTTATAAATCGATAGAGGGTGCGAAAAATTCAGACCCTCCTCTCTAGAACTTTTGAAGAAGCTTTGGTAGGAGACTAAGTGTTTAAAAAAATTAGTGTAGGTCTCTAAACTCAGCACACACTCTCGAAAATGTGGTGGAGATTGGAAGGTCAACGGGGTCATACCAGAACGCTTCTACCCTCTATAAAACGTCGAAATTCACATCACTCGAGGCGCGAGCGGCGTGCGCGATGGCTCGGCCTCCGTCTGCCCTACGCTCTCTCACCGTCTCTAACCTCCGCTCCACACCAGCACGCGTAGGAACCGAGGGAATTTCGCCGTTTTATAGCCTATACTAGAACGCTCACGCCGTCGCAAGCACCCAAATGAAGTCAAAACGATTGTATTTCAATCCAGGGTTGCGCAGACTTGCGACTCGGCGCAATAGGTGGTCGTAAAAACTGTGGAACATACTTTAAAAATGAAAACTAGGGAGGGGGCTCGTGAGTTTTTCAGAGAAAAAAAAAGATTTTTCTTCAAACCACTTGGTAAGCTAAAATGAGTTACTCAGACAATCGCCGCATTTAATGCGTGCCGAGTATGCGTTCACTTCGAAGACAAGGGGGCTTCGAGCACATATGGGAACGCGCTGCTAGCTAGGGTAGCACGTGCTCCTATTGTGTTTCAAGTTACAGCACGTGCCCCATTAAAAAAACGCTCAAAGCATGAATGTTACACAATCAAATTAATGACAAAAAAAAAGGAAAGCACCCCACGCACTCTTGAGTCCGAGCTCATATGTCGGCAGCCTCTCCGGTTCAATTACCCAGGTTTGCGGTACTTGGCCCACCCAGCCGCTGGGAACCTTGAACAGCCACTGGAGGCCCCAGATGGTGGTCGGCGCGGTTGCCGTGCGTCTCGTCCACGCCCTACCAGGATGGACTCTTACAATATCAGCTGCCGCCTGACTGTTGAGTGGGTGGCGCGCTTCTGTCTCTCGCAAGCTCTCCCTTTGTGCTTCCCCTCTCTCTCCAGCTCGAGTCTGGCGAGGTCATGGGTCAACGCAAAACGATAGTTCTGAGAGGAATACTTATAGCACTCATTAACACTTTGCGTGATATCTTGATTAGAGAAGTTGATTGATTTTCAAGTTTTCGATGGAACAGTTCGCGCCCATGACTGGAAAAATTAAAACAAAATACTTGTAATATAAATGTAAGTTACTTGAACGTCTCAAGTAACTTACACTTATGTTACATGTAACATACAAATATATTACATGTAACTTAAATTTATAATGCAGGTAAGTTACACCTACGTTACATGTCACTTACATTCATGTATTCACCATGGGTGGCCACGACGCGACGGAGAAAGTGCGGCCGCACGCGACCCAACCCACACGCTAAGCGAGAAACGCTATGCGGGGTCATCGCCGTTGGTGTAGGGTCACGTACCTCAGACTTCAGCAATTGAACCGACAGCCGCACCTGTTCTACTCTAAAGAATTTTTGGCGCTAGCACCATGATGCTCCCGTGATCCGCGATAGTACCGCGTTCGCCTCCCCCTAGTCCCGCGATCCGCGTTCGTTCCGCGATAGTTACCCGATCGACTCATCCGTTGGCATTCTTGTTATCGTACCGAGATGGTACCGCGATCGTTGAGAGGTTTACCGCGCTAATACCGTGGTGCACTCGCGATCCGCGATGGCACTGCGATCGTCTCTCCCCGGTCCCGCGTTCTCATGATGTGCAGATTTGTAAAGCAGCGCGAATTACGGCAAGGGCAATACCTTATAGCTTCGTGCTGACCTGATAGGCAACACTCTCTCGGGTGAAACATCGAGAGGGCACGATGCGGTACGATCAGGGGTGGAGACTGGCAGGATCTCGCGACCGTCCCGCGATAGTTCAAGGCTCGGTTCGTCGCGGATCCGCGATGTAACGCCCCGAATACATCAATGTATAGACGCGATTCGCCCTCAGGTTGAAACTGGTGCAATCGTTCCGTGATAGGCCCAGGCTCGACTCCTCTCGGTTTTGCTATGGAGCATCGTGGGAGCATCGATGAACGAACGCGGTACCCTCTCGGTTTGAGACTGACAGAATCTCGCGATCGTTCCGCGATAGCCCCATGCTAGTAACCTTTCGGCCCGTACCAGAAACCGAGGGGATTCTATCCGTGAACGATCGCGGGGGATTCTCTCAGACTAAGCCTGACCCCTTGAGTTCGTCGCATACTCCCCTTGGGAATGACTCTTGGCCGACTTAAAGGCACAGTGCAAGCTCAGGAACGAAATCTGAGATTTCCATATAATTGTGAAGTAGACCCAACATATATAGCACCTGCCAAGTGCGACCTCTCAGTTCCTCAGAATAAGCGAGATATAGGAGGAAGCCACCCTGGGGTGCCCACATCCGTAAGCCACTTTGGCACGCCCCTTTTACGATCTTTCGAGTTCAATAGTGACGAGATGAGCGACGATTTTCGGTCAGTAGCCCCTTTCTTCCCTTCATTCTCGACCTCTCTCTTTACTCAGGCTGGCTCGCATTAATTGGTTGCAAATGACGGAAGTTACAAGCCTCGGAAAACTCGTCCACCATGCTTTCGCAGCTCAGTTTTTGAGGGGCCATAACTCCGTTCCTAAGGGGTCTTGTACGTTGCCAGAGACATCATTGGAATCAGCGTGGGACCGTTTTCAAGATAGTGAGAAAACCGACTCTGAGCTTGGACTGTGCCTTTAAATTACTTGCGACTTATCTAGCGACGTTTGAGTTAGATGCAAAGTATCGGAGAGCACTGCACGCGGTATCCCGTCGAGATGTTGCATGTAACTGAAATTACCTGAGATAAGTGGCAAGTAACTCACATCGACTTAGTTATGCTACAAATAACTTGTTTTTGCCTTTTATAATACAAGTAACTTGCTTTCATTTTTCTAAGGAAGGCAAAAAACGGATCTCTGCCGTCTCATTTCTCTCAGATGATATTTGCTTTAGGCGTGTGATTCGATTAAAATTAGTCGTATCTTCTATTCGTTCAACAACCTGGATTTATTATTTCTTTCTGAATGCCCGAGTCATTCGAGATTTTGAATCATTCAAGTTTCCGGTTCATTGATTCACTCAGAAATATTGATTTTTTCAGAGTTTTCGATTTTTCGAAAAATTCAAATGACTTTTTTTCAAATGATCGATTAATTCAAAAAGTTGAGGTTAATTGTTTTAACTGATTTGTTCGAAAATTCCTACTTTTGTTTTTCTAGTTTTAAAATTCTTTTAGAAATCAATTCCTGAAAGTTTAGGTTCCTGGCAAAAGTAAAGATTTGGCATGGCCATAGAAATATACTCAGTTAAAGAGGGAAAATAAAGAAAAATGAAAAAAGGTTTTTAATTATTCCTGAGAACGATTCGGCGTAGAATATATTGTTTTTCAGGAAATGAAGTGAAATAGTTGAAAGTATGATTTGGCAGTCGAGTTTGAACCAACTATTGATAAGAGTTGTGCAAAACGAGAGATCGCCTTGTCTGTGCTTATCCGTAGAAAATATCAGAGCAAAATCACGCGTGAAATGGGAAGCATCAAAACTTTTTCAGGGCAAATGCGGCGGTCTTCACGTATTAGGTGAAGTAAAATTAACACGCGTGATTTCGCTTTGATATGTTCTACGGATAAGCACAGACAAGGCAATCTCTCGTTTTGCACAACTCTTATCAATAGTTGGTTCAAACTCGACTGCCAAATCATACTTTCAACTATTTCACTTCATTTCCCGAAAAACAATATATTCTACGCCAAATCGTTCTCAGGAATATTTCAAAACCTTTTTTCATTTTTCTTTATTTTCCCTCTTTAACTGAGTATATTTCTATGGCCATGCCAAATCTTTACTTTTGCCAGGAACCTAAACTTTCAGGAATTTCATTTATTTTTCCGAAAGGTTCCCTTTCTAACATGATTTATGCCTGATGGTGTTAGGTGAAAGTAAACCCACTGATGTCCTGCCCCCCCCTTCCATGACGTCCTGCGCACTCCAGCTGATGGCCTGCACACTTTCTTTGATGTCCTTCACACGCCCACTGATGTCCTGCTTATCCTTCTGATGTCCTGCACACTTTCTATGTTGTCCTGCGCACTCACACTAATGTCCTGCGCACATTCTGTTACATCTTGCACACTCCCACTTCGGTCCCGCACGCTTTCTACGGCGTCTGGCGCACTCTCACTTAAGTCCTGCACACTTTCTACGGCGTCCGGCGCACTCCCACTCGGGTCTCGCACACTTTCTACGGCGTCCGACGCTCTCTCATTTGGGTCCCGCTCACTTTCTACGGCGTCTTGCGCACTTTCACTTTGTCACCGCACACTTTCTACGGCGTCCGGCGCACTCTCATTTGGGTCCCGCACACTTTATACGGCGTCCGGCGCACTCCCACGTGGGTCCCGCACACTTTCTACGGCGTCCGGCGCACTCTCATTTGGGTCCCGCACACTTTCGATGGCGTCCGGCACACTCTCATTTGGGTTCCACACACTTTCTAGGGCGTTCTGCGCACACCCATTCGGGTCCCGCACACTTTCTATGGCGTCCGGCGCACTCTCATTTGGGTCCCACACACTTTCTAGGGCGTTCTGCGCACTCCCACTAGGGTCGCGCACACTTTCTACGGCGTCCGGCGTACTCTCATTTGGGTCCCGCACACTTTCTACGGCGTCCGGCGCACTCTCATTGGGTCCCGCACACTTTCTACGGCGTCCGGCGCACTCTCATTTGAGTTCCACACACTTTCTAGAGCGTTTTGTGCACACCCATTTGGGTCCCGCACACTTTCTACGGCGTCCGGCGCACTCCCACTTGGGTCCCGCACACTTTCTACGGCGTCCGACGCTCTCTCATTTGGGTCCCGCTCACTTTCTACGGCGTCTTGCGCACTTTCACTTTGTCACCGCACACTTTCTGCGGCGTCCGGCGCACTCTCATTTGGGTACCGCACACTTTATACGGCGTCCGGCGCACTCCCACGTGGGTCCCGCACACTTTCTACGGCGTCCGGCGCACTCGCATTTGGGTCCCGTACACTTTCAACGGCGTCCGGCGCACTCTCATTTGGGTCCCACACACTTTCTAGGGCGTTCTGCGCACTCCCACTAGGGTCGCGCACACTTTCTACGGCGTCCGGCGCACTCTCATTTGGGTCCCGCACACTTTCTACGGCGTCCGGCGCACTCTCATTGGGTCCCGCACACTTTCTACGGCGTCCGGCGCACTCTCATTTGGGTTCCACACACTTTCTAGAGCGTTTTGTGCACACCCATTTGGGTCCCGGACACTTTCTACGGCGTCCGGCGCACTCCCACTTGGGTCTCGCACACTTTCTACGGCGCCCGGCGCTCTCTCATTTGGGTCCCGCTCACTTTCTACGGCGTCTTGCGCACTTTCACTTTATCACCGCACACTTTCTACGGCGCCCGACGCTCTCTCATTTGGGTCCCCCACACTTTGTACGGCGTCCGGCGCACTTTCACTTTATCACCACACACTTTCTACGGCGTCCGGCGCACTCCCACTTGGGTCTCGCACACTTTCTACGGCGCCCGACGCTCTCTCATTTGGGTCCCGCACACTTTCTACGGCGTCCGGCGCACTTTCACTTTATCACCGCACACTTTCTACGGCGTCCGGCGCACTCCCACTTGGGTCTCGCACACTTTCTACGGCGCCCGACGCTCTCTCATTTGGGTCCCGCACACTTTCTACGGCGTCTTGCGCACTTTCACTTTATCACCGCACACTTTCTACGGCGTCCGGCGCACTCTCATTTGGGTTCCACACACTTTCTAGGGCGTTCTGCGCACACCCATTTGGGTCCCGCACACTTTCTACGGCGTCCGGCGCACTCTCATTTGGGTCCCACACACTTTCTAGGGCGTTCTGCGCACACCCATTTGGGTCCTGCACACTTTCTACGGCGTCCGACGCTCTCTCATTTGGGTCCCGCTCACTTTCTACGGCGTCTTGCGCACTTTCACTTTGTCACCGCACACTTTCTACGGCGCCCGACGCTCTCTCATTTGGGTCCCGCACACTTTCTACGGCGTCCGGCGCACTTTCACTTTATCACCGCACACTTTCTACGGCGTCCGGCGCACTCCCACTTGGGTCTCGCACACTTTCTACGGCGCCCGACGCTCTCTCATTTGGGTCCCGCACACTTTCTACGGCGTCCGGCGCACTCTCATTGGGTCCCGCACACTTTCTACGACGTCCGGCGCACTCTCATTTGGGTTCCACACACATTCTAGAGCGTTTTTTGCACACCCATTTGGGTCCCGGACACTTTCTACGGCGTCCGGCGCACTCCCACTTGGGTCTCGCACACTTTCTACGGCGTCCGGCGCACTCTCATTGGGTCCCGTACACTTTCTACGGCGTCCGGCGCACTCTCATTTGGGTTCCACACACTTTCTAGAGCGTTTTGTGCACACCCATTTGGGTCCCGGACACTTTCTACGGCGTCCGGCGCACTCCCACTTGGGTCTCGCACACTTTCTACGGCGCCCGACGCTCTCTCATTTGGGTCCCGCTCACTTTCTACGGCGTCTTGCGCACTTTCACTTTATCACCGCACACTTTCTCGGCGTCCGGCGCACTCCCACTTGGGTCTCGCGCACTTTCTACGGCGCCCGACGCTCTCTCATTTGGGTCCCGCACACTTTCTACGGCGTCCGGCGCACTTTCACTTTATCACCGCACACTTTCTACGGCGTCCGGCGCACTCCCACTTGGGTCTCGCACACTTTCTACGGCGCCCGACGCTCTCTCATTTGGGTCCCGCACACTTTCTACGGCGTCCGGCGCACTCTCACTTGGGTCACCGCACACTTTCTACGGCGTCCGGCGCACTCTCATTTGGGTTCCGCACACTTTCTACGGCGCCCGACGCTCTCTCATTTGGGTCCCGCACACTTTCTACGGCGTCTTGCGCACTTTCACTTTATCACCGCACACTTTCTACGGCGTCCGGCGCACTCTCATTTGGGTCTCGCACACTTTCTACGGCGTTCTGCGCACACCCATTTGGGTCCCGCACACTTTCTACGGCGTCCGGCGCACTTTCACTTTATCACCACACACTTTCTACGGCGTTCTGCGCACACCCATTTGGGTCTCGCACACTTTCTACGGCGTCCGACGCTCTCTCATTTGGGTCCCGCACACTTTCTACGGCGTCTTGCGCACTTTCACTTTATCACCGCACACTTTCTACGGCGTCCGACGCTCTCTCATTTGGGTCCCGTACACTTTCTACGGCGTCCGGCGCACTCTCATTAGGGTCCCACACACTTTCTACGGCGTCCGGCGCACTCTCATTTGGGTCCCGTACACTTTATACGGCGTCCGGCGCACTCTCATTTGGGTCCCGCACAATTTCTACGGCGTCCGGCGCACTCTCATTTGGGTCCCGCACACTTTCTACGGCGTCCGGCGCACTCTCATTTGGGTTCCACACACTTTCTAGGGCGTTCTGCGCACACCCATTTGGGTCCCGCACACTTTCTATGGCGTACGGCTCACTCTCATTTGGGTCCCACACACTTTCTAGGGCGTCCGGCGCATTCTCACATGGGTCGCGCACACTTTCTACGGCGTCCGGCGTACTCTCATTTGGGTCCCGCACACTTTCTACGGCGTCCGGCGCACTCCCACTTGGGTCCCGCACACTTTCTACGGCGTCCGGCGCACTCTCATTTGGGTTCCACACACTTTCTAGAGCGTTTTGTGCACACCCATTTGGGTCCCGCACACTTTCTACGGCGTCCGGCGCACTCCCACTTGGGTCCCGCACACTTTCTACGGCGTCCGACGCTCTCTCATTTGGGTCCCGCTCACTTTCTACTTCGTCTTGCGCACTTTCACTTTTTCACCGCACACTTTCTACGGCGTCCGGCGCACTCTCATTTGGGTACCGCACACTTTATACGGCGTCCGGCGCACTCCCACGTGGGTCCCGCACACTTTCTACGGCGTCCGGCGCACTCTCATTTGGGTCCCGCACACTTTCGACGGCGTCTTGCGCACTTTCACTTTGTCACCGCACACTTTTTGCGGCGTCCGGCGCACTCCCACCAGGGTCTCGCACACTTTCTACGGCGCCCGACGCTCTCTCATTTGGGTCCCGCACACTTTCTACGGCGTCCGGCGCACTCTCATTGGGTCCCGCACACTTTCTACGACGTCCGGCGCACTCTCAATTGGGTTCCACACACATTCTAGAGCGTTTTTTGCACACCCATTTGGGTCCCGCACACTTTCTACGGCGCCCGGCGCACTCCCACTTGGGTCTCGCACACTTTCTACGGCGCCCACCGCTCTCTCATTTGGGTCCCGCTCACTTTCTACGGCGTCTTGCGCACTTTCACTTTATCACCGCACACTTTCTACGGCGTCCGGCGCACTTTCACTTTATCACCACACACTTTCTACGGCGTCCGGCGCACTCCCACTTGGGTCTCGCACACTTTCTACGGCGCCCGACGCCCTCTCATTTGGGTCCCGCACACTTTCTACGGCGTTCTGCGCACACCCACTTTGGGTCACCGCACACTTTCTACGGCGTCCGGCGCACTCTCATTTGGGTCCCGCACACTTTCTACGGCGCCCGACGCTCCTCTCATTTGGGTCCCGCACACTTTCTACGGCGTCTTGCGCACTTTCACTTTATCACCGCACACTTTCTACGGCGTCCGGCGCACTCTCATTTGGGTTCCACACACTTTCTAGAGCGTTTTGTGCACACCCATTTGGGTCCCGCACACTTTCTACGGCGTCCGGCGCACTCTCATTTGGGTCCCACACACTTTCTAGGGCGTTCTGCGCACACCCATTTGGGTCCTGCACACTTTCTACGGCGTCCGACGCTCTCTCATTTGGGTCCCGCTCACTTTCTACGGCGTCTTGCGCACTTTCACTTTGTCACCGCACACTTTCTACGGCGCCCGACGCTCTCTCATTTGGGTCCCGCACACTTTCTACGGCGTCCGGCGCACTTTCACTTTATCACCGCACACTTTCTACGGCGTCCGGCGCACTCCCACTTGGGTCTCGCACACTTTCTACGGCGCCCGACGCTCTCTCATTTGGGTCCCGCACACTTTCTAGAGCGTTTGTGCACACCCATTTGGGTCCCGCACACTTTCGACGGCGTCCGGCGCACTCTCATTTGGGTTCCCCCCACTTTCTAGAGCGTTTTTTGCACTCTCATTTGGGTCCCACACACTTTCTAGGGCGTTCTGCGCACTCCCACTAGGGTCGGGCACACTTTCTACGGCGTCCGGCGCACTCTCATTGGGTCCCGTACACTTTCTACGGCGTCCGGCGCACTCTCATTTGGGTTCCACACACTTTCTAGAGCGTTTTGTGCACACCCATTTGGGTCCCGGACACTTTCTACGGCGTCCGGCGCACTCCCACTTGGGTCTCGCACACTTTCTACGGCGCCCGACGCTCTCTCATTTGGGTCCCGCTCACTTTCTACGGCGTCTTGCGCACTTTCACTTTATCACCGCACACTTTCTACGGCGTCCGGCGCACTCCCACTTGGGTCTCGCGCACTTTCTACGGCGCCCGACGCTCTCTCATTTGGGTCCCGCACACTTTCTACGGCGTCCGGCGCACTTTCACTTTATCACCGCACACTTTCTACGGCGTCCGGCGCACTCCCACTTGGGTCTCGCACACTTTCTATGGCGCCCGACGCTCTCTCATTTGGGTCCCGCACACTTTCTACGGCGTCCGGCGCACTCTCATTGGGTCCCGCACACTTTCTACGACGTCCGGCGCACTCTCATTTGGGTTCCACACACTTTCTACGGCGCCCGACGCTCTCTCATTTGGGTCCCGCACACTTTCTACGGCGTCTTGCGCACTTTCACTTTATCACCGCACACTTTCTACGGCGTCCGGCGCACTCTCATTTGGGTTCCACACACATTCTAGAGCGTTTTGTGCACACCCATTTGGGTCCCGCACACTTTCTACGGCGCCCGGCGCACTCCCACTTGGGTCTCGCACACTTTCCACGGCGCCCGACGTTCTCTCATTTGGGGCCCGCACCCCTTCTACGGCGTCCGGCGCACTCTCACTTTGGGTCACCGCACTTTCTAGAGCGTTTTGCACACCCATTTGGGTCCCGCACACTTTCTACGGCGTCCGGCGCACTCCCACTTGGGTCTCGCACACTTTCTACGGCGCCCGACGCTCTCTCATTTGGGTCCCGCACACTTTCTACGGCGTCTTGCGCACTTTCACTTTATCACCGCACACTTTCTACGGCGTCCGGCGCACTCTCATTTGGGTTCCACACACTTTCTAGGGCGTTCTGCGCACACCCATTTGGGTCCCGCACACTTTCTACGGCGTCCGGCGCACTCTCATTTGGGTCTCACACACTTTCTAGGGCGTTCTGCGCACACCCATTTGGGTCCCACACACTTTCTACGGCGTCCTGCGCACTCTCATTTGGGTCCCGCACACTTTCTACGGCGTCTTGCGCACTTTCACTTTGTCACCGCACACTTTCTACGGCGTTCTGCGCATACCCATTTGGGTCCCACACACTTTCTACGGCGTCCGGCGCACTTTCACTTTATCACCGCACACTTTCTACGGCGTCCGCCGCGCTCTCGTTTGGGTTTCGCACACTTTCTACGGCGTCCGGCGCTCTCGCACTTGGGTCCCGCACACTTTCTACGGCACCCGGCGCACTCTCATTTCGGTCCCGCACACTTTCTACGGCGTCCGGCGCACTCTCATTTGGGTTCCACACACATTCTAGAGCGTTTTGTGCACACCCATTTGGGTCCCGCACACTTTCGACGGCGTCTGGCGCACTCTGATTGGGTCCCGCACACTTTCTACGACGTCCGGCGCACTCTCATTGGGTCCCGCACACTTTCTGCGACGTCCGGTGCACTCTCATTTGGGTTCCACACACTTTCTAGAGCGTTTTGTGCACACCCATTTGGGTCCCGCACACTTTCTACGGCGTCCGGCGCACTCCCACTTGGGTCTCGCACACTTTCTACGGCGCCCGACGCTCTCTCATTTGGGTCCCGCTCACTTTCTACGGCGTCTTGCGCACTTTCACTTTATCACCGCACACTTTCTACGGCGTCCGGCGCACTCCCACTTGGGTCTCGCGCACTTTCTACGGCGCCCGACGCTCTCTCATTTGGGTCCCGCACACTTTCTACGGCGTCCGGCGCACTTTCACTTTATCACCGCACACTTTCTACGGCGTCCGGCGCACTCCCACTTGGGTCTCGCACACTTTCTACGGCGCCCGACGCTCTCTCATTTGGGTCCAGCACACTTTCTACGGCGTCTTGCGCACTTTCACTTTATCACCGCACACTTTCTACGGCGTCCGGCGCACTCCCACTTGGGTCTCGCACACTTTCTACGGCGCCCGACGCTCTCTCATTTGGGTCCCGCACACTTTCTACGGCGTCCGGCGCACTCTCATTGGGTCCCGCACACTTTCTACGGCGTCCGGCGCACTCTCATTTGGGTCCCACACACTTTCTACGGCGTTCTGCGCACACCCATTTAGGTCCCGCACACTTTCTACGGCGTCCGGCGCACTCTCACTTGGGTCTCGCACACTTTCTACGGCGTCCGGCGCACTCTCATTTGGGTCCCGTACACTTTCTACGGCGTCCGGCACACTCTCAGTTTGGGTCACCGCACACTCTCTACGGAGTCCGGCGCACTCCCACTTGGGTCTCGCACACTTTCTACGGCGCCCGACGCTCTCTCATTTGGGTCCCGCACACTTTCTACGGCGTCCGGCGCACTCTCATTTGGGTTCCACACACTTTCTAGGGCGTTCTGCGCACACCCATTTGGGTCCCGCACACTTTCTACGGCGTCCGGCGCACTCTCATTTGGGTCCCACACACTTTCTAGGGCGTTCTGCGCACTCCCACTAGAGTCGAGCACACTTTCTACGGCGTCCGTCGCACTCATTTGGGTCCCGCACACTTTCTTCGGCGTCCGGCGCACTCTCATTGGGTCCCGCACACTTTCCACGGCGTCCGGCGCACTCTCATTTGGGTTCCACACACTTTCTAGAGCGTTTTGTGCACACCCATTTGGGTCCCGCAAACTTTCTACGGCGTCCGGCGCACTCTCATTGGGTCCCGCACACTTTCTACGGCGTCCGGCGCACTCTCATTTGGGTTCCACACACATTCTAGAGCGTTTTGGGCACACCCATTTGGGTCCCGTACACTTTCTACGGCGTCCGGCGCACTCTCATTTGGGTCCCACACACTTTCTACGGCGTCCGGCGCACTCTCATTTGGGTCCCGCACAATTTCTACGGCGTCCGGCGCACTCTCAATTGGGTCCCGCACACTTTCTACGGCGTCCGGCGCACTCTCATTTAGCTCCCGCACACTTTCTACGGCGTGCGGCGCACACTCATTGGGTCCCGCACACTTTCTACGGCCGTCGGGGCACTCTCATTTGGGTTCCACACACTTTCTACGGCGTTCTGCGCACACCCATTTGGGTCCCGCACACTTTCTACGGCGTCCGGCGCACTCCCATTTGGGTCTCGCACACTTTCTACGGCGCCCGGCGCTCTCTCATTTGGGTCCCGCACACTTTCTACGGCGTTCTGCGCACTTTCACTTTGGGTCACCGCACACTTTCTACGGCGTCCGGCGCACTCTCATTTGGGTCCCGCACACTTTCTACGGCGTCCGGCGCACTCTCACTTTGGGTCCCGCACACTTTCTACGGCGTCCGGCGCACTCTCATTTGGGTTCCACACACTTTCTAGAGCGTTTTGCGCACACCCATTTGGGTCCCGCAAACTTTCTACGGCGTCCGGCGCACTCTCATTGGGTCCCGCACACTTTCTACGGCGTCCGGCGCACTCTCATTTGGGTTCCACACACATTCTAGAGCGTTTTGTGCACACCCATTTGGGTCCCGCACACTTTCGACGGCGTCTGGCGCACTCTCATTTGGGTTCCACACACTTTCTAGGGCGTTCTGCGCACACCCATTTGGGTCCTGCACACTTTCTACGGCGTCCGACGCTCTCTCATTTGGGTCCCGCTCACTTTCTACGGCGTCTTGCGCACTTTCACTTTGTCACCGCACACTTTCTACGGCGCCCGACGCTCTCTCTCATTTGGGTCCCGCACACTTTCTACGGCGTCCGGCGCACTTTCACTTGGGTCACCGCACACTTTCTACGGCGTCCGGCGCACTCCCATTTGGGTCTCGCACACTTTCTCCGGCGCCCGACGCTCTTTCATTTGGGTCCCGCACACTTTCTACGGCGTCCGGCGCACTCTCATTGGGTCCCGCACACTTTCTACGGCGTCCGGCGCACTCTCATTTGGGTTCCACACACTTTCTAGAGCGTTTTTGCACACCCATTTGGGTCCCGCACACTTTCTACGGCGTCCGGCGCACTCTCATTTGGGTCTCGCACACTTTCTACGGCGTCCGGCGCACTCTCATTGGGTCCCGTACACTTTCTACGGCGTCCGGCGCACTCTCATTTGGGTTCCACACATTCTAGAGCGTTTTGTGCACACCCATTTGGGTCCCGTACACTTTCTACGGCGTCCGGCGCACTCCCACTTGGGTCTCGCACACTTTCTACGGCGTCCGGCGCACTCCCACTTGGGTCTCGCACACTTTCTACGGCGCCCGACGCTCTCTCATTTGGGTCCCGCTCACTTTCTACGGCGTCTTGCGCACTTTCACTTTATCACCGCACACTTTCTACGGCGTCCGGCGCACTCCCACTTGGGTCTCGCACACTTTCTACGGCGCCCGACGCTCTCTCATTTGGGTCCCGCACACTTTCTACGGCGTCCGGCGCACTTTCACTTTATCACCGCACACTTTCTACGGCATACGGAGCACTCTGATTTGGGTCTCGCACACTTTCTACGGCGCCCGTCGCACTCTTATTTGGGTCCCACACACTTTCTACGGCGTCCGGCGCACTCTCATTTGGATCCCACACACGTTCTACGGCGTCCGGCGCACTCTCATTTAGGTCCCGCACACTTTCTACGGCGTCCCGCGCACTTTCATTTGGGTCACCGCACACTTTCTACGGCGTCCGGCGTCACTTTCACTTTATCACCGCACACTTTCTACGGCGTCCGGCGCACTCCCATTTGGGTCTCGCACACTTTCTACGGCGCCCGACGCTCTCTCATTTGGGTCCCGCACACTTTCTACGGCGTCCGGCGCACTTTCACTTTATCACCGCACACTTTCTACGGCGTCCGGCGCACTCCCACTTGGGTCTCGCACACTTTCTACGGCGCCCGACGCCTCTCTCATTTGGGCCCCGCACACTTTCTACGGCGTCTTGCGCCCTTTCACTTTATCACCGCACACTTTCTACGGCGTCCGGCGCACTCTCATTTGGGTTCCACACACTTTCTACGGAGTTCTGCGCACACCCGCTTGGGTCCCATACACTTACTACGGCGTCCGACGCACTGTTATTCGGGTCCCACACACTTTCTACGGCGTCCGGCGCACTCTCACTTGGATCCTGCACACTTTCTACGGCGTCCTGCGCACTCTCATTTGGGTCCCGCACACTTTCTATGGCGTCCGGCGCACTCCCACTTGGGTCCCGCACACTTTCTACGGCGTCCGACGCTCTCTCATTTGGGTCCCGCACACTTTCTACGGCGTCCGGCGCACTCTCATTTGGGTCCCACACACTTACTACGGCGTTCTGCGCACCCCCATTTGGGTCCCGCACACTTTCTACGGCGTCCGACGCTCTCTCATTTGGGTCCCGCACACTTCCTACGGCGTCCGGCGCACTCTCATTTGGGTTCCACACACTTTCTAGGGCGTTCTGCGCACACCCATTTGGGTCCGCACACTTTCTACGGCGTCCGGCGCACTCTCATTTGGGTCCCACACACTTTCTAGGGCGTTCTGCGCACACCCATTTGGGTCCCGCACACTTTCTACGGCGTCCAGCGCACACCCATTTGGGTCCCGCACACTTTCTACGGCGTCCGACGCACTCCCACTTGAGTCCCGCACACTTTCTACGGCGTCCGGCGTACCCTCATTTGGGTTCCACACACTTTCTAGAGCGTTTTGTGCACACTCATTTGGGTCCCGCACACTTTCTACGGCGTCCGGCGCACTCCCACTTGGGTCCCGCACACTTTCTACAGCTTCCCGCGGACTCTCATTTGGGTCCCACACACTTTCTGGGGCGTTTTGCGCACACCCATTTGGGTCCCGCACACTTTCTACGGCGTCCGGCACACTCTCATTTGGGTTCCACACACTTTCTACGGCGGTCTGCCCACACCCATTTGGGTCCCTCACACTTTCTACGGCGTCCGGCGCACTCTCATTTGGGTCCCGCACACTTTCTACGGCGTCCGGCGCACTCTCATTGGGTCTCGCACACTTTCTACGGCGCCCGACGCTCTCTCATTTGGGTCCCGCACACTTTCTACGGCGTCTTGCGCACTTTCACTTTATCACCGCACACTTTTTACGGCGTTCTGCGCACACCCATTTGGGTCCCGCACACTTTCTACGGCGTCCGGCGCACTCTCATTTGGGTCCCGCACACTTTCTACGGCGTTCTGCGCACACCCATTTGGGTTCCGCACACTTTCTACGGCGTCCGGCGCACTCTCATTTGGGTCCCCACACTTTCTACGGCGTCCGGCGCACTCTCATTTGGCTGCCGCACACTTTCTACGGCGCCCGGCGCACTCTCATTTGGGTCCCGCACACTTTCTACGGCGTCTTGTGCACACTCTCATTTGGGTCTCGCACACTTTCTACGGCGTCCGGGCACTCCCACTTGGGTCCCGCACAATTTCTACGGCGTCCGGCGCACTCTCATTTGGGTCCTGCACAATTTCTACGGCGTCCGGCGCACTCTCATTTGGGTCCCGCACACTTTCTACGGCGTCCGTGCACTCCCACTTGGGTCCTGCACACTCTTTACGGCGTCCGGCGCACTCTCACTTGGGTCCCACGCACGCTCTACGGCGTCTTGCGCACACTCATTTGGGTCCCGCACACTTTCTACGGCGTCCGGCGCACTCTCATTTGGGTCTCGCACACTTTCTACGGCGTCCGGCGCACTCTCATTTGGGTCCCGCACACTTTCTACGGCGTCCGGCACACTCTCATTTGGGTCCCACACACTTTCTACGGCATTCTGCGCACACCCATTTGGGTCCCGCACACTTTCTACGGCGTCCGGCGCACTCCCACTTGGGTCCCGCACACTTTCTACGGCGTCCCGCCCACTCTCCTTGGGCCCCGCCCCCTTTCTACGGCGTCCGGCGCACTCTCATTTGGGTTCCACACACTTTCTAGGGCGTTCTGCGCGCACCCATTTGGGTCCTGCTCACTTTCTACGGCGTCCGGCGCACTCCCATTTGGGTCCTGCACACTTTCTACGGCGTCCGGCGCACTCTCATTTGGGTTCCACACACATTCTAGAGCGTTTTGTGCACACCCATTTGGGTCCCGCACACTTTCTACGGCGTCCGGCGCACTCTCATTTGGGTCCCGCACACTTTATACGGCGTCCGGCGCACTCTCATTTGGGTCACCGCACACTTTCTACGGCGTCCGGCGCACTCTCATTTGGGTCCCGCACACTTTTTACGGCGTCCGGCGCACTCTCATTTGGGTCCCGCACACTTTCTATGGCGTCCGGCGCACTCTTATTTGGGTCCCGCACACTTTCTACGGCGTCCGGCGCACTCTCATTTGGGTTCCACACACTTTCTACGGAGTTCTGCGCACACCCATTTGGGTCCCGTACACTTTCTACGGCGTCCGGCGCACTCTCATTTGGGTCCCACACACTTACTTCGGCGTTCTGCGCACTCTCAATTGGATCCCGCACACTTTCTACGGCGTCTGGCGCACTCTCATTTGGGTCCCGCACACTTTCTACGGCGTCTGGCGCACTCACACTTGGGTCCCACACGCTTTCTACGGCGTTTTGCGCACACCCATTTGGGTCCCGCACACTTTCTACGACGTCCGGCGCACTCCCACTTGGGTCCCGCACACTTTCTACGGCATCCGACGCACTCTCATTTGGGTCCCACACACTTTCTATGGCGTCCGGTGCACTCCCACATGGGTCCCGCACACTTTCTACGGCGTCCGGCGCACTCCCACCTGAGTCCCGCACACTTTCTACGGCGTCCGGTGCACTCCTACATGGGTCCCGCACACTTTCTACGACGTCCGACGCTCTCTCATTTGGGTCCCACACACTTTCTATGGCGTCCGGTGCACTCTCATTTGGGTTCCACACACTTTCTAGAGCGTTCGGCGCACTCTCATTTGGGTCCCACACACTTACTTCGGCGTTCTGCGCACACCCATTTAGGTCCCGCACACTTTCTAGGGCGTTCTGCGCACACCCATTTTATTCCCGCACACTTTCTGCGGCATCCGACGCACTCTCATTTGGGTCCCGCACACTTTCTACGGCGTCTGGCGCACTCCCACTTTGTCACCGCACACTTTCTACGGCGTCCGGCGCACTCTCATTTGGGTCCCGCACACTTTCTACGGCGTCCTACGCACTTCCGCTTGGGTCCCGCACACTTTCTACGGCGTCCGGCGCACTCTCATTTGGGTCCCGCACACTTTCTACGGCGTCCGGCGCACTCTCATTTGGGTTCCACACACTTTCTAGGGCGTTCTGCGCACACCCATTTGGGTCCCGCACACTTTCTACGGCGTCCGGCGCACTCTCATTTGGGTCCCACAATTTCTAGGGCGTTCTGCGCACACCCATTTGGGTCCCGCACACATTCTACGGCTTCCGGCGCACTCCCACTTGGGTCGCGCACACTTTCTACGGCGTTCTGCGCACTCTCACTTGGTCCCCCACACTTTCTACGGCGCGCGGCGCACTGTCATTCGAGTTCCCCACACTTTCTAGAGCGTTTTGTGCACACCCATCTGGGCCCCGCACACTCTCTACGGCGTCCGGCGCACTCTCATTTGGGTTCCACACACTTTCTAGGGCGTTCTGCGCACACCCATTTGGGTCCCGCACACTTTCTACGGCGTCCGGCGCACTCTCATTTGGGTCCCGCTCACTTTCTACGGCGTCTTGCGCCCTTTCACTTTGTCACCGCACACTTTCCACCGCGTCCGGCACACTCTCATTTGGGTCCCGCACACTTTCTACGGCGTCCGGCGCACTTTCACTTTATCACCGCACACTTTCTACGGCGTCCGGCGCACTCTCATTTGGGTCCCGCACACTTTCTACGGCGTCCGACGCACTCCCATTTTGGTCCTCACACTTTCTATGGCATCCGGCGCACTCTCATTTTGGTCCGCACACTTTCTACGGCGTTTTGCGCACTCTCACTTGGGTCACCGCACACTTTCTACGGCGTCCGGCGCACTCTCATTTGGGTCCCGCACACTTTCTACGGCGTCCGGCGCACTCTCATTGGGTCCCGCACACTTTCTACGCCGTCCGGCGCACTCTAATTGGGTCCCGTACACTTTCTACGGCGTCCGGCGTACTCCCATTTGGGTCCCGCACACTTTCTACGGCGTCCGGCGCACTCCCACTTGGGTCTCGCACACTTTCTACGGCGCCCGACGCTCTCTCATTTGGGTCCCGCTCACTTTCTACGGCGTCTTGCGCACTTTCACTTTATCACCGCACACTTTCTACGGCGTCCGGCGCACTCCCACTAGGGTCGCGCACACTTTCTACGGCGTCCGGAGCACTCTCATTGGGTCCCGCACACTTTCCACGGCGTCCGGCGCACTCTCACTTGGGTTCCACACACTTTCTACGGCGTTCTGCCCACACCCATTTGGGTCCCGCACACGTTCTACGGCGTCCGGCGCACTCTCATTTGGGTCCCGCACACTTTCTGCGGCGTCCGGCGCACTCTCATTGGGTCGCGCACACTTTCCACGGCGTCCGGCGCACTCTCATTTGGGTTCCACACACTTTCTAGAGCGTTTTGTGCACACCCATTTGGGTCCCGCACACTTTCTACGGCGTCCGGCGCACTCTCATTGGGTCCCGCACACTTTCTACGGCGTCCGGCGCACTCTCATTTGGGTTCCACACACATTCTAGAGCGTTTTGTGCACACCCATTTGGGTCCCGCACACTTTCGACGGCGTCTGGCGCACTCTGATTTGGGTTCCACACACTTTCTAGGGCGTTCTGCGCACACCCATTTGGGTCCTGCACACTTTCTACGGCGTCCGACGCTCTCTCATTTGGGTCCCGCTCACTTTCTACGGCGTCTTGCGCACTTTCACTTTGTCACCGCACACTTTCTACGGCGTCCGGCGCACTCTCATTTGGGTCCCGCACACTTTATACGGCGTCCGGCGCACTCTCATTTGGGTCCCGCACACTTTATACGGCGTCCGGCGCACTCCCACGTGGGTCCCGCACACTTTCGACGGCGTCCGGCGCACTCTCATTTGGGTTCCACACACTTTCTAGGGCGTTCTGCGCACACCCATTTGGGTCCCGCACACTTTCTACGGCGTCCGGCGCACTCTCATTTGGGTCCCACACACTTTCTAGGGCGTTCTGCGCACTCCCACTAGGGTCGCGCACACTTTCTACGGCGTCCGGCGTACTCTCATTTGGGTCCCGCACACTTTCTACGGCGTCCGGCGCACTCTCATTGGGCCCCGCACACTTTCTCCGGCGTCCGGCGCACTCTCATTTGGGTTCCACACACTTTCTAGAGCGTTTTGTGCACACCCATTTGGGTCCCGCACACTTTCTACGGCGTCCGGCGCACTCTCATTGGGTCCCGCACACTTTCTACGGCGTCCGGCGCACTCTCATTTGGGTCCCGCACACTTTCTACGGCGTCCGACGCTCTCTCATTTGGGTCCCGCTCACTTTCTACGGCGTCTTGCGCACTTTCACTTTGTCACCGCACACTTTCTACGGCGTCCGGCGCACACCCATTTGGGTCCCGCACACTTTCTACGGCGTCCGGCGCACACCCATTTGGGTCCCACACACTTTCTACGGCGTCCGGCGCACTCTCATTTGGGTCCCGCACACTTTCGACGGCGTCCGGCGCACTCTCATTTGGGTTCCACACACTTTCTAGGGCGTTCTGCGCACACCCATTTGTGTCCCGCACACTTTCTTCGGCGACCGGCGCACTCTGATTTGGGACCCGCACACTTTCTAGCGCGTTCTGCGCACACCCATTTGTGTCCCGCACACTTTCTACGGCGTCCGGCGCACTCTCACTTGGGTCCCGCACACTTTCTACGGCGCCCTGCGCACTTTCACGTAGTCAACGCACTGTTTCTACGGCGTCCGGCGCACTCTCATTTGGGTCCCGCACACTTTCTACGGCGTCCGGCGCACTCCCATTTGGGTCACCGCACACTTTCTACGGCGTCCGGCGCACTCTCACTTGGGTCTCGCACACTTTCTACGGCGCCCGACGCACTCTCATTTGGGTCCCGCACACTTTCTACGGCGTCCGGCGCACTCTCATTTGGGTCCCGCACACTTTCTACGGCGTCCGGCGCACTCTCATTTGGGTTCCACACACTTTCTAGAGCGTTTTGCGCACACCCATTTGGGTCCCGCACACTTTCTACGGCGTCCGGCGCACTCCCATTTGGGTCTCGCACACTTTCTACGGCGTCCGGCGCACTCTCATTGGGTCCCGCACACTTTCTACGACGTCCGGCGCACTCTCATTTGGGTTCCACACATTTTCTAGAGCGTTTTGTGCACACCCATTTGGGTTCCACACACTTTCTAGGGCCCTCTGCCCACACCCATTTGGGTCCTGCACACTTTCTACGGCGTTCGGCGCACTCCCACTTGGGTCTCGCACACTTTCTACGGCGTCTTGCGCACTTTCACTTTATCACCGCACACTTTCTACGGCGTCCGGCGCACTCTCATTTGGGTCCCGCACACTTTCTACGGCGTCCGACGCACTCTCATTTGGGTCCCGCACACTTTCGACGGCGTCCGGCGCACTCTCGTTTGGGTTCCACACACTTTCTACGGCGTCCGGCGCACTCCCACTTGGGTCTCGCACACTTTCTACGGCGCCCGACGCTCTCTCATTTGGGTCCAGCACACTTTCTACGGCGTCTTGCGCACTTTCACTTTATCACCGCACACTTTCTACGGCGTCCGGCGCACTCCCACTTGGGTCTCGCACACTTTCTATGGCGCCCGACGCTCTCTCATTTGGGTCCCGCACACTTTCTACGGCGTCCGGCGCACTCTCATTGGGTCCCGCACACTTTCTACGACGTCCGGCGCACTCTCATTTGGGTTCCACACACATTCTAGAGCGTTTTTTGCACACCCATTTGGGTCCCGCACACTTTCTACGGCGTCCGGCGCACTCCCACTTGGGTCTCGCACACTTTCTACGGCGCCCGACGCTCTCTCATTTGGGTCCCGCTCACTTTCTACGGCGTCTTGTGCACTTTCAGTTTATCACCGCACACTTTCTCGGCGTCCGGCGCACTCCCACTTGGGTCTCGCACACTTTCTACGGCGCCCGACGCTCTCTCATTTGGGTCCCGCACACTTTCTACGGCGTCCGGCGCACTCTCATTTGGGTCCCACACACTTTCTAGGGCGTTCTGCGCACTCCCACTAGGGTCGCGCACACTTTCTACGGCGTCCGGCGCACTCTCGTTTGGGTCCCGCACACTTTCTACGGCGTCCGGCGCACTCTCATTGGGTCCCGCACACTTTCCACGGCGTCCGGCGCACTCTCATTTGGGTTCCACACACTTTCTAGAGCGTTTTGTGCACACCCATTTGGGTCCCGCACACTTTCTACGGCGTCCGGCGCACTCTCATTGGGTCCCGCACACTTTCTACGGCGTCCGGCGCACTCTCATTTGGGTTCCACACACATTCTAGAGCGTTTTGTGCACACCCATTTGGGTCCCGCACACTTTCGACGGCGTCTGGCGCACTCTGATTTGGGTTCCACACACTTTCTAGGGCGTTCTGCGCACACCCATTTGGGTCCTGCACACTTTCTACGGCGTCCGACGCTCTCTCATTTGGGTCCCGCTCACTTTCTACGGCGTCTTGCGCACTTTCACTTTGTCACCGCACACTTTCTACGGCGCCCGACGCTCTCTCATTTGGGTCCCGCACACTTTCTACGGCGTCCGGCGCACTTTCACTTTATCACCGCACACTTTCTACGGCGTCCGGCGCACTCCCACTTGGGTCTCGCACACTTTCTACGGCGCCCGACGCTCTCTCATTTGGGTCCCGCACACTTTCTAGGGCGTTCTGCGCACACCCATTTGGGTCCTGCACACTTTCTACGGCGTCCGACGCTCTCTCATTTGGGTCCCGCTCACTTTCTACGGCGTCTTGCGCACTTTCACTTTGTCACCGCACACTTTCTACGGCGCCCGACGCTCTCTCATTTGGGTCCCGCACACTTTCTAGGGCGTTTTGCGCACTCCATTTGGGTCACCGCACACTTTCTACGGCGTCCGGCGCACTCCCACTTGGGTCTCGCACACTTTCTACGGCGCCCGACGCTCTCTCATTTGGGTCCCGCACACTTTCTACGGCGTCCGGCGCACTCTCATTGGGTCCCGCACACTTTCTACGGCGTCCGGCGCACTCCCACTTGGGTCTCGCACACTTTCTACGGCGCCCGACGCTCTCTCATTTGGGTCCCGCTCACTTTCTACGGCGTCTTGCGCACTTTCACTTTATCACCGCACACTTTCTCGGCGTCCGGCGCACTCCCACTTGGGTCTCGCACACTTTCTACGGCGCCCGACGCTCTCTCATTTGGGTCCCGCACACTTTCTACGGCGTCCGGCGCACTCTCATTTGGGTTCCACACACTTTCTAGGGCGTTCTGCGCACACCCATTTGGGTCCCGCACACTTTCTACGGCGTCCGGCGCACTCTCATTTGGGTCCCACACACTTTCTAGGGCGTTCTGCGCACTCCCACTAGGGTCGCGCACACTTTCTACGGCGTCCGGCGCACTCTCGTTTGGGTCCCGCACACTTTCTAGAGCGTTTTGTGCACACCCATTTGGGTCCCGCACACTTTCTACGGCGTCCGGCGCACTCTCATTGGGTCCCGCACACTTTCTACGGCGTCCGGCGCACTCTCATTTGGGTTCCACACACATTCTAGAGCGTTTTGTGCACACCCATTTGGGTCCTGCACACTTTCTACGGCGTCCGACGCTCTCTCATTTGGGTCCCGCTCACTTTCTACGGCGTCTTGCGCACTTTCACTTTGTCACCGCACACTTTCTACGGCGTCCGGCGCACTCTCATTTGGGTCCCGCACACTTTATACGGCGTCCGGCGCACTCCCACGTGGGTCCCGCACACTTTCTACGGCGTCCGGCGCACTCTCATTTGGGTCCCGCACACTTTCGACGGCGTCCGGCGCACTCTCATTTGGGTTCCACACACTTTCTAGGGCGTTCTGCGCACACCCATTTGGGTCCCGCACACTTTCTATGGCGTCCGGCGCACTCTCATTTGGGTCCCACACACTTTCTAGGGCGTTCTGCGCACTCCCACTAGGGTCGCGCACACTTTCTACGGCGTCCGGCGCACTCTCATTTGGGTCCCGCACACTTTCTACGGCGTCCGGCGCACTCTCATTTGGGTTCCACACACTTTCTAGAGCGTTTTGTGCACACCCATTTGGGTCCCGCACACTTTCTACGGCGTCCGGCGCACTCCCACTTGGGTCCCGCACACTTTCTACGGCGTCCGACGCTCTCTCATTTGGGTCCCGCTCACTTTCTACGGCGTCTTGCGCACTTTCACTTTGTCACCGCACACTTTTTGCGACGTCCGGCGCACTCTCATTTGGGTACCGCACACTTTATACGGAGTCCGGCGCACTCCCACGTGGGTCCCGCACACTTTCTACGGCGCCCGACGCTCTCTCGTTTGGGTCCCGCTCACTTTCTACGGCGTCTTGCGCACTTTCACTTTATCACCGCACACTTTCTACGGCGTCCGGCGCACTCTCATTTGGGTCCCGCACACTTTATACGGCGTCCGGCGCACTCCCACGTTGGTCCCGCACACTTTCGACGGCGTCCGGCGCACTCTCATTTGGGTTCCACACACTTTCTAGGGCGTTCTGCGCACACCCATTTGGGTCCCGCACACTTTCTACGGCGTCCGGCGCACTCCCACTTGGGTCTCGCACACTTTATACGGCGCCCGGCGCTCTCTCATTTGGGTCCCGCACACTTTCTACGGCGTCCGGCGCACTCTCATTGGGTCCCGCACACTTTCTACGGCGTCCGGCGCACTCTCATTTGGGTTCCAAACACATTCTAGAGCGTTTTGTGCACACCGATTTGGGTCCCGCACACTTTCGACGGCGTCCGGCGCACTCTCATTTGGGTTCCACACTTTTTCTAGGGCGTTCTGCGCACACCCATTTGGGTCCCGCACACTTTCTACGGCGTCCGGCGCACTCTCATTTGGGTCCCACACACTTTCTAGGGCGTTCTGCGCACTCCCACTAGGGTCGCGCACACTTTCTACGGCGTCCGGCGCACTCTCGTTTGGGTCCCGCACACTTTCTACGGCGTCCGGCGCACTCTCATTGGGTCCCGCACACTTTCTACGGCGTCCGGCGCACTCTCATTTGGGTTCCACACACATTCTAGAGCGTTTTGTGCACACCCATTTGGGTCCCGCACACTTTCGACGGCGTCCGGCGCACTCTCATTTGGGTCCCGCACACTTTCTACGGCGTCCGGCGCACTCTCATTTGGGTTCCACACACATTCTAGAGCGTTTTGTGCACACCCATTTGGGTCCCGCACACTTTCGACGGCGTCCGGCGCACTCTCATTTGGGTTCCACACACTTTCTAGGGCGTTCTGCGCACACCCATTTGGGTCCTGCACACTTTCTACGGCGTCCGGCGCACTCCCATTTGGGTCCCGCACACTTTCTACGGCGTCCGGCGCACTCCCACTTGGGTCTCGCACACTTTCTACGGCGCCCGACGCTCTCTCATTTGGGTCCCGCTCACTTTCTACGGCGTCTTGCGCACTTTCACTTTGTCACCGCACACTTTCTACGGCGTCCGGCGCACTCCCATTTGGGTCCCGCACACTTTCTACGGCGTCCGGCGCACTCCCACTTGGGTCTCGCACACTTTCTACGGCGCCCGACGCTCTCTCATTTGGGTCCCGCACACTTTCTACGGCGTCCGGCGCACCCCCATTTGGCTCCCGCCCACTTTCTACGGCGTCCGGCGCACTCCCACTTGGGTCTCGCACACTATCTACGGCGCCCGACGCTCTCTCATTTGGGTCCCGCACACTTTCACTTTATCACCGCACACTTTCTACGGCGTCCGGCGCACTCCCACTTGGGTCTCGCACACTTTCTACGGCGCCCGACGCTCTCTCATTTGGGTCCCGCACACTTTCTACGGCGTCCGGCGCACTCTCATTGGGTCCCGCACACTTTCTACGACGTCCGGCGCACTCTCAATTGGGTTCCACACACATTCTAGAGCGTTTTTTGCACACCCATTTGGGTCCCGCACACTTTCTACGGCGTCCGGCGCACTCCCACTTGGGTCTCGCACACTTTCTACGGCGCCCGACGCTCTCTCATTTGGGTCCCGCTCACTTTCTACGGCGTCTTGCGCACTTTCACTTTATCACCGCACACTTTCTCGGCGTCCGGCGCACTCCCACTTGGGTCTCGCACACTTTCTACGGCGCCCGACGCTCTCTCATTTGGGTCCCGCACATTTTCTACGGCGTCCGGCGCACTCTCATTTGGTTTCCACACACTTTCTAGGGCGTTCTGCGCACACCCATTTGGGTCCCGCACACTTTCTACGGCGTCCGGCGCACTCTCATTTGGGTCCCACACACTTTCTAGGGCGTTCTGCGCACACCCATTTGGGTCCCGGACACTTTCTACGGCGTCCGGCGCACTCCCACTTGGGTCTCGCACACTTTCTACGGCGCCCGACGCTCTCTCATTTGGGTCCCGCTCACTTTCTACGGCGTCTTGCGCACTTTCACTTTATCACCGCACACTTTCTACGGCGTCCGGCGCACTCCCACTTGGGTCTCGCGCACTTTCTACGGCGCCCGACGCTCTCTCATTTGGGTCCCGCACACTTTCTACGGCGTCCGGCGCACTTTCACTTTATCACCGCACACTTTCTACGGCGTCCGGCGCACTCCCACTTGGGTCTCGCACACTTTCTACGGCGCCCGACGCTCTCTCATTTGGGTCCCGCACACTTTCTACGGCGTCTTGCGCACTTTCACTTTATCACCGCACACTTTCTACGGCGTCCGGCGCACTCCCACTTGGGTCTCGCACACTTTCTACGGCGCCCGACGCTCTCTCATTTGGGTCCCGCACACTTTCTACGGCGTCCGGCGCACTCTCATTTGGGTTCCACACACTTTCTAGGGCGTTCTGCGCACACCCATTTGGGTCCCGCACACTTTCTACGGCGTCCGGCGCACTCTCATTTGGGTCCCACACACTTTCTAGGGCGTTCTGCGCACTCCCACTAGGGTCGCGCACACTTTCTACGGCGTCCGGCGCACTCTCGTTTGGGTCCCGCACACTTTCTACGGCGTCCGGCGCACTCTCATTGGGTCCCGCACACTTTCCACGGCGTCCGGCGCACTCTCATTTGGGTTCCACACACTTTCTAGAGCGTTTTGTGCACACCCATTTGGGTCCCGCACACTTTCTACGGCGTCCGGCGCACTCTCATTGGGTCCCGCACACTTTCTACGGCGTCCGGCGCACTCTCATTTGGGTTCCACACACATTCTAGAGCGTTTGTGCACACCCATTTGGGTCCCGCACACTTTCGACGGCGTCTGGCGCACTCTGATTTGGGTTCCACACACTTTCTAGGGCGTTCTGCGCACACCCATTTGGGTCCTGCACACTTTCTACGGCGTCCGACGCTCTCTCATTTGGGTCCCGCTCACTTTCTACGGCGTCTTGCGCACTTTCACTTTGTCACCGCACACTTTCTACGGCGTCCGACGCTCTCTCATTTGGGTCCCGCTCACTTTCTACGGCGTCTTGCGCACTTTCACTTTGTCACCGCACACTTTCTACGGCGTCCGGCGCACACCCATTTGGGTCCCGCACACTTTCTACGGCGTCTGGCGCACTGTCATTTGGGTCCCGCACACTTTCTACGGCGTCCGGCGCACTCTCATTGGGTCCCGCACACTTTCTACGGCGTCCGGCGCACTCTCATTTGGGTTCCACGCACATTCTAGAGCGTTTTGTGCACACCCATTTGGGTCCCGCACACTTTCTACGGCGTCCGGCGCACTCCCACTTGGGTCCCGCACACTTTCTACGGCGTCCGACGCTCTCTCATCAGGGTCCCGCACACTTTCTACGGCGTCCGGCGCACTTTCACTTTATCACCGCACACTTTCTACGGCGTCCGGCGCACTCCCATTTGGGTCTCGCACACTTTCTACGGCGCCCGACGCACTCTCATTTGGGTCCCACACTTTCTAGGGCGTTCGGCGCACTCTCATTTGGGTTCCACACACTTTCTAGGGCGTTCTGCTCACACCCATTTGGGTCCCGCACACTTTCTACGGCGTCCGGCGCACTCTCATTTGGGTCCCACACTTTCTAGGGCGTTCGGCGCACACCCATTTGGGTCCCGCACACTTTCTGCGGCGTCCGGCGCACTCTCGTTTGGGTCCCGCACACTTTCTACGGCGTCCGGCGCACTCTCATTGGGTCCCGCACACTTTCCACGGCGTCCGGCGCACTCTCATTTGGGTTCCACACACTTTCTAGAGCGTTTTGTGCACACCCATTTGGGTCCCGCACACTTTCTACGGCGTCCGGCGCACTCTCATTTGGGTTCCACACACATTCTAGAGCGTTTTGTGCACACCCATTTGGGTCCCGCACACTTTCGACGGCGTCTGGCGCACTCCCACTTGGGTCTCGCACACTTTCTACGGCGCCCGACGCACTCTCATTTGGGTCCTGCACACTTTCTACGGCGTCCGGCGCACTCTCATTTGAGTTCCACACACTTTCTAGGGCGTTCTGCGCACACCCATTTGGGTCCCGCACACTTTCTTCGGCATCCGGCGCACTGCTATTTGGGTCCCACACACTTTCTAGGGCGTTCTGCGCACTCCCACTAGGGTCGCGCACACTTTCTACGGCGTCCGGCGCACTCTCGTTTGGGTCCCGCACACTTTCTACGGCGTCCGGCGCACTCTCATTGGGTCCCGCACACTTTCCACGGCGTCCGGCGCACTCTCATTTGGGTTCCACACACTTTCTAGAGCGTGTTGTGCACACCCATTTGGGTCCCGCACACTTTCTACGGCGTCCGGCGCACTCTCATTTGGGTTCCACACACATTCTAGAGCGTTTTGTGCACACCCATTTGGGTCCCGCACACTTTCGACGGCGTCTGGCGCACTCTGATTTGGGTTCCACACACTTTCTAGGGCGTTCTGCGCACACCCATTTGGGTCCTGCACACTTTCTACGGCGTCCGACGCTCTCTCATTTGGGTCCCGCTCACTTTCTACGGCGTCTTGCGCACTTTCACTTTGTCACCGCACACTTTCTACGGCGTCCGGCGCACTCTCATTTGGGTCCCGCACACTTTATACGGCGTCCGGCGCACTCCCACGTGGGTCCCGCACACTTTCTACGGCGTCCGGCGCACTCTCATTTGGGTTCCACACACTTTCTAGGGCGTTCTGCGCACACCCATTTGGGTCCCGCACACTTTCTACGGCGTCCGGCGCACTCTCATTTGGGTCCCACACACTTTCTAGGGCGTTCTGCGCACTCCCACTAGGGTCGCGCACACTTTCTACGGCGTCCGGCGCACTCTCATTGGGTCCCGCACACTTTCCACGGCGTCCGGCGCACTCTCATTTGGGTTCCACACACTTTCTAGAGCGTTTTGTGCACACCCATTTGGGTCCCGCAAACTTTCTACGGCGTCCGGCGCACTCTCATTTGGGTTCCACACACTTTCTAGAGCGTTTTGTGCACACCCATTTGGGTCCCGCAAACTTTCTACGGCGTCCGGCGCACTCTCATTTGGGTTCCACACACATTCTAGAGCGTTTTGTGCACACCCATTCGGGTCCCGCACACTTTCGACGGCGTCTGGCGCACTCCCACTTGGGTCTCGCACACTTTCTACGGCGCCCGACGCTCTCTCATTTGGGTCCCGCACACTTTCTACGGCGTCCGGCGCACTCTCATTTGGGTTCCACACACTTTCTAGGGCGTTCTGCGCACACCCATTTGGGTCCCGCACACTTTCTTCGGCGTCCGGCGCACTCTCATTTGGGTCCCACACACTTTCTAGGGCGTTCTGCGCACTCCCACTAGGGTCGCGCACACTTTCTACGGCGTCCGGCGCACTCTCGTTTGGGTCCCGCACACTTTCTACGGCGTCCGGCGCACTCTCATTGGGTCCCGCACACTTTCCACGGCGTCCGGCGCACTCTCATTTGGGTTCCACACACTTTCTAGAGCGTTTTGTGCACACCCATTTGGGTCCCGCAAACTTTCTACGGCGTCCGGCGCACTCTCATTTGGGTTCCACACACATTCTAGAGCGTTTTGTGCACACCCATTTGGGTCCCGCACACTTTCGACGGCGTCTGGCGCACTCTGATTTGGGTTCCACACACTTTCTAGGGCGTTCTGCGCACACCCATTTGGGTCCTGCACACTTTCTACGGCGTCCGACGCTCTCTCATTTGGGTCCCGCTCACTTTCTACGGCGTCTTGCGCACTTTCACTTTGTCACCGCACACTTTCTACGGCGTCCGGCGCACTCTCATTTGGGTCCCGCACACTTTATACGGCGTCCGGCGCACTCCCACGTGGGTCCCGCACACTTTCTACGGCGTCCGGCGCACTCTCATTTGGGTCCCGCACACTTTCGACGGCGTCCGGCGCACTCTCATTTGGGTTCCACACACTTTCTAGGGCATTCTTTGATCCCTGAGCTTCATTATTGTTGTTCAATTAGTTGTGTTGAAGCTCATACGCACACAGAGTAGAAATCACCCTTTACTTGCGACGTTTCGGGTCTTAGACCCTTCGTCAGGCTCTAAATAGGCATAATTTTAACACAACAACTCAAGGATGAAGAGAAATATTGCGGAGTGCTATGCTGACCGGGCGTTGGCACGCGAGCGGGGTTTCCTTTTAGGGAAAGGTGGTGTAAAATCGGCCCACTCGGGATGAAACGCGAACGAGAAATGGTATGACCAGTTGTCAACAAGATCGCATATATTTTCCTTAATCACTATTCGACGTCAGCAGTCGTAAAGCCTCCTTCATTTCCTCTCTATTGTTCATTTCCGGCGAACATCTTTTGATCTCTAATGCCTCTCTGATTTTTCTCTCAGCAGTGTTTGAGATGTTCCGGTGTAGTAGGCTCACTGTCATACTTGGGGCAGTTTCGTGAGCGTGGCGGAGCGTGCGATGTCTTGAAAAAGCACTGTTGGGGTAGGACTGTGGAGTGCGTAAAGCCCTCATGTGCTCGTCCAAGCGACATCGCAATGGCCTCCCAGTTTCGCCTATATAGGATTCTCCACAGACTTCACAGTGCACCTTGTAGACGACGTCCCGCATTAGACAAACTTTTTCACCGTCAGTGCAGTAGGAGCAGGGATCTCTTCCACATCGGTCTTCGTAAGGTCTCGATGACGTCAGGAGATTACGCAATGTCTGCGGGGGGCGAAATATAAGACGAAGTGGCAGTGCCGACTTGTGGACCGCTCTGTTCACGTCTTTCGCGAAGGATTCGTTGACGTAGGGAAGTATGAGGGTAGTGCTGGATGTGGGGTGTCGATACGGTCTCCACGTCTGGCAGATGTTCTCCGTATAGCCGTTTTCAAGCAACACTTCTTTTATCTTGGTCTCAACTGCTTCCGAATCGTCAGATGTCAACTTTCTTGCCGTCTGCATGAAGTTCCTCACTACACTACATTTCATAAAAGTTGGATGACAGCTGCGCGAATGCAGCAGGACGTTCTTCGATGCTGGTTTCGTGTACCAAACATTCTGAATCCGATGGTTTGAGATCCTTATCTTCGTGTTCAAAAATGGAAGATATCCATCGGGTCCCGGCTTTTCTGCTGTTAACACTATTGAGGAGTACCGTGAATTGAGGTCCTCTAATACTTGACGTAATGTACCTTCTGATTTAGCCACTATCAAGATGTCATCAATATAGCGGCCATAATATACCACATTCGATGTTAACGTACTTCTTTCAAAGCTGTCCATAAACAGAATCGCAAGGAGCGGCGCAAGTCGGTTACCCATTGCCAAGCCACGTCGTTGCCGATAAATGGTGTTATGGAAGCGAAAGAAATTGAAATCGACAACGGCAGTCAGTAGGCTTTCGATATTTTCTGGTCGGAGATCAAAGAGATGCATCTCGTGTTGGTGTTGACGCAGAAGATTGATACAAGCTGCCACTGCTGCTTTGGTGTCTACGTTGGTGTATAGGGAAGTTACATCAAAGCTTTGATATTCTGTATCCGAGGCCGTTAGGTCGCTGTTTCTCAAACCTTCCAGAAATTGATCCGTGTTAACTAGGTGTGAGGGCACAAACTGCAGAAGGGGAGACAAAAGTTGTTGTAGAAACCAGCTGATTGCATCCGTCGGACCACTGCACGAAGATACAATAGGTCGAATCTTAATCCCAGTATTTGTCCGTAGCGCTCTGGTATCATTGACAGGAAGTTTATGCGTTTTCACGAGCTGATAATATGTGGGAATAATCGGATGTGCAGGGATAAGCCTCTTCATCATATTTGCGTCAACATTCTTATCAAGAATGACCTTGATGGTAGTGGTCAGAACCTTCAAACTGCTGTTGTATTCGCTGTTCGAAGAAATCGTGTAAGTCTCCTGATCAGAAAGCGAATTTCGGCAAAGCGCTATATCTCTTTCCCGTGACATGGCTACAAATCCTCCACATTTGTCACCGATAGAGAACCGTACTGTTGGCCTTAGCTGGAGTGCTTTTCGTAGTCCAGCTCGCTCAAAGGTCGTCATGTTGTCCTCAACGTTTCTTCGGCGGTGATGTTCAATCACTTGTAGTATGTCTGATTCCAACGTGGTTAGCCTTGTTACCCATCTAGGAATAGTTGAGGGAGCGCGAGCCTGCTTACGAGGAAAGGGCATTTTTCCTAACATATCTTCATTACGGTTAGGCACTGTCGGTCCAATTTGTTCCTTCCATCTCTGTGTGTACGCATATTTCTGCAAAGCTGTTATCACTTCCATTTTTAAGTTATCGTTGACGAGTGGACGAGGGGCAAAACTGGGGCCAAGATTGAGAGCTGCTTCTATTTCATCATCAGCAAGACAATCACCAACAATGGTGCATCGTGTCGGCGGACGTCGTCTACAAGGTGCACTGTGAAGTCTGTGGAGAATCCTATATAGGCGAAACTGGGAGGCCATTGCGATGTCGCTTGGACGAGCACATGAGGGCTTTACGCACTCCACAGTCCTACCCCAACAGTGCTTTTTCAAGACATCGCACGCTCCGCCACGCTCACGAAACTGCCCCAAGTATGACAGTGAGCCTACTACACCGGAACATCTCTCAGAAGCACTGCTGAGAGAGAAAATCAGAGAGCATTAGAGATCAAAAAGATGTTCGCCCGGAAATGAACAATAGAGAGGAAATGAAGGAGGCTTTACGACTGCTGACATCGTGTCGGAATAGTGATTAAGGAAAATCCCTGTTTTTACTGACTTTGCCGTTGTCGATTTCAATTTCTTTCGCTTCCATAACACCATTTATCGGCAACGACGTGGCTTGGCAATGGGTAACCGACCTTTTCTTGCAGTCGCTCCTTTGCGATTCTGTTTATGGACAGCTTTGAAAAAGAAGTACGTTAACATCGAATGTGGTATATTATGGCCGCTATATTTGATGACACATCTTGCGATGAGTGGCTAAATCAGAAGGTACATTACGTCAAGTATTATGAGGACCTCAATTCCACGGTACTCCTCAATAGTGTTAACAGCAGAAAAGCCGGGACCCGATGGATATCTTCCATTTTTTGAACACGAATGATATGGATCCTCAAACCATCGGATTCAAGGAATGTTTGGTACACGAAACCAGCATCGAAGAACGTCCTGCCTGCATTCGCGCAGCTGTCCATCCAACTTCTTATGAAATGTAGTGTAGTGAGGAACTTCATGCAGACGGCAAGAAGAAGTTGGACATCTGACGATTCGGAAGCAGTGCTGAGACCAAGATAAAAGAAGTGTTGCTTTGAAAACGGCTATACCGGAGAACATCTGCCAGACGTGGAGACCGTATCGACACCCCACATCCAGCACTACTCCTCATACTTTTCCCCTACGTCAACGAATCCTTTCCGCGAAAGACGTGAACAGAGCGGTCCACAAGTCGGCACTGCCACTTCGTCTTATATTTCGCCCCCTGCAGACATTGCGTAATCTCTCCTGACGTCATCGAGACCTTTACGAAGACCGATGTGGAAGAGATCCCTGCTCTCTACTGCACTGACGGTGAAAAAAAGTTTGTCAAAATGCGCGGGACGTCGTCTACAAAGGTGCACGGTGAAGTCTGTGGAGAACTTCTATATAGGCGAAACTGGGAGGCCATTGCGATGTCAAGCGCTTGGACGAGCACATGAGGGCTTTACGCACTCCACAGTCCTACCCCAACAGTGCTTTTTCAAGACATTGCACGCTCCGTCACGCTCACGAAACTGCCCCAAGTATGACAGTGAGCCTTACTACACCGGAGACATCTCAAACACTGCTGGAGAGAAAAATCAGAGAGGCATTAGAAGAGATCAAAGAGTGTTCGCCGGAAATGAACAATAGAGAGGGAAATGAAGGAGGCTTTACGACTGCTGACGTCGAATAGTGATTAAGGAAAGCATATATGCGATCTTGTTGACAACTGGTCATTACCCATTTCTCGTTCGCGTTTCATCCCGAGTGGGCCGATTTTACACCACCTTTCCCTGAAAAGGAAACTCCCGCTCGCGTGCCAACGCCCGGTCAACGCATAGCACTCCGCAATATTTCTCTTCATCATTGGGTTGATGTGGTAAAATTATGCCTATTTAGAGCCTGACGAAGGGTCTAAGACCCGAAACGTCGCAAGTAAAGGGTGATTTCTACTCTGTGTGCGTATGAGCTTCAACACAACTAATTGAACAACTTTCTAGGGCGTTCTGCGCACACCCATTTGGGTCCCGCACACTTTCTACGGCGTCCGGCGCACTCTCATTTGGGTCCCACACACTTTCTAGGGGCGTTCTGGGCGCACTCTACCGCTAGGGTCGCTCACACTTTCTACGGCGTCCGGCTGCACTCTCGTTTGGGTCCCGCACACTTTCTACGGCGTCCGGCGCACTCTCATTGGGTCCCGCACACTTTCCACGGCGTCCGGCGCACTCTCATTTGGGTTCCACACACTTTCTAGAGCGTTTTGTGCACACCCATTTGGGTCCCGCACACTTTCTACGGCGTCCGGCGCACTCTGTCATTGGGTCCCGCACACACTTTCTACGGGCGTCCGGCGCACTCTCATTTGGGTTCCACACACATTCTAGAGCGTTTGTGCACACCCATTTGGGTCCTGCACACCTCGACGGCGTCTGGCGCACTCTGATTTAGGGTTCCACACACACACTTTCTAGGGCGTTCTGCGCACACCCATTTGGGTCCTGCACACTTTCTACGGCGTCCGGACGCTCTCTCATTTGGGTCCCGCTCACTTTCTACGGCGTCTTGCGCACTTTCACTTTGTCACCGCACACTTTCTACGGCGTCAGCGGCGGCACCCTCATTTGGGTCCGCGCACACTTTTATACGGCGTCCGGCGCACTCCCACGTGCGGTCCCGCACACTTTCTACGGCGTCCGGCGCACTCTCATTTGGGTCCCGCACACACTTTCGACGGCGTCCGGCGCACTCTCATTTGGGTTCCACACACTTTCTAGGGCGTTCTGCGCACACACATTTGGGTCCCGCACACTTTCTATGGCGTCCGGCGCACTCTCATTTGGGTCCCACACACTTTCTAGGGCGTTCTGCGCACTCCCACCAATCGCGCACACTTTCTCCGGCCTCCGGCCTACTCTCATTTGAGTCCCGCACACTTTCTGCGGCGCCCCGCGCACTCTCATTGGGTACCGTACACTTTCTACGGCGTCCGGCGCACTCTCATTTGGGTTCCACACACTTTCTAGAGCGTTTTGTGCACACCCATTTGGGTCCCGCACACTTACGGCGTCCGGCGCACTCCCACTCTGGGTCCCGCACACTTTCTACGGCGTCCGACGCTCTCATTTGGGTCCCGCTCACTTTCTACGGCGTCTTGCGCACTTTCACTTTGTCACCGCACACTTTTTGCGAGACGTCCGGCGCACTCCTCATTTGGGTACCGCACACCTTTATACGGAGTCCGGCGCACTCCCACGGGTCCTGCACACTTTCTACGGCGCCCGACGCTCTCTCGTTTGGGTCCCGCTCACTTTCTACGGCGTCTGGCGCACTTTCACTCTTATCACCGCACACTTTCTACGGCGTCCGGCGCAATTTCCTCATTTGGGTCCTGCACATTTATACGGCGCGTCCGGCGCACTCCCACGTTGGTCCCGGGCACACTTTCGACGGCGTCCGGCGCACTTTCATTTGGGTTCCACACACTTTCTAGGGCGTTCTGCGCACACCCATTTGGGTCCCGCACACTTTCTACGGCGTCCGGCGCACTCCCACTTGGTCCCCGCACACTTTATACGGCGCCCGGCGCTCTCTTTATTTGGGTCCCGCACACTTTCTACGGCGTCCGGCGCACTCTCACGTCCCGCACACTTTCTACGGCGTCCGGCGCACTCTCATTTGGGTTCCAAACACATTCTAGAGCGTTTTGTGCACACCGATTTGGGTCCTGCAATACCCTCGACGGCGTCCGGCGCACTCTCATTTGGGTTCCACACTTTTTCTAGGGCGTTCTGCGCACACCCATTTGGGTCCCGCACACTTTCTACGGCGTCCGGCGCACTCTCATTTGGGTCCCACACACTTTCTAGGGCGTCTTGCGCACTTTCACTTTATCACCGCACACTTTCTACGGCGTCCGGCGCACTCTCATTTGGGTCCCGCACACTTTATACGGCGTCCGGCGCACTCCCACGTTGGTCCCGCACACTTTCGACGGCGTCCGGCGCACTCTCATTTGGGTTCCACACACTTTCTAGGGCGTCCGGCGCACTCTCGTTTGGGTCCCGCACACTTTCTACGGCGTCCGGCGCACTCTCATTGGGTCCCGCACACTTTCCACGGCGTCCGGCGCACTCTCATTTGGGTTCCACACACTTTCTAGAGCGTTTTGTGCACACCCATTTGGGTCCCGCAAACTTTCTACGGCGTCCGGCGCACTCTCATTTGGGTTCCACACACATTCTAGAGCGTTTTGTGCACACCCATTCGGGTCCCGCACACTTTCGACGGCGTCTGGCGCACTCCCACTCTGGGTCTCTGCACACTTTCTACGCAGCGCCTTGACGCCTTCATTTGGGTCCCGCACACTTTCTACGGCGTCCGGCGCACTCTCACTTGGGTTCCACACACACTTTCTAGGGCGTTCTAATACCCATTTGGGTCCCGCACACTTTCTTCGGCGTCCGGCGCACTCTCATTTGGGTCCCACACACTCCCTAGGGCGTACTCTGCGCATCCTAAGTACCAGGGTCGCGCACACTTTCTACGGCGTCCGGCGCACTCTCGTTTGGGTCCCGCACACTTTCTACGGTGTCCGGCGCACTCTCATTGGGTCCTGCACACTTTCCAGCTTATGGGCGTCCGGCGCACTCTCATTTGGGTTCCACACACTTTCTAGAGCGTTTTGTGCACACCCATTTGGGTCCCGCAAACTTTCTACGGCGTCCGGCGCACTCTCATTTGGGTTCCACACACATTCTAGAGCTGTTTTGTGCACACCCATTTGGGTCCCGGGCACACTCTGGACGGCGTCTGGCGCACTCTGATTTGGGTTCCACACACCCCTAGGCGTTCTGCGCACACCCATTTGGGTCCTACACACCTTCTACGGCGTCCGACGCTCCTCATTTGGGTCCCGCTCACTTTCTACGGCGTCTTGCGCACTTTCACTTTGTCACCGCACACTTTCTACGGCGTCCGGGCGCACTCTCATTTGGGTCCCGCACACTTTATACGGCGTCCGGCGCACTTACGTGGGTCCCGCACACACTTTCTTACGGCGTCCGGCGCACTCATTTGGGTCCTGCACACTTTCGATGGCGTCCGGCGCACTCTCATTTGGGTTCCACACACTTTCTAGGCGTTCTGCGCACACCCATTTGGGTCCCGCACATCTTTTCTACGGCGTCCGGGCGCACTCTCATTTGGGTCCCACACACTTTCTAGGGCGTTCTGCGCACTCCCACTAGGGTCGCGCACACTTTCTACGGCGTCCGGCGCACTCTCGTTTGGGGTCCCGCACACTTTCTACATTGGCGTCCGGCGCACTCTCGCCATTGGGTCCCGCACACCTTTCCACGGCGTCCGGCGCACTCTCATTTGGGTTCCACACACTTTCTAGAGCGTTTTGTGCACACCCATTTGGGTCCCGCACACTTTCTTACGGCGTCCGGCGCACTCATTG